>OZ005742.1:216535133-216907908 GCA_963930735.1 Dioctria linearis | reverse complement strand
CTTAGATGAGTAATATAAATTAGTAATATAACTTCTTGATTAAACAAATACATTCGAATAAAATAAACAAATTGATTTTTGTTTTTTTGTGTCTGGGGCTGGTGAGCATTGGAAGGTAGCAGAGTTATTTACCATGATATCATAGTTCACATGAAGCTGATAAGAATATGATATTTTTATCTTCATACTATTGGGGCAGGTACATTGTTTACTTAGCATTAAGTTGAGAGTGGGTCAAATTAAAAGCTTTGATAGAAGATCGCTGTGTTGTAATATTAATGTGGTATGATATGTTGTCTGAGGTGAGTAGTGGAAGTTGTATGGGAGCTATGCATAAGCAGTAAAATTCTAATCAGCAATCTCGCTGGATATTTGATAATTCTCCAAGTCCATAGTGAAGATCGTGATGGGGGGTTGAGAGTAGGTACTGTAAGCTATGTATTACGTTAAAAGTTTTGATGGATGGTATTTGGTATTTATCTCCTCGAAATAGTGTTGTATGAGTATCAGAAAGGTCGAAAAAAAGTTGATAATGCTTCAAGTTCAATAGTGTAGACCCCGATGTTGAGAGTGGAGGATTTCTGATGAAAATTTTGTAAACCTCTAGAACTAAGACCCCCACTGGCACCTTCTAGAATCTATTGGCATATTGTAGGGTTAACTTGAATTATTACTAATACTAATTACACTAATTTCACAACATTTCTTATCCACCAGCTGCACACATCCACACATGCCCTAGGTAACGTTTCCTCAGCCCCCAAGTAGCCCAACCAAACATACCACAGGCACTCATACTAAAGTAAATGACTGAAACCAAACTCAAGCTGACAAGTATACAGTCCCCGATATAAATTCGCTTAGGGTATTTGACATCATTACTTAAGCCGCACACATTCTACCCAAGCCTTGGTACAGGTAACGTAGCCCAGTCCAACACACCCCAGACAGTCCTAGTCATAGTATCAGATATTGCCACTAAAGCTCTCAGGCTCCAGTACCCAGACACAGGAGGGGGAACCTCAAGGTCAAATTGTAGCCTCCAAGACCAGATCAAACTTAACCCTCAACCTCTACTAATAAAGCTTCCGCCCCTTCACAAGATGCCAAATTTTCAGTACAAAAGCGGCCTCAGAACCACCTCAAAATTGCTCACCGTACCTCAATTTATTAAAAAATCAGGCAAGGCAAGAGCTTGAACAGCTGACGGGGATCAGCTAATCAGTTGATATCATCTCTTGGTCAGCCAGACGGTAGGAAGGAATTCCCCCAGGCAGGCCCTGTGACGTAGACCACTAGACGGAATCCCCCAGGGGCCCAGAGCCTCGGTCCAGAGCCATCAAAATAGTTGGAATTTTCCGGACACTTTTTGTATGGAAAAAGTCGTCCAGAACTCTTATAGCTATACTACTCCCATCTGCAAAATTTCACCTCTCTAAGTACACGCGATCTTGAGTTATCATAAGGATAGGCATACAGACAGATAGACGAACGGACAAAAATTATCTTCGTTGATACTCTCCGTAGAAAAGCCACTAAAAGATGATGTAAATATTGGCAATGTCATTCAAGACTTTTCTAATAAAAAAGTAAGCAAAATAAATTATATAAAGATGCTAAGATTTTATCTTTATGTGTATACAATCTGCTTTTAAACAAAATAAATACATTTTTTAATTTATTTATTTGTGTTCCGTAATTGTCAATAACCGCTCTTGATTTTGATGGATTTAGAAAGGGCGGCAAATTGGGGACCGCCCCGGTCGGCAAAAGCCCTACATACGCCACTGACTTACTTAACTAATTAATCTATTAATTAAAAAAGACTTTTAAATTTTTTCATGCTTCGTGCTTTGAAGACCTGCTAGGAATTATATATTTCTGCTAAAATCTGAATATCTGAATTGCGTTTAGTGTAAATTACTTCTATGAAGTTTTGGCGACTTGAATTTCTCCAAGAGAATCTCAACAATTGTGGCATTACTTCTAACGTTTTCAAATTGTCATGAAGATACATACATGCAGTTATGAAATAACAATATGTTCGTATTATAATCTCAAGTACCCCTCTTCACTTATTCTGGGTAAGTTCTGTTCAAAAGTTCTTCGAATATCTTTTCACAAAAGTTTCCATTTTCAAAAAAGAGAGGAGGAATTTTATCAGAGCCATTTAGTTTCACATGGCTCTGATAAATTCCTCCTCTCTTTTTGAAAATGGAAACTTTTGCAGAAGTAAAAAATTCTCAACTACAAACTTGTGTGTATCTACCGCCAAATGCCTTAAGCTTCATCAAACGGAGCATTATGATGAATGCTTTGTGAGTTAAATGCTGGTATTTTCTGTAAAAACTTTCTTTCCCTAAATGTTTTTTTTTCCAATTTCTTAATAGAAAAACAAAGTCAAATTGATGAAGGAAAAAAAGGATTTTCATTCTTTTGGTACCAATTTACTACTAAAAGGAGGTTCGTCTTAAAACACATTACGGTCCGCTATGTTCCGCATTAAACTTCATATGAAGTCCGGGCGAACTTCGCAATAAATACTACAAAAAATACTTCTTTCGTAAATTCGATATAATTCTTAAACTTGCGAATAGATTGGAATAAAATTTCATAGGTGCATTTAGAGCGGCTAAATGCGTCGACATACATATATAAACATAACAGTGGCTCTCAATCGGTGCTTGTACTTAAGTGATAAAGCAGCCATTACACATGAAGCGGAGCTAAAAGTACTTGGTTTGGACCCATCCCCAATTTGGATGAAACTTTCACGGTTTGTAGGGAATACGAAAAGAGTTCACCCACATTTTTCTGTTTTCCCTACTGCCCCTACCCTCCCTCTGGGCCTAAAGTTTCGTGATTCTATATAAAAATAATGCTGTCTTTTGAAAAAATAATAATAATGCTATCATTTGAAAAAAAAAATGCCTACTTATGATAATAATAATGAATGAGAATAAAACGAGGAAAAAAAGGCCGAAAAAATCACATTTCTTGTATGGGGGCCCTCTTTAATTTTTATTTTTATTTTATTTTTATTATTTGCTGTTATAGCGGCAAAAGAAATACACACTCTGTGAAAATTTCAACGGTCTACCTCTTACGGTTAATGAGATCCAGCCCGGTGACAGACAGATAATAATAAGAATGAAATTCGCCGAAAAAATCACGTTTTTTGTGTGAGGGCCCCGTTTAATTTTTAATTTTATTTTATTTTTATTATTTATTGTTATATCGTCAATAGATGTACACAGTCTGTGAAAATTTCAACTGTTTACCTATTACGGTTCATGAGATACAACCTGGTGACGGACGGACAGCGAAATCTTAGTAATAGGGTTCCCGTTGTTAACCTTTGAGTACGGAGCCCTAAAACTGAATAAAAATAAATAAAAATTAGTAATTAAAGTAAGTAGTCATCAGTCACGCTTCGCAGTCACTCCGTGAAAATCCGCATTATTTATAGGAAAATCCAATAATTATATATTTAATTTGTGTTTTAATTGAGTGAATGACTATTCCAGTTATCATGTTGCTTGAATTTTGCTAATGTTTAACTTATGGCGATTTATATTACTATTTTTCCGAGCGCCACTCAGTTAATTGGTACAAATTTGCTGTCTCAACTGGTTTCCATAATACTCTCTGAATAATTTCAAAGAAAAATTTATTATGTGGACGACTCGAAGTTTATCTATGGCCTACAACAAATGAGAAAAAACCCCTCTAGACAACGCCAGTGTTAAGAACGAGCAGCTTGCTGCAGATATTGAGTAGAGAATTTCTATAGAATGGATGGATTACTGAAAGGCCTCGAGGAAAGAATTTTAACCAAAATTCCCGGCACATTACAGTCCCGTGTTGATAGCATCGAAACTTAACTATTGGCTTTGCAGGAACAGTGCGCTGAACTTGCTGTGCAGTCTGATTACTTAATTCGCAAAGCTCTCGTCGCAGATGCCTAGTTACTGGAATTCCTAGTGTAGTGGGCTCAAATGCTCAACATATCATCAATCAGATCGCTGTAGCTGTAGGTCGCAGCATGACGCCTTTCGTAAATACCTACCTTCCGTCAGAACGACATGCATTTATCACTTCCTACAAGAGGCTTGGAAGTCTTAAGCTCTGTGCCATCGAGGAATATACTTCTCAGAGCCCACTTTTTGTCAATGAGACTCTATCTCCTATAAACTTTTTACTATGAATGGATATGTTTTTGTGAAGAGAAGAATTGAAGATCGAGCTTCGAAAATTATTACCTCCAGCCAGCTGGACGAGATAATTGCTCTTAACGGGAATATCGGAGTTGCTGCAGTACAATGAACCTTAGAAATGTTTAAAATTTATGAGTCTATTGTTCCTGTTTTTGGTAGTATCTTTGATTTGTTTTGTTCATATAATTTACCTTTTATATTTGAAGTTTTCTACCTGGTCACTTTCTATTTAATTATATTTAGCATATATATTTTTCAGTTTTTCCGTTAAGTACTTTTGTTGATTATAATACCTCAGGCTCCCCTGATGGTTTCTACTTTGTTAATTGTAACTTTACTTTTCTGTCGTTTTTGTTTTATTTTATTTTTGGTTTCTGTAGCTTTTCCTATTTTAGCATTAATCAATCTGACCAAATTTAGCCATATTGGTTATTTCGCCTGAATTTGTTGACGGAGCATTGTATGCAAGTGCTCTCTGATAATAGCTCGAGTGATCTGTACAAGATAAGAACATTATTAAACATATTTTGCAATCGTGCTAATGGATTAAATATTTGTTTGATAAATGTCAGCAGCATACGCAACAAAATTGACGAGCTCTGTCTAATTTATGTTGGTTCAGATATTCATATTACCCTCGTAACGGAAAACTGGCTCCATGCGGGTATACCTTCTAGTCTTATGTTCATTCCTGGCTATAACCTTCATAGGAATGACCGACTAAACCGTGTCGGTGGGGGAGTTGCTATTTACTTGAAGCAGGGCCTTAGAGGTCATAGTATAGATCTTTCGAGGTCAAACAGCATTGAATTTTTGTGTTTGGAGGTTGACACCGGGGCGGACAAATGTTTGCTGTTTGTTGCGTACTGTCGCCCAGGTAACTTTTTTTTCAAATTCAAATTCGTTTATTAATATATATTACATTTGAGCTAAGGCTCTTTTGCATGTAACTACTCAAATTTAATCAATCCATCAAATTATCAATAAAACAAAAAAAAATAAAGAAACAAATAAAAACTAAGGCTATTACTACAATCTACGGATGTGCACAATTTACTGATAACCGAATAATATTAAACAAGAATTCATAACTTGAAGAGAGAAAAAGAAAGAAAAATACAAAAAAAAATTTTGAAAAAAGAAATAAGGATCACAAGAAGAGGAAAACAAGATAAAATTAATTAATCATGCTAAAATTACATGTTCCATGCACAAAAAAAAAAAGTCAATCGAGACTTGCAAAACAATTAAAAGCTGCTTCTTTAAAACTGCTTAGGGTTGCCAAACGTTTCACATTAGTAGGCAATGAGTTCCAAAGTTTGACACCGTAAACGAAAAAAGACCTTGCACTTTGAATGAAATTACTCCGAGGTATAACTAGTTGAAGACTACGAGCTGACCGAAATTGGCATATTTTCCCATGTAAATGTTGTGGAACATAATTCTTGCATATCTTGAATACTATAAGGGTAGTGTGATATTTCAAATAATTATCCAATGTACAGCCCAATATACGATAGGAGTATTCAGAAATATGGCTAAATCGATTTACATTAAAAACATAGCGCGAGCATGAATTGTACGCTACATTTAACTTTCTTCGACTGATACTGTCTAAAGAACACCAGATCTGACAGCCATATAAGATAACGGGTATGATTAAGGCTATCACCAACAGTAGCCTAATGGTCTAGGGAGTAAATTTTGCATAATACCAAAGCTGACGTAGAGTACCATATATTCGTCCCACAAGCTTGCCAATATTCATATCCCAACTCAATGTTTGACTAATTAATATACCAAAGTTATTCACTGATTGAGAATAAGGAATCCCGTCATTACCAAGGTGTACAGGACTCAGATCGGACGTATTAGCTCGTTTGATATTAAAAATAATTGCATGATATTTAACTGCATTTAACATGAGCTTGTTTACCTGCGATCAATTTAAGATCCATTCAAGGTCATCATTCATTCTGGAGACTCCGTCAGATAAGTTAGCAAGAGGAGTGGAAACCGAAAGCTGGACATCATCTGCATAAATTTGAGCACTCACGTTCTGTACACATTGAGGTAGATCATTTATGTACAATAAAAACAGCAGAGGACCAAGGATTGAGCCTTGCGGAACACCTGAGGAAATAATTTTGTAGCCCGATTCCAAGGATGACGTAACAACTTTCTGAAAACGGTCACTTAAATAAGAAGATATTAAACTTATTGCCGAGCTCCCAAAGCTGAACTCTGATTTCAGTTTACAACATAATACGTTAAAATTAACACTGTCAAAAGCTTTTGAGAGATCAAGTAGGACAAGCAAAGATGCCAGACGCTTATCAAAATTGCATCTGATGTAATCAGTAAGGTAGAGGAGTGACGTTGTTGTGCTATGATGACCTCGGAACCCCGACTGAAAATCATACAATAAAGACTCATTAGCTAAAAAGCTCTTGGTCTTATCACAGAGTAACCTTTCAAGGACTTTTGAACAAAACGGAAGTGCACTAATTGGGCGAAAATCTTCCTTATCTTTTGGACTGGGCTTTTTATTAGTCGGAATAACTTTGGCAAGCTTCCACCATGAAGGAAAACAAGATGTTGCAATGCAAGTATTAATAATATGCGTCAAATGTTGAATAATAAAGAGCAAGATAATACGCAAGAACCGAGGATTTATATTATCAACACCCATCGCATACGATTTGATCGATTTAATGGCAAGAATTACAACATTAACCGTAGAGAATGAAAAACCCTCGAAACTAATCACCCTATCACGGGCATTAATGACAAAACTCTCACTGTCGCTATCTCCACTAACATAGGCCTCTACAAAGTAATTGATGAGTACCTCTGGATCAATATCACAATTAACAACTGAATTTCGAAGACCAAGTTGTTTAATATTCTTCCACAGGCATTTAGATGGAAGAGATGGATCAAGTTTACAAGTAAAGAATTTCTGCTTGGTGTCACGAATAGCTTTAGTAGTTAAGTTGCGAAGCTTTCGATAATTAACTAGTAAGAAATCAGTCTTAAAAATTTTCCAAAGCTTGTAAGCATAGTCCCTCTCGCGCATGAAGGCTATTATAGTATTGTTTAATCAACCCGGTCTATTTTTTAACCCCTTGGATTTAATAGGAACAAAATCATTGTATAGGTTTAAAATTATATAGTTAAAGTGTTCAACCTCTGAACGTTAACATCACCCGTTGCATAAATGGGACCCCAGTCAACAGCGCTAGCTCTAATAAAAAGACCAGAAGTGTCAACATTGTTAAAGTCTCGGAACTCAAAACTGGAGGAAAGATTCGGAACAGGAAACTGAAATGAAGCAGAAACGACTTCATGGTCCGTAATTCCTGGTAAGGCAAATTGTCGAAGATTTAACAGAATGTCATCACGATTCGTTATAATAACATCTAAAAGAGAATTACCTGAGGAGAAATGTCTTGTCGGCAAACTGATTATCACTTTTAAACCACTTCCATTGATGGAACTTAAAAAGAGTCGTTTTTGACTACTATCAGACAAAAAATCCACATTTAAATCACCAAGAATTATAATGGAAGAATATTGACTGGAGAAAAGCATAAGCTCATCATAAAAAATACTAAGAGAAGAAACCCTAGGTGGTTTATAAACACAAGGAACAAGAATTTTCTCTGCAGAGAAAGTTACCTCAAGGAAAATGTACTCAACCTTAGGGCCTAGACAGCTTGATAAGGAGACAATACGTGCATGGATGCCTTGGCGAACATATATACCAATGCCACCACCAATTGAATATAAGCGATCAGCCCTATGAAATTGATAGCCCGGGAGATTCACAGCATTACTATCAATATAATCTGGTAGCCACGTTTCGCTCACTCCTATGATATCAGGCTTGAAGTTCAAAAATACATATTTAAATTCATCAAAGTGAGCTCTTAATCTTCTAATATTAACATGACACACTTGAAGTGAGTTACCAGTTAAACGTGTTACGGAAATTTCATTCACGTTATCAACAGACTCATAACTATGTGAATTCATAACAAAATCAACCCGCAGCATTACAGCATAAATTCAGCACAAAACAACAGAACATATTTTTTAGCACGATTATAGAGGAAAGCAGTAAAGATTTGAATAAAATTTGAACATAATCAGAAAAAAAGAAAATCAAGAAGATAAAAAAGAAAAAAATTAAAAATAATTAGAAAATGAAATATAGAAACTAAATACACTCCAATAACGATGATCATTATTTCGTTAGCTGCTCGCTCCGCAAAATTTCGTTTAGAAGGTCTCTCGTCACCATAACAGGGGATTCCTCCGCTGATCTCCGAATATAAACAATGCCATTGTATGTAAATACAGATTTAATCTTCTTCTGGCGTTTTAAAGGCATAGCATTGCGAAAATGTTCTAGTGATCTAGAAGTTAGGCTTTCCTGAACAAGAATACCCGTTGAACCAACAAATCCGATATCAGACAATCTCGGCTTGGCTCTTTTAACAGCTTTGATAAATTGTGTTTGCCAATGAGTGCTAAGATATTTAACAATTATAGCAGAGAATTGCCTATTATCTCTACGTAGACGAAATGCTGTTGGATTAGAATCAGATTTGTAATTAACTGCTTGAGAGATCTTGCTGATGATAGCATCAAGATTTTCATTTGGCAAAATAGGAATTCCATTTAATATCACATCAGTGGATTTAATATTTCGTTCTAGCAAGTCCACTTTTAGCTCCAGGGAGTTTGTGCGAGCCAAAATCCCATCCAAATCTTTTGTTACCAATTCCAGGGATGTGGAAAATGAAGAAATAGCTTCATTTAATTTCGTCTCAAATGATTTTAACACTGCTGAGAATTGATCCGCTACCAATTTAGAGATTTTTAATTCCAAGGATTTCTCAAGTTTCTCAAATTTTGTATCCATTGATGAATCCAGCATTTTAATTCTATTGCACAGATCTTCCAAGGTGATTTGACTTTCAGAAACAGATCCACTACGCAGAACTTTATCTATTTTGGGTGCCATTTCACCGCAAACTGCAGAGAAGAATAGGAAAAAACAAAAACCACTTCACAAATAATTAGAAAAATATAAAATGTATGTGTCAGATATTATTTGACCAGCAAGATAATGCTATTTTAATTAACTAGCGGACTTTAATGGATAAACCGAACTTAAATAAAAAATTGCAAAGCGAAACTAAGCACGTCTACTCAACTGCACGTCTGCACATCACGCCGATGATATTCAAACTCCAAACTTTGCTACTGGGAGTCCAGATGAATTTGTAGCCTGTAACTCACGCCTTACCCATTGTTATGAAAATGTTATAACTGCTGGGGATTTCAATGTTAATAGTTTAAATAAACGGACAACTTCTTATTTCTAATGCAATCGTTACACTTAAACACAGTCAATTCCTCCCCACCCCCCCCCCCCCCCCCCTTCTTCAATTGCTATAACCCCTCCCTTTTAGATCTTTTCCTAACGACCAATATTAATAGAATTCTTTTTCTTAACCACATTAGTCTTCCCAGCATACTTGACCATTACCTTCTTTTTTTGTGTTACATTATTCCCATTGAAATTCCTTCCATTACCAGCTCCTGCTTCCGTGACTTCAAAAATATTAACCTTGATAATTTATTTCATGATTTCTCATCATTACCCTGGGCTGATATCTATAATTATGTATCTGTGGATTCCAAAGTGGATAAATTGTATTGCTTAATAAATTATTTATTCGTTAAATTCGTTCCTCTAAGTACAAAACCCGTAAGTCCTACCACGTGCCCTTGGTTTACCCCCAAATCAATTTTCTCATAGCCGAACGGGAATACCTGTATCAGAATTATAAACGGCTACGCAGCAATTTTTCTCGAAACCTATTTAAAACAGCACGCAATCGCGTTACTACTGCTATTCGCAACGCTAAACGTCTATATTTTAGTACCAAATTTGACCCCAAACTACCTCCTCAAATTCTCTGATATTTCCTTACATTTCATCATTTATTCTTCATATTTTAAAAGTCCTATCTGACTTACTCTTCTTTCTTTACAGCTTGGAAAATATCTAATATCATAACAGTAGCCAAAGAACCTTCCCTGAATCAGTTTTTGATTTCCGGCCAATTATCATTCTTTGCTACTTGGGTAAAGTTCTTGTAAAAATGTTGTCGGTACAGATTTCAGAATTTTTCCATACCAGCAAACTTATAAAACAATTTCAGTCGGGCTTCCGACCTCGGCATAGTTGTGAAATTGCTCAACTAAAAGTCTCCAACGATCTTCGGCTGATTCTCGACTCCAAGAATTTCGAAAATCTTGTTTTACTAGATTTCTTGAAAGCTTTTGACAGCATTAGCCACTCAAAGCTAGTAGAAAAATTATTTTTATGTTCTCTTCCTCTCCGATCAGCTTAAGTGATAGTTTCCTTACTGACAGGTCTCAAAAGGTACAAATTGGTGATACCCCATCCTCCCTACTCTTCCTTTTAACTGGTGTACCCTAAGGATCTGTTTTGAGCACGTTGTTGCTTTCTATGTATATTAATGACTTGCCAAACGTGATTCGAGATGATCAGCTTCATCTTTATGCTGATGACGTACAATTGTACCTAAGTAGGCCTATTGGCCTTGTAGAAGATTGTGTCGCTCGCATCAACGATGATCTTTCCCTTATCTAGACATGGTCGGTCAACAACTGGCTTCCACTAAATCCTGAAAAATCACACTGTCTTGCTATCTATAATTCTTCGTATGACATAAATGATATCCCACACATTTTTCTTAACAACTCCCCTCTGTGTTTTGTGAATTCTGTGACCAATCTTGGGGTTAAGCAAAATGGGCAACTAAGTTGTTGTGATCATGTCAAACTGACGCTCTCTAAGATCTATCTTGCAACAAGGTCCTTAAAAACATCATCTTCTTCTTCATATGTAGCACAGTTGCTAAAAAAAACGAACAAAAATTATAATGTTCACGAGATTCCGATAGAAAGGACATAACGTGGAAATATTTCCACTCCTTTCAGTTGATTGCAGAGCTTCCAGAAGTTTGGTTTTGCAAATTGACTTCTCTTACGGAAGATTCTCGAAAAAACTCTTCCATTTTCTTTTACATTTGCTTCCTGTGAAAATATAATCAATGTTTCAAATATTATCCTACACAAGTAAAATCGTGTTTTCTTGAGACTCGCGGAAGTGGCGCGGGGTCTATGAGTCCACAACAATATTATTTCCCGTTTATTTTTGTTGTAGTCTAAACTAGCTCTGTGAGCTGCTATGTATTACCGGAAATGCAGTAGACGTACAATTCAGTCGGTCGCTAACGCTCCTCGCATGTGTTTGAGTTCTGATATTATACTTTGCGGTCCGACAGAACCCACACGCACGGTACAAAAATGTCAATTTTGTTCTAAAGCAAACAAATCAGAAAAAGAAAGGCTGTTATTAACAATTAATGAAGAGTATTGTAATCATGAATATTTGAGTTTGCCTTATTTGCATAAAAATATAAGATGTCGTTCTTTAGTATAAAAAGTTAGAAAATGAAGCAATTATTTTATCTTTTGAAAAGTGTTAAATATACCTGCGGTCCAGTACACCGCATGCCACTATAATTACTGTCCTGCCAGGGGGTGCCACTTTCGGAAGATTAATATGTATAATAATATAGTTGACATCTATCCTAAGTTTATTTCTAATTTTTTTCCATATATCTTCTTTCACAGAATTAGTTTTATATCGTTTTTTATTTTTCTTATATAAAATAAAATGTTCTTATTTTTTTACTAATTCAATTAGCTTTTCCTCTAAACTCATATTTACCGCAAATAAAGTAATAACTTTAGATCCCTTTTTAAAAAAACACTTTTGAACCAACAACAATCAAATTTATTATGACACAGTTGTCAATGATTCTATTTATGCTCTTAAAATGAAACAAGGAACAAACGTAGAAAAAAACAACGCGCCGCAAAGTTTGAAGTATGACCAAACTTTGTGGCGAAAAAACGCGTGCCGCTCCAATGAGATACAATTATCTAGGGCTTAACGCTTAATGTTTTTCTTAAAAAAATACGTCAGCACAGAATGAGGAGTTTTATTTCTTAATGATACTATTTAAAAAAAAATGGTTTTGCTTACTATTGAGGATCTCTAGCACTTTGTATATCCTAAATGAAATTTATAGGGTATACCAAGTTTCTCATTCCGTTTGTAACGCACAAAAATAATGATGGTAGAGCAAAATGGATTGGACACCCACACATAGTACCCTGGAGAGATAACCTGCGCCTTAGAGGCGCACGTGTGAATAATTTATTTCATTATTTTTTCTTCAGAGGTCTGCTCATTCAGTTTTAAATTTATAAAATAAACAAATATATCATACAATTGTATTTTATTTATAAAGCTACACCTGTGATTTTAAAATAATAAGATACATTTTTTAAAAACATAACTAAATAGGATAAATACTCTCACTTGAAAATTGTGCGCGTCAGAAGCGTATGGTTATCTTTTACGTAAGTTTTAATATGGTTATCTTTCTAGGGTTAGAAGTTATTCTGACTTTTATGTGCGTGTCTGGCTGTCTGTCCGTCTGTGCGCACGATAACTCGAGAACGCATGTACTTAGAGAGCTGAAATTTTGTGCGTGCATTTTAAAACAAAAAATTAAAATTAAATTCGAAAATGAACCAAATCGGGAAACGCCCTCGTGGGGTTGCCATAAAAAAATTTTGCTTTCCACTATATAAGTATTTGGACACTGCCTCAGAACGCGTTGACATAGAGAGCTCAAATTGGGTGCATGGTGTTTTCATAGTAACGGCAAATCAAATTTCAACAACGGAGTAAATCGGGCAACTCCCTATTGGTGTTGCCATATAAATATTTAGGTTTTTTACGGATACTGTGAAAGCAATCAGTCCTAGACATTTTTATTGTACGAACATTTTTCAGAATATGAAATCCTATAAAATTGTTTGTAATCTTTCTTTCTGCCCTACGAGCCGAGAAATGGTTAATTGGGTGACCATACAAAATTTCATATGGGCATTCATTTAGGGTATCATAAGAATTGGTCTTAGACCAATTGTTTTACCACAGCTGTTGCGTTAATTTGACAACTACGAAAGAACTGCGTTCGTAAAGTACAAATTAAATGAAATCTGTCAATTCTTATAATTGACTTTCGAATAAAATGCAATTACGAACGAGAATTCACGTATGCTGAAATAAAATATTCTGCTGAAGTGTATCGGTTAAATAAAAACAGAAAATTTGTCACTCAATTGTTCACTCAATTATTTATTGCAAGAAAATACTAATTCTGCAAACCAATATTAAGCTTATGCGAAAATTACTTTGACCAAATTCACTTAATTCTCTCAATGTGTAACATTTACTTACACGTATATGCTTATAAACATCACTTTCAATTCAATGATTCACAGTATTTTTATATGTATTTGATAACTAAAAGAAACTTAAATGTGCAAAAAGAAATATATGTTACTCGAATTTATCTTTTCCTTTCAATTATGACAAATTAGAAAAATTATGCTACGTTAAAATTTCATATAACAAGGCAAAGAAACATTTTCCTTTCTGTGTATCTTAACTATGATATTTACTAATGGCGGAAAGTAAATAATGATTAGAACTCAAGGTAGATCTAGTTTCCAATTATTGTGTTGTGTAAAACTGACCTAATGGCATATTTTGTACACGATAAATAATTGTTTGAAATTTCGATTTACTTGAGTTAAATAGTTAAATGGCTGAAAGGAAGAAATTAGTTAAAAAGAATTCAATCGTTCTTGTTACTTTCACACATGTGTGTATGACCAACACCGAGCATTCAAACACAATGAAATTTAACGCAAATTGAAAGGAAGTGAATAAGTCGCAAAATTACCTTTAATTTAATTTAAATTTTGTCGCTACTAAAATTCCACCAATAAATTGACTTGAAAATTCCTTGCTGTTTGCGAATTGCCTTGGAAAAAATTGATTTTCTGCTGTTGTAAAATATTCTAAGTTTTGCTGAAAGTCTGTTTCCTTTATTGCAAATATGTGGGAGGCATGCTATTGCATGTGCTCACACCTTGACAACTTTGAAAAATAAGAAGGCAGAATGAAGAATGAACCCCCTTTTTATAGAGAATTTTGTTCCGATTTCATATCCATAAAAATTAATTTTGCAATTTTCAGGCTTAATTTGACTATAATATGTGAATTTGTTGTAGTCGTTTGATGTCAAATTACAAATTGCATTTTTTGATATCTTTCCCATAGAAATTAGTTGTAATTTCGAGGAATTATAATAAGTTGTCTTAAACCTTGCCATAACTTATCGTTTCGCCTTCTTTGATGTTAATTTACAAAATTCCTCTCATAATTCATTCTGTTCATCTACATCCTTGTCCCTTTCACACCTTCGTGTGTCTTTCGCACTCATTGGTGTAAAGGGAATTTAGAAAATTCGCGATTATTCCGTAAACCGTGGAAAAAATCGCGACGGGAACGCGCCTATCGGATTCTGCGTCTCTTTTTATCCCGGGGTGATTATTTCAAACGTCACTAGCAATTGAAGTTCAATGTGTTGTTTATACGCGAAATGTCAGCCGCGCGCGAGTTTTGTGTTTTAGTTAATTTTTAGTTGTAAAGTGTATTTTAGGTACTTTAGGAACGATCATAGTGGGAAATATATCTCATATCACAGGTTGGTATGTGATTTTATTTAATTTATATGTAGATTTCTTGTAAAATCTCTCGTTTGTAAATTCCGCGGGTACCTGTCAAGGTGAGTTATTTTTTCGCTAATTGCTCACCTAGGTATCCGTGAATCTCTTACAAAAGGAATTTTATATGTACCTTGGCATGAGTACTTAATGTAATTTTAAGCTTTATGTAGCTGAGCATATTGCGTTTTTTTTCTATAGTATTAATTCGTTTTGTTTATTTTTTAATTTACTTAATCTAATTTTTCTTTCATTTTTAGGTTGGTCGAACATTCTCCACCCTGTTGAACATTCATGTTCAACCGTTTCTTGATTTCACGTATACCTCGTTTGTGGTACTTGAAAAATCACAGCTAGCCATCAGCACGTACTCGCAGGCGTACCTGATAACGATGTGGTAAGTTAGTCGTCTTCTCTTTATTTCGACGTTGTTGTATATCATTGAAATGAATTCTTTTTATGGTATCCCTTGAAAGGAAGATGTCCACCTCTTCTCGAGTTGTAAACCGCTGGAACGAGTTCTCGATTCTCAGCTCCGCATCTTTAATTGTGGTAGTGACTAGAAGTCTTTGTAGATCGTTGCAGGGTCCTGTATGACTGGCTTCATCTGTGGAGTATCTCCTTCTACAGTCTTGTAGGGTTTTGCTGTCCTGGACAAGTCCTGCTCGCCAGTCATTGAAGACGTAGCTGGTCTTTCTAGATTCTGCGTACTTGTTGTGGATGAAGCAGCTGTTCCTTGAACATCTGTTCCGATTCTGCAGTAGCTTCCAGTAGTCGTATGCAGGAGCATTGAGGGGACTTCCCGGCAGTGAAAAATTGAAGTTAAGGTCGTCAGAAATATCCAAAATATCTTGGTCGACTGTAAATTCGGACATCTGTAAATAAAAACTACTAAGTAAATGTTTTTTTTATTTTAAGAGGACAACACAACATTTAACAAATGCGTTAGTTTTACACATATTTGTTACTTAGTTTGATGGCAACATACAAATTTTACTGATAGCTCCGACGAATGTATTTGTCTGTGTCCTGATTCACGAACTAGTCTATCGAGTCTTGGGTGGACTTCTGCAATGACACCTAATGGCCAAGTTGTTGGGGGAGCGTTATCAACTTTCAATAACCCCAAATCTCCTTTATAGATGTTAGGTACTGGTTGAAACCATTTTGGTCTATTCTGGATTTGGTTTAAGTAATCTTTAGATCAATGGTTCCAGAACTTCTGTTCCATGTGTTGCACATTTTTCCATCGGCTGGAGTGTGTTACGTTGTCCATATTAAGATTTGGCTCTGGAGTGGCGTTTAGTGATAGTCCTATTAGAAAGTGTCCAGGCGTCAGAACAAATTGATCATTGTTAACTCGGAATAAGGGCCTTGAATTTAAGCAGGCTTCTATCTGGGTTAATAGTGTTGCACTTTCCACAAATGTGAGGTTTTTGTTACCAATAGATCTTCGCAGATGGTATTTTATTGATTTGACACCTGATTCCCACAATCCTCCAAAATGAGGAGCTGCTGGTGGATTCGTGTGCCATGAAATGGAATTGTCTGCTAAGTATTCAGCAGCATTTGGCCATGCCTGCTTGATTGCTTGTTGTTATTCTTTTTCTAATATTGATTTGCGCCAACGAAGTTGGTGCCACACTCTGAGTATATTTCTGTGCACAAACCTCTTCTACTGACAAACATTTTTAAAGCTGCAACGAACGCATCTGCTGTCATACTAGATACCAACTCGATGTGTATAGCTTTCGTTGCCATACAAATAAAAATGCAAAAGTATGCCTTTTGTAATTTAGTATGTCTCAAATTGGATGATTTCATAGTCAGAGGTCCAGCATAGTCAATTCCAATCCTTGAGAATGCTATTGTGATATTTACCCTAGCTGGGGGTAAGTTACCCATTAACTGCGTCATAGTTGCTTGGGGTTGTTTGAAGCAGATAATACATTTGTGCAATCGAGTTGTGATCCAACGTCTTCCATCCAAAATCCATACAGAGTTACGTGTTGTACTCAACACTAATGATATACTACCATTCAATGTTTCCAAATGTATTTTATCAATATATATATCAGTTACATGATGGTCGCGAGGTAGTATTTTTGGATGCCTTCTATCAAAGGAAATCAACGCGTGATCTCAACGTTCGCCTACTCGGATCAATCCATCTCTGTCAAGCATTTGATTGAGCTGTGTAAGCTTACTCTGTTTTGACACTGTCCGTTGTCGTAGTAGATCATTATATTCCGTTGGAAATGCAGTTTGTTGTACTAACTTGAATATTGTTATAGAGTTAACATAAACAGGGAACCATAACTAGCTTCACAAATGGTCACAGCGTCAAACACACGTACCTGTGTTGTCCAGTACTTTGTGTTTTGTCCCATAACAATCCCAAAAGATAATTTACTGCTCCTGTCGTTATTTTACAGATTTCATTGGGGAAAAGGAAGAGAAAAAAAGCTGAGTCGAAGCTTCGAGGATGCTGAACAAGGGGTTAGCATAGATCTCAGTGGACGTATTTATCCACCAGAAAATTCTGGACCCAAAGTATGGAGAGGTCATCGGATGACACGAGATGGAGATATCAAATTGTTATTAGTTAAGAATAATCATTGTTATAATTACGTATTAATTATTTCGATGTAAACTCTGGATCACCTCAAAACAAGTTCTAATAATCAAATGATAATAATAATTCAATTGCATAATTCAAATTCAAAGTGCTGCGAATTCACGAAGTTCAGTGGCTCCAAAAATCGAGATCGAGATCGATTTATCAGGGCTGACAACCATGATGAAATGAGCAGATCAAAGCAGAGGAATTCGGGCATTCAGTGTCTGGTCTTCTTAGAGTGCAGTAGTTAAGTAGTTGACGACAAGAATTGATTAATCGTTAAAGGAAGAAGAGAACCGAATAACATACGGGAGGGCACCTTTTTTTTGTTTTGAGAGTGGTCCAGAGCAACCATCCCAAAGTTAAGTACATTTCATAATCTTCTTTATTGTTAATTGTTTTTTTTTATCATACAAATTGTTGTGAAAATTCATTGTTTGTGTTACATATAAAAATTTATCTCGATCTACGGCCGGTGCGTGTTGTTCATATATACCGATAATAAACCACAGTTCATTTCGTGATTGTTTAGTTTTTTTTTTATTTGATTCAGTTCTCAAGTTTCCGAGTTTCTTGATTCTCGCGAGCAAAAATCAAGTGGCGCCCATATTTCCATAGGATTACAAGAACCCTGGCCGTCTTCACTGAGCTACCAGATAGAGGATACAGTACGGTAAATTCATCCTCGTTACGGAGCGGTAAGGGTACCGTAACAATATAGTCCTTTGTGCTTGGATATACTCACTACTAGTTAGTACGTTAATCCATTTATTGTTAGGATTTTTACAATTATGAATGAACCGTTGGATCATTGCTGTGACATGAATGAGACGTGTAAACGAAGAATATTTTATAAGAATATTGTCTTCTACGTTGATGAGAAAGCTAGTTACAATTGGTGCTTTCTGCTCTAGTGTTGTTGATTCAGTGACTTCGCAATTGTTTGGCCACTTATCTTGCGCTTGCTTGAACCATGTGGGGCCGTACCACCATGATTCATTGTTACGTAGTTGAGTTGCTGAAATGCCACGTGAGGCCAAATCAGCCGGGATGTAGACTGATGCAACGTGTCGCCATTGCTTGAATTCTAATGTTTCTTGTATTTCTACAACCCGATTTGCAACATAAATTTTCCATTTGGATGGGTGATCATTAATCCACTGTAGTACGATTCGAGAATCTGTCCATGCTGTTATAGGAATGTTTTGCAACTGCATGCCTTGTATTACAGCCTTAATTAGCCGTGCAAGTAGTAATGCGCCATTTAGTTCTAAGCGTGGAATCGTTATTGGCTTGAGAGGTGCTACCTTCGTCTTTGCGGTTACCAGATGTGAAGTAATCTCACCATTGTTCTGTTCTACCCTGAGGTAGATCGCTGCTGCATAAGCCTTTGACGATGCATCACAAAACCAATGAAGTTGCATACGCAGTCCTGTGGAATAATGAATCCACCTTGGGATTCGTAATTATTCTAAAGCAGTTAAGTGATTTGTAAACTCTGTCCAGCATTTCTGGATGTGTTCTGAGACTGGATCATCCCATGATGAACCTGTCATCCAAAGGCTTTGCATCAGGATCTTAGCTTCTATTATGACAGGAGCTAACCAACCTACCGGATCATGTAATGAAGCTATTTGTGATAAGATGATCCGTTTTGTCCATACTGAGGGTGAGATAAGTGGTTTGATTACAAAGGTAAAGCAATCTTCCTTAGGAAACAATTTAATTCCTAAGGTTTTGATGGACTCTGTGTCCGAAAATATCAAAGATTTTTTTTTAATTCTATGTGATCAAATGGAAGATCTTGCAATAATTCTCTAACATTGCTGGCCCATTTCCTCAGGTTGAAGCCAGCTGATGTAGTCATTTGAATTAATTGTTGTTGCAGTTCCCTTGCTTTGGACAAATCATCAGCGCCAGATAACAGATAATCTACATACAAATTATTATAGACTGCCTCTGCTGCTAAAGGCCAAGTGTCCTTTTCATCTGCAGCCACTTGTTGTAGAGTCCTAATGGCTAAATATGGATCTGAGGAGGTCCCAACTGTAACGGTGTTGAGTTGATAATCTTGTAGTGCACCTGTCATAGGATTCCGCCAAACTATTCTTTGGAAAGTTCGATGTTCTGGTTGCATTTCTATCATGCGATACATTTTCTCAATATCTGCATTCAAGACAACCTTGAACTTCCTCCAATAGAGTAGTATAGTGTATAAAGTTGGCTGCAATGTTGGTCCCTTTAACATATGCTGGTTAAGAGATGTGCCATTTGTCGTGTTGGTAGACGCATCAAACACAACACGTAATTTTGTTGTTGAGCTGTTTTTGAATACAGCATGATGTGGTATGTAATAATATTGCTCATTATTACGTGGCGGACTTACTTCCTCCATGTGACCTAATTCGATGTACTCATCTAGACATTTTCATACTCTCGTTTAAATTCAGGTTTTCTTGAAAATTGTTTTTGAAGATTCTCATAACGTTTAATGGCTTGCTGTCTAGAGTCACCTAATACTAGTATTGCATTATTTATAAATGGCAATTTCACCCGATATCTTCCTGATTCTAAACGAATGCAAGTGTCTTGAAAGATATATTGACAGCTTTGTTCTTCCTGGGATAGATAAGTGGGATCTGCTAGTTCTAATTTGTCCAAGTGTTGATAATTTTTTCCTGTAATGGCCTTGTAGGTAAATTATCAGTGATTTTTTTGATAATTAGGAAGCTTTCTTCTATTGCGGTCTGATTTAATCCACAAGATTGTAACTTAAGCATCGTTTGCTTGCTTTTATTCAACCCTGTTATAACTACCGATGTTGCCTTGCAATCAGCTTGTAACCTATGGCATGCAGACTGTGTTATGAATGAACACTCTGATCTAGAATCAATCTGACATCGCAATATTTGCAGCTTTCCGTTTGCTCCTTGAACCTTCACCAACGCTATGAATAATAATGCTGATGACGCTCCCTATTCATATAGGTCTGAGTGATCCGTGAGCCTTTAGTGCTCTGTATGTCATTTGACTTCACTTCTGTGCAATCATTATTATTGCTGTTGTGTTGTTGATGTTCATTTGACTTGACTTTGATATCACCAGATTTAGAATGTAGATTTGGTGCATCTACACCCTTAGTTTGTAACCTGTTTGCAGTTACATCTTGGTGTAACCTGTTTGCAGTTACAGCATTCTTTTAGAGAGTGTTTCTTGGACAAACAATTATAGCAGTGGCCGTTTGACTTGATGAATCACTTTCTACCTTTAATGTCCATTTTCTGATACTTCTTGCAGTTTTGCAGAAGATGCTTGTCATTACATGCTGAACATGTCATGTTCACTATATATAATGGCTTTTTTGATTCAACTACACTGTATGTCTTGGTCGTAGTTGGTTGGGATACACTGTTGGCATACACTGTTGGCATGACTTGTTCTGGGCGCCAGAGTATCCGTAAGTGCTTCTAATATTTTCAACCGATTGTCTAGGAACGAGCTGAACTGTCTATATTTAGGAAGCTTTTGTGATGCTCCTTGATGTTCTTCCCAAAGTCTCAGCATTATGAAGGGCAGCTTCTGTACTATTAAATAAATAAGTAGTACATCCCATGTTGATGTGTCGACGTGTAAGCTCTTTAATTTCTGTAGGCATTCCTCTGTAATGTCGATTAAAGATTTTAAACCAGCTGCTGTCTCTGTGTTTAATTTTGCTTGATTTGTCAATACCTTCAGTTGATGATTGACTAATATCTTTAATATCTTCTTGTTTTCGTACCTTGCCTTTAATTTGTTCCAGGCAGGTAAGTAGTCCGCATTTGTTATAGGAGTATGCCGTAGTAGTTCTTCTGCATCTCCTAATAAAGAACCTTTCAAATAATACAGTTTTTGAACGTCTTTCAAACTTGTATTATTGTGTACTACAGCGACGTAAAGATCATGAAAAGAGCGCCAGCCATCACAATCACCATTATATTTTGGTAATGCGATCTTAGGAAGAATATTTTGTTGTTGTTCCACACGTGTTCGTTGTGTTAACAAAAGTGTGGAATCTGTCAGCTCTGTTGTAGGATTAATTGCTTCATATAGTGTACCTATACAATTGCAATAAGTTGTCTCTAAGTTGCTATATGTGTCATCAGAAATATATTTCAGCGTGCTTTCTGGTGGGGTTTCGAGGATAAATTCGTTGATCAATTGGTCAATTTGCTCCTACTCGAGCCAGTTTCTCCTTATCTCTGAGAGCTTTGCTTCGTAAAAACCCTTTGATCGGGTCTCTGATAATGCTTGTCTGCCATTATCAATGGATTTGATCAGGCGGTTTCTTATTGCCCGCTCCTTGTTTAATAACCCTTTTACTTCTGTCATTATTGATTGAAATTAAATTCGAGTAAAGAAATTAAAAATAAAGATAAATCAATCTTATTTTACTATGCTATCTCTGAGTGAACCAATGAACTCATTAATTGAAATTTCTTGCCTATAAACGTAGACTACCAAATTATGACGTTTTCGCGAATAAACGTTGCTCTATAATTAAGTGAGTAGTGCGACTCCTGGATGGAACCACCATAATGTTTTACCATAGCTGGGGTCTGTTCAATATTACAGATATAACTGCTTTGATAGCACAGTAGAGCAACACTTTGAGAACTGTCAAATTTAGCCATAGCAAGAGAAAGCGGCTGCGGGATCTTGAACAACCAAAAGCTGCTTTTTTGCTTTTCAAAATTTTATGTGTAAATTGTCAAAAGCTCTTGGGATTTAATTGCGAATTTTTATATTGAATTGCTACCCAAAATTATAATGAGCGTCCAGAAATATTGATTTTGTCGCTATCGCAAATGGTTACCACTTCAAGAAATTTTAAATTTATTATTATTTTCCAGTACCAACATTTTTAAGAAAATGACAGGCACACATACATAAGCATTACCATAGCTGATTTGTTGCTTAGAGTCAGGAGTGTAAGCAACAAAAAGCTGCCATGATAGCAGCTATCTTAAAATCTTGGACAGAACAAATGTCAAAAATCAAGTAAGAAAAAGCAGCTTTCGAGTTACTTTGGACAGGCAAAAGCATACCAAAGCAGCTAAAAGCAGCTATAACAGTAATATTGAATACACCCCTATTGTGTCAATTCCAATAATTGACAACTACGAAAGAACTGCGTTCGCAAAGAACAAATTAAATGAAATCTGTCAATTCCTATAATTGACTTTCGAATAGAATGCAATTACGAACGAGAATTCACGTATGCTGAAATAAAATATTCTGCTGGAATATATCGGTTAAATAAAAAGAGAAAATTTGTCACTCAATTGGTCACTCAATTATTTATTGCAAGAAAATGCTAATTCTGCAAACCAATATTAATCTTATGCGAAAATTACTTTGACTAAATTCACCAACTTACACGTATATGCTTTTAAACTTCACTTTCAGTTCAATGATTCACAGTATTTTTATATGTATTTGATAACTAAAAGAAACTTAAATGTGCAAAAAGAAATATATGTTACTCGAATTTATCTTTTCCTTTCAATTATGACAAATTAGAAAAATTATGCTACGTTAAAATTTCATATATACAAGGCAAAGAAAAATTTCCCTTTCTGTGTATCTTAACTATGATATTTACTAATTGCTGAAAGTAAATAATGATTAGAACTCAAGGTAGATGTAGTTTCCAATTATTGTGTTGTGTAAAACTGACCTAAGGGCATATTTTGTACACGATAAATAATTGTTTGAAATTTCGATTTACTTGAGTTAAATAGTTAAATGGCTGAAAGGAAGAAATTAGTTAAAAAGAATTCAATCGTTCTTGTTAATTTCACACATGTGTGTATAATCAACACCGAGCATTCAAACACAATGAAATTTAACGCAAATTGAAACGAAGTGAATAATTCGAAAAGTTACCTTTAATTTAATTTAAATTTTGTCGCTACTAAAATTCCACCAATAAATTGACTTGAAAATTCCTTGCTGTTTGCGAATTGCCTTGGAAAAAATTGATTTTCTGCTGTTGTAAAATATTCTAAGTTGTGGTGAAATTCTGTTTCCTTTATTGCTGATGATGACACTATTAAATTGCGAATATGTTGGAGGAATGCTATTGCATGTGCTCACACCTTGACAACTTTGAAAAATAAGAAGGCAGAATGAAGAATGAACCCCCTTTTATAGAGAATTTTGTTCCGATTTCATATCCATAAATATGAATTTTGCAATTTTTAGGCTTAATTTGACTACAATATGTGAATTTGTTGTAGTCGTTTGATGTCAAATTACAAATTGCATTTTTTGACATCTTTCCCATAGAAATTAGTCTTCATTTCGAGGAATTATGATAAGTTTTCTTAAATCTTGCCATAACTTATCGTTTCGCTACCTTTGATATCAATTTACAAAATTCCTCCCATAATTCATTCTGTTCATCTTCATCCTTGTCCCTTTCACACTTTTGTGTCTCTTTCGCACTCATTGGTGTAAAGGGAATTTCGAGAATTCGCGATTATTCCGTAAACCGTGGAAAATATCGTGTAATGCATCTGTAATAAGATACATCAAATAGATGTATCACAAGATATACTCAGTAGAACGAATAAAAAAAAGATAATTACATGCATTGTAACATAACACGATGACATATTAAAAGCACGTATATGATGCAAGCAGAATTAGCATAGAACGGAAAGTATAATCGAAGCAAAAATTCATGAAGAAATTTTCGACACTTTCACTTCCGCATTTCAGCACATATGGCTTATGACTAAAGTAATTGATTTCCATGCATGAAGCATGAAGACTTAAAAATAAAATGTAAACAATGCGTTGAGCAATTCGATGCGCTCAAGCGCCATACAAGTCAGCCAGCTGATTCTTGCATTTTTACGATGTACTGATCCTCATTAGGTCTGCTTGCTGATATGGGTCATTGTTGCATGAAAACAAACATTTTGTAAACAAAGAGGGCAAGGCGCCCAATGTGTATTGTTGGGTAAGTTTTTTTTGTATGTGAAATATTGCTTTTCGATTTTTTTAGGAATTTAGGTAGACCTAAGCAATTGTAATTGTGTATTGAATAGTATTGAACTATAGTAAAAAACTGCATAAATAGAATCGTGCTGGAGAAGTAAAGGCAGTCTTATTTTGACCTGGGAGACAGAACTAGAGTTTTTTAATATATCCCTCATCTTCCAAGCTTGAAGCAATATAGGCAGTCAGTAGACGCCACACCAGTCAGTTAGACGCCAAAGCAATATAGGCTGTCATTAGACGCCAAAATACTCCCGTGTGAGATATAGGCTGAGCGTGCACGCCAATTACAATTAAAGAATAGAAGCGCTATAAGAGGAGCTTTTATATATCGACGCTATAAGAGGAGAATTCCATAGAGCTAGACGTCCAAGCATTACAATCGCGACGCGAACGCGCCCATCGGATTCTGCGTCTCTTTTTACCCCGGGGTGATATTTCAAACGTCACTAGCAATTGAAGTTCGATGTGTTGTTTATACGCGAAATGTCAGCCGCGTTCGAGTTTTGTTTTTTAGTTAATTTTTAGTGTTAAATTGTATTTTAGGTACTTTAGGAACGATCATCGTGGGAAATATATCTCATAGCACAGGTTGGTATGTGATTTTATTTAATTTATATGTAGATTTCCTGTAAAATCTCTCGTTTGTAAATTCCGCGGGTACGCTCAAGGTGAGTTATTTTTTCGCTAATTGCTCACCTAGGTATCTTACAAAAGGGATTTTATATGTACCTTGGCATGAGTACTTAATGTAATTTTATGCTACTGAGAATAAAGTTTATTGCGTTTTTTTTTGTTGTTGTTTGCATGCAGTAAGGTGCTATGTAAACACAATTTGTTGTTTATGTGTATTCATTTATTTCTATAGTATATTATCTTTGAAGTTCATGTTTTAATTCGTTTTGTTTATTTTTAGGTCGTCGTGGGACCATAAGCAGCTGTGAATCTCCAGATGCTGGTAAGATGTTTTTTAATTTACTTAATTTAATTTTTCTTTCATTTTTAGGTTTGTCGAACATCAATTCTAGCCTTTTTTACTTTTTTGTTTCTACTCTTATTTGAAATTTGGAAGGCTTATCTATATGCATAAAACTGTGATGGTGTTCAGCTTTGTTTGGAGGCATGAGTTTCTAAAATGACCATGTATACGCATCCATTCCACACGAAGAGTTCGTTTTCAGATTGGATTTTGGTATAATTTTGGAACAGACCATTTCTGATTTGAGTGAAGCTTTCACAGTTTGTAGGAAGTACGAAAATAGCTAACACGTACATATGGTTTCCCTTATAACGCCCTACCCTTCATAGCGGTTGGTTAGAGATTTTGTGATTATCCGATGGAGCGTAATTAAAAAATCATATCTCGAGAACAGAGCAACCAATTGTACTTATTGAACTGCCAAACGAAACTAAATGCTTTATATTTTTGACAAATACAAATGGAAACAGCGAAAGAAACTTTTTTTTTTTTAATAAGATTATGTAAAATAATTGAGTGTTTACTTACCTACTATTGAAATTGGACATCTATAGAACTGTTTTTTTAACGGGCCGCTTTTCCCTTGACTGGAGGTTTAAGCTTACTGGCTCCCGATGTCGAAGGCTGAGGAAATGTTTGGTCAGACTTATGCCCTCCCCAGCCTCCGACACAACCTGTACTGCACCACTCTTGGGTCTTAGTTGGACTGAGCCAAACATAAACCCAATCGTGAACTTAGCCTTGTTAAGTGTTTCCATGGACGCATGGTCTACATAGAAGGTCAGCTCTATGACGGACGATTTTTGTACTTTACTTTGGAGTGCAGAAATCCTTCTAGCCTCTGCTTCTGTGTGCCCGTGGCTTAAAAGCCCTTTAATTTTTTTTTTTTGACACGCCAGAGAGCTTTGGCTTCTGCCTTTTTGTTTTTTTGGGAGTTTCAATATTCCCGGCATCCTGTTGGTTTTCTGCTGGTTACCTAATAAGGTCCTGCTCGTCTAGGCGGAGTATGTAAATTGCGAATTGTATGCGAATTGTAATCAAATGAAGGACTTGTAATGTCTTGTATAGGGTAGACGTCGTTATGAACCCCGGATTGGCTTACTGGTTCATTTAGAGGAACACTTCCGTCAGAATATCGGGCTTATCTCTTTTGTTCCCACGAGTATGCTCGAAAAGATTGACGATTCATATCAGCAGAGCCGGCATGCCGAACTAAGGCTAAGGTTGAAACCGGATGTCGCGGGGTATCTGTAGCCCATCGTTATAAGACACATTTAGACAGTGCCGTTCATCCCATAGGCACGATAGTTTACACCTCGGATTGTACGTGATATCAGGTTTTTCTTTCTATATCCGCCGTATTTAGTCAGGCATCTGGGTGCGTCCCAGGGGGTGTCACCAGCAGCCTGTGCCGGAACATCTTGCGGAGCATGTGAATCTTCGTCACGTACGGACAGTCTTGATAAAGGTTTTCCACTAATGTCGCGTTAACGTAATTAATCACCTTACGCCAATATAACACTTATATCTTAAGTATTTATTTGGTCCAAAACGTTAGCATCCAGGGATTTATTAAGTAATTATATTCATTGCTACAGATAAGATATGCATAGGTACATATGTCTATAATCAATACCTACATGCATTATTTCCATGGAAACAGTGTTGTAAATATTCAATTTTTCATGAACGAATAGTAGCAACATTAGTACAATCGAGTTAAGAAATTTTCTGATATAATCAATAAGTTCCTTTTTTTTAATTCTACGAGTTTTGGGGAATTCGTTTCGGAACAGGGAAAAGCAAAGAATTTACATATTGTGTCAGATGAAGGGGCAACGCAGAAAAATATATACTTATCGTTTGAAATTTTGTCTCGACTTTATAATATTTTATTTCGAGCTATTGTAACAAGTTGAACAATATTTTTCTACTTGCTCATCATATCGCCTTACTTTTAGTTCTTTAGTCAGTTTTCATGTGCCATCTGATATGGTAATAATAAATAAAATCAATAATCATACTAAATTTTATCCGCCAAGTAAAAACGCTCTTCTATGTCTTATCAACATACAATAATCCATCAGCATGGTAACGTTTTCATTCCTTCTCATCATCTGTGATCACTACAAAGGCATTAGCACTTGTCACTGATGTGGTGATGTGGGGGCTTTAACTACGATTGAGAATTCACTTTTTAATTTGTTTATTCAAAATAACAACAATTCACGTTATAATTTATTTATTTATCTTGTTTTAAACTTATAACTTATTTATTTATCCTGTCGTCAATTCACTTTAAAACTAAAGCACTTATATTTCATTTATTTTTCTGGTCTTCAATTTACTTTAAAACTAACGCACTTATATTTTATTTATTTTTCTGGTCTTCACTTTACTTTAAAACTAAGCAACCGACCTGATTGGACTTTTCTCTCAAAAACTACCGCGACGCTGACCAGACTCAAGATTAAACTAAACTTATTCTGTATTCGAAATTAATAAATTCACTTAAAAAAATGCAGAATCAACTACGCGTAATTTCTGCGCCAGAATTTTTTGATGTTTCCAAACAAGATTATTTTTATTTCCTACTTCGCTTTGTTTACCTGCGAAGTAGGTCATTATTGCGAAGGTAAATTCTGATCAGCCACTAGGTCAATTTTTATTTATGCTGACCGGGCATTGATCAGTGCACGTAAAATGCTTTTATTTTATTTATCTTTGCAATTGTTACGATTGCAAAGAAACTTCCATATGGGTTAATTCGTAACATGAAACATGAAATTAATCTTCGTTAAATGGGGAAATAATTATACAACATTCCTTCCCCCCATGTAAAAGAAAAATGATACTAAGGATTAGTATCATTTTTCGTCGAGAGAAGGAATTAAACTAGTAGTAATGGGGTATGAGAAAAAAAATTAATGCTGGTGGCACAGAAGTTTACGAGTACCTTGATCATCTGAGTTATTAACAAATACAGATATATTGATTAACTTAGGAGAAACTATATATTTTATATTAATTAATGTACCTAATTATACATATTCCACGGAACAAAAAACAAAAAAAAAGAAAAATTCCTAATAATAATTAAAACTAATTTTTACAATTTTTTTTTATTTTTGTTTTTTGTTTTTTGTGCAACAAAAGTTATTTCTTCATTTTTAACTTAGTTAATCTAATACATTAACATATCCAAAAATGTGTTACAAAATTTTTAAATGCTAAATCTACTTCCTATAGAGATTCTTTTTACTTATTTATTTTTTTTTATGATAATGTAATCTAATAATTTGAGACTGTGTATGAGGGAATGCGGAACGATTTCCGATATTTATTTTTAAAAATTGGTGGTGCTGGTGCAAGTTCTATAGGCAATTCATAAACTTTTTCCGTTGTTGGATGCGTTCTGGGTGTTGCCATTGAAGAAATAGTGGCAACCTCGTGTGGGCTAGCAGTGGGGGTGGATGATGTTATTATTGGAGAGGATATATTTATCGTAGAACGTGATTTTGACATTTTTGAGGATGCTTTTCCTTTCCAATATAAATAAATTCCTACGACTATTAGAAAGGTTGTTACTAACGAGAGAAGTCCGGTGTTAGTGTATATGAAAATTTTATGAGCAGACTGTATCTTTTCATGTTTTGCATGCCATATATCATTGTCTAATTCTTTGAAATTTAGAGCAGCTTTTTTAAGTACTTCTTGAAAATTGGGATATGATTAGGTTATGGTTAGATTTCTTAGTTTGATTGCGTTAAAGATAGATAGCCTGAGTGAGGAGTCCTCGAAATTAAATTTGGGAAGGGAAAGGTTTGCATACACATACGTATTTTAGTACATTAATTGAGTTACCTCTTGTGGGGAACTCCCAGTGTCCTAGGGTAAATTTGCAAGATGTATTAAGATGTAAGATGCCAGGCCCGGAGAGAGTCTTTTGGAAAACTCTGTTTGGACATTGAGCTTGTAGAATTTTGTCTTTGTGGAATACAAACAGCCAGTGGTTGGCGGCGGTTAATTCCGTCGCAAAATTGGGAGGCTGAGGTAATAATTTTACTGGACATGTGAGGACATTTTCATTTTGGCTTTTATAAAGGCTGTTAATACATGATTCCTGTAATTGGTGGTCAATAGAATGGGGTTTACTCTGTCTGCAGGGATAGAATTCAGTTTCTCGATATGTACATAGAAGACGACATAAAGTATTGAGCTCACTTTGAAACATAACGACGGTCTGCTGAGTAATATTATTTTTGAAAAGATAATCAGCGTCAATATCTAACAAAGCGTAGACTCCGTCGGTTTTTTGTAACGGAAGGGGGTGAATTTTGCTGATGTAAAAATCTGGTGAGGTACCTACGGGTATAACAATTTTAATAAGTATATGGTCGGGCAGGTAGAGGCTTTGTACCGATATTACCTCATTGATAATGGAAGTATCTCGAAGTAAATGGTTAATCGGGGAATACAGGGTTATGTTGTTATATAAATCTTCCAAGTTCTCTGAACGTAAAAGAAGTGGGTGTAATCGGTGTTGTTGCAAGGCATTTATAATTGTGAAAATTTTCGAAAGAGTGTTTTGTACATGCTGTAACTGAGATAACATTGTCAGAATAATCTCGTTCAGTTCAGCTTGTATTCTATTTCTATGAATTTCCACGACAAACTCGCTCATAGTGCCATTACTTCTAGAAGAAAACTATTGACCACCTGTATTAAATGGTCCTGATTTTGTGGCAAGTCTAGTATTGGCGACGATAGCGATTCAATATTTGACTTCATTAAAGTGAGTTGTCTTTCCAGAAGATGAATGGATTGATCTTCTTGGTTTTCTAACGCATCGAGGCGACTGTAGATATTGTTTGCATCGTCATTATCCATTGTATCAAACAAAAACTTGCTCACTTTCCCGCCAATATCCAATAACCCTCGTATTTCTCGATGTCGCGCTAAGAAGGACGTCAATTCAGAAATTTCTTCCTGGACGTATATTATATTTCTTTTAAATAAACTATCCCAGAAATTGCACCTACCCTCTTTATTTTTACCTTTGAAACTGCACAAGTTTAATAGATTGTCATAGCAGTACCTCAGAAAATCAGTGGTTGTTGTCCAATTAGGCATTTTCATGCGAGTGACCACCGTCCACGTCGTGTGGTAAAATACTGCAGTTCCTATTGGTTCCATCAAGACTTCCCTTTCCGGCTCCAGTAGTTTTATGTCGAAGGGAGTACTGGTGATCCATTGCCACGTAAGTGTGGTCATTAGAAAGCGGAGTATTTTCATACCTAAGAAAATTCAGCGGTTAGGACAGATTCTTTCTTTGTATATTTAACTAGAGATAAAGAAAACGAAGAGAAAAAAAACTGAATAAGAGGAAAAAAATATTTGTTTGTTTTACTTATTTCCAAAGTTTTCATCTATTATTATGTACACGCCGTTTACCGTTTTTAATTCGTATCACCGTATTTACTTCCGAAGGTACTTCAATTACGTTGTACGGTCCTAACCGTTCAGGAGAAAACTTTCCGTTTTTAACCGGGTTCTTTAGCAGCACTTTGTCGCCAATATCGAAAATTAAAGGCCGAGCCGTTTTGTCATATTGGGTTTTGGAGTACTCTTTACTTTGTTGTAAATTATTACGCGCAATTGCATATGCTTGTTGTACAATACTTCTTAATTTAAAGTAATAGTCTTCAAAGTTGTATACTGGTTCAGGCTCTCGTTGCAAATTGTTAGGAATTTCCGCAGTGAAACCGAACAAACGACCATAGGCGTCAGCTTAGTTCCTCTATTTTTGCTGTTATTTCGTACGAACATTGCTGCCCTAAGATGTTCATCCCATGTACGGGAGTTAGACTCAACAAAGATTTTCAGATACTCGATCAAAGGTCAATGAGAGCGCTCCAAAGCTCCATTGCTTTGCGGATGGTACGCGGGTAGTCTGTATTTTCTTGACCTTAAACATTTTACATACTCTTTTGAACAAATCGCTTGTAAAGTTGCCCCTTGATCTGTAACCAGTACTTTGGGATTCTGTAGCGTGTTATTATTTCATTAAAAAATGCCTTCGCTACTGTTGACGCTTCTGCGTCTGGTATAGCGACACAGTCCATGAACCTCGACAAATCATCCTCGAAAGTTAAGATATACTTATTACCTTCACTCGATTCAACTAAAGGGCTTACAAGGTCCAAATAAACTTTTTCGAAAGGTTCGCGAGCTGTGTCTGTTATTACCATGGGCATTTAATTTTTAAGGCTAGCTTTATAACGCTGGCATTTAATACAGTTTTTATGTATTTATTTATATCCGATAACATACCTTTCCATTTAAATTCTCCGCGGATTTTATAATATGTTTTCCACACGCCTTGGTGACCGCTCAGAGCTGCATCGTGGAAGTTATATAGGATGGTCTCAATTTCTTTCCTATATTTCAAGATTCGGATTTTGTCTTTTGTGCTAATTTCTTCCTCATTTGTAGTATCATCAGCTTCTTCGCCTGAACTGAAGTAGAAGGCACCGTGGTTGTGTGATTCAATGGTATGTCCTGTATACGTTAAGGCTCCTCTGATATTAAAGGCAAGTTAAATGGGCCCTGTTTGGCTTCAGATCGTGTAATCACCAAGCAGTTGCTTTTGCTGTTTTCCTGATTTTGAGTCGCAGAACTTGCTAATTCTGCGCTAACAGGTGAAATTCTGGACAGCGCATCTGCATTTGTATTATATTTGCCGTGCCGGTCTTATATTCAATATCGAAATCATTGTCTGACAATTTCACATGAAACCGAGCTAGACGCAAAGTGGTATCTTTTACTTTGAATATTCCTTTTAAAGGCTTATGATCCGTATAAACCGTAAATTTTCTTCCCAACAAGTAGCATGGCCAGGAGCTCTTTTTCTGTTGTACTATAATTTTTTTCTTCCTGGTTCAGGCTTCGACTTGCGTATGCTACGGGTTGATTTTTGCCTGCTTCTTCCTGAGAGAGCACAGCTCCCAAAGCATCATTACTGGCGTCGGTAGTTAATTTGAACGGCTTAGAGAAATCAGGGTATAACAAAAGCGGAGGTGTAACTAGAGCATGCTTTAGTGCACAAAAAGAATTTTGGCATTCCTCGGACCATTTAAATTTTACATTTTTCCTTAGTAGTTTGTTTATTGGGGCTGCTATTTTGGAAAAATCGCGAATGAACTTCCTGTAATAATTTGCCAATCCCAAGAAAGATTGCACTTGTTTAACTGTTTCGGGAGTTGGAAAATTTTGGACACTTAAAGTTTTCGCACGTCTGGCAAGGCACCTTCCTTACCACATTTGTGTCCTAAATAGACAACTTCATGACGTAAGAACTGACACTTTTCCGGTCGTAATTTTAGGTTATTTTCCCTTAGCCTCTGGAATATTTCCAACAGTTTGGCGTTGTGATCAATCAGACTTTTTCGATAGATGACAATGTCATCTAAATAAACGAAACATTTAAATCCCTGCAAACCCATCAAGATATGGTTTCATTATGCGTTTGAAACGTTGCTGGTGCTCCGGTGAGTCCAAAAGGCATCCGTTTGAACCCATAATGTCCATAATTAGTGCTGAAGGCAGTTTTTTCTTTGTCTCGTTTATCTACTTGTATTTGATGATAACCACTTGCCAAATCTAAAGTTGTGAAGTATCTTGCGTGGCACAACTGATCTAAGATTTCTTCTATTCTCGGTAACGGGAAAGCGTCCTTGACAGTAACTTCATTTAACTTGCGGAAGCCGACGACAATTCTCCATCGTTTGGACCCATCCGAGCCAGGCATTTTTGGTACTACAAGTAATGGGGAGTTCCATGGGCTTTTACTAGGAGTTATTATATCATTTTTGAGCATTTCCTGAACTTGTTCATTTATTATCTCCTTTTGACTCTGTGGGTAATCTGCAGTTCTTCTGGTTAATTGGTGCCTGGTTTTCTTTTACCTGTATTTTATGTTTTAATACTGGAGTGTAAGTCAAAAGATCATCTTTCAAATGACATATATCCTCATAATCTTCACAAATTTCCCATATTCTACCCCTCTCCTCATGGTATAATTCTTCATCTAGGCTTATTTCTTCATGTAGTTTTTTGCAATCGGTTAATGTCGCGATAAATTCTTTGGCAAGTACTATTCTTCTTTACTACAGTTGTTGTCTTCACTTCGTTTATTTCCTTACTTTCATTCACCAGTTTCTTCTTTAGTTTTCTCAACTTTTCCTTCACTAAGTCTAACTATATCATAATTTTCCAGTTTCTCAATCATGGGATTAATATTTTTCAGTATAACCTCCATTTCGTTGATGTTTACTATACTTATCATAATGTGTTGGTCCTTTGAATGCACTATACAATTTGAAACGAAACACTCCACGGCTTAGCTCTACGGCTAAACAAATCAAATCTCCTTCATGTTGAACAAACTGTCTTGACCAAAACTTCTGATCGAGCAGGAATATGAACTTCTCTCGAAGTCAATTCATTTTCCTTATGGCACTGATCATTACAAAATTGTTCAGGGCTGCTCTCTTGTTGCGAGTCTTTTATTTGATCAGCTAGCATAATGCGGGCAGACTTTTGTTCAGCATGCCTTGGCTTGCCGAGATTGCGGGTTGCTCTCTGAGTCTCCTTCCCACAATCCAAATTTGGACTAGCCTTGGCACTTGAATTTTCTTCTGAATGCGTAGCAGTTTCTTCAAATGGCACTTCGAATTCTGCTTTATTGATTTCCGTGCGAGGAAAAAGTAGTCGATTTCTAGGACTTACAACATTGCAATTTTCTTGGAGAAAGTCATTTCCTAACAATCCATCTTCCGGAATATTAGTACCCGTACTTACTACATTTAATTTACAGGGTAACTCCGATTTCAACACAAAAGTTCTGTACAAGTCCCTAAAGTATTTTCTTTGCCATGTACTGAATTCATTCGAATTTGTTCATTCTTATTTACCTTGGTTCCCGTCTTCAGAACGTTTTCCTTAATAAGAGTTACCTGGGAGCCAGTATCTATCAAAAATTTTGTTTCACGCTTTTTACTTACATCTAACGGCAACTTAACTACAGAGTCATGAGGAGTTTGCAATTCAAAATTTCTTACTTCGTTAAGGCTCTTGTTTATGTCTAAGAAAAATACTGCCGATCGGGGTGGGATCCGATCGGCGCCGTCAAGTTTCCCGAGTTTTCTTGTTTTTCCTCCCATCGTCTTTTCGTAGTGCAATTAAATACTGTATGGCCATGCCTTTCGCAGAAATCGCAAGTGACCATTACCTGTCTTACTTCCGAGGGTCGATCACTTACTCGCCTACAGCTTTTTGCATCGTGACCCGAAGTCTTACACCTTTGACAATAGATCGAGTTATCGGAGGATCTGCAGTCTCCACTCCAATGATTTGGTTGTCCACACTTAAAGCAGGTAATGGGGGCTGAGTTTCGTGGAGGAGCACCATGTGCGGTACGTCTAGGATACTGGAAGCTTTCATATCGTGTGCAGGGCGGGTGATTTTGTTCTTGGTATTGATATTTCTATGGATGTATGGGTAAACTCGGACGTTCTGAAAAGTGTGAAAAAGGTCTTCGGTTATTTAGCCCATTCCTATTTATTTCGCTTTGGCCAGGGAGATTATTTACACCACCAAAAGGGAAGTTATTGGAGTTTACACCACCAAAAGAGAAGTTATTGGAGTTTACACTACCGTAAATTTGATTTTCCGTGTCTTACATACAGCAAACCTTTTTTATTAAATCTGTAAAGTTTCAACTATCTGACAGGCAGGCATATTGCTTGAGTGTCATACTTAAAAGTCCTCTCTTAAAAACTTGTGTGGCCATATTTTGATATTCTTTTATCATTGGTTTTGGATCTGTTTTGCTTTTTTGTCTCAAGTTCAGCTCGCATTCTTCTAGACGTTGTTTTACTCGTTGACCAAACTGTCTCACAGTTTCTCCATTGAGTTGTCTACAGCTTTGCATGTCATGGGTGAGATCTGCTAAATTTTTACAGGAAAAGTAATAGGCCGTTAATGTCTCCTGCAATTCCTCCCACGTTTTAAAACTGGTATTCTTGCAAATCTCATAAGGAATTTTAAGCAATTTTTGTTTGGGGAGAAAAGATAAGAAAATTGCCTTCTCTTCTTCATCCAAAGAATTGCAATACGCCTGTGAAATATTCAAAAATAGTAAATCGGATTCTGCGGTAGAAGATGGCTCACCGGAAAATATTGGCACTATTTTGTTTATGGTATCTATTATGGTGGACGTTGGTTCGCAGTGAAAAGTCTTGCTAAGTCTGGTGCTGTTATTGGGGTTAGACATTGTTCCCGAAAGAGTTGGAGTTTGTGTTATTTCGGAAGGTGGAGAAGTTACTTGAAAGTGTTCTAAGTCAGTGAAAAGATCTTGATTTTTCTGAACCAACTGCCTAACTAAGGTGGTTCCTTTCGCAATTTTTCACAGAATGCCCTAATCTGATTGTCCGTTTCCTCGGCGGTTTTAAGCAGTAGATCAGTGGCCGTAGTTGAATGGACTGAATTTATGAAGGTTTCGGCAGAACTCGTAGTGGGAGTAGGAGGTTTCGCTATTCTATGACCAGATCGCAGTACTGTCTCTTCAAGTGGTTCAATATCACCTAGAAGAAAACTTACTTCCCTATTTTCGGGTTTAGGGGCATCTGCACCTCTACCTTCTAATCTGGACATGCGCTATACAGGCACCATGCGTTGGTCGATAAAAGTAAAGAAGTTTATAGTTTAACTCATGAAATGTCATTCAGAAGCTCAAAATTTAATCAAATGAATTACCGCAGAGTACCTTAACACACAGTTAACATGGAAAATTTAAAAAAATTTAACTTCTAATATATGTATATATAAATTGGAGCTCAAAAAAACAATCGCTGATTCTGTAACTCATAAGCAACTATTATGTATATGCACGAAAATACTTTTTATGTTACGAATCTCCGAAAATAATAATAAATAATCTTACGTTGCTATAAAAACTATATATGATATGGTATAAATAAGAATAAATATAAGATTCGATATACTGCTTACTGAATTTTAATAGGCTGCTGGATGCTCTATTTGTTGACAACTTTGAATTCTTCTTCGGTTTTTTGCGTTTCAATTGGCTGCTTGATGCTCTATTCGTAGACAACTTTCACTTCTTCAGTTCTTCCTCAATTTCTATCTCTTTATAGGCTACGGGCTGCTCTATTTCTTTTTTACACTGTAACTTTTACACACTCTTGCCTTCTATTGCCTTTCGTAGATCGTAGTGAACCTCGTTCTCGCTTTCAAGTAGGTTTGGATTCGGATATAGCTTTTCTAATACTAGTATCAGTATTATTAAATGATACAACGCTATCTAATTTTTCCGAATCCTACGGCCGCGCCAAATGTGGTGTTTAGTTTTCTACACCGCGAGAAAAAGGGATGTGTGGGCTATAACTATGATTGAGAATTCACTTTTTAATTTATTTATTCAAAATAACAACAATTCACGTTATAATTTATTTATTTATCTTGTTTTAAACTTATAACTTATTTATTTATCCTGTCGTCAATTCACTTTAAAACTAAAGCACTTATATTTCATTTATTTTTCTGGTCTTCAATTTACTTTAAAACTAACGCACTTATATTTTATTTATTTTTCTGGTCTTCACTTTACTTTAAAACTAAGCAACCGACCTGATTGGACTTTTCTCTCAAAAACTACCGCAACGCTGACCAGACTCAAGAATAAACTAAACTTATTGTGTATTCGAAATTTATAAATTCACTTAAAAAAATGCAGAATCAACTACGCGTAATTTCTGTGCCAGAATTTTTTGATGTTTCCAAACAAGATTATTTTTATTTCCTACTCCGCTTTGTTTACCTGCGAAGTAGGTCATTATTGCGAAGGTAAATTCTGATCAGCCACTAGGTCATTTTTTATTTATGCAGACCGGGCATTGATCAGTGCACGTAAAATGCTTTTATTTTATTTATCTTTGCAATTGTTACGATTGCAAAGAAACTTCCATATGGGTTAATTCGTAACATGAAAACATCTAGAAAAACGTTTTGAAATTAATCTTCGTTAAATGGGGAAATAATTACATAACTCTGATCAGCAATCCGCGTGCATCCAGCTGTGGTCACTGAACTGCAGAGTCTGATGTACTGAAACTAGCAAATAGACATAACCATATTATTGTTTTTTTTTTATCTGCTAAGTCTTTGACTGCGGCTGGTGGCGCCCGTATATTTGTGTTGTTGTGAATCGCTTTTTGTTCGCTTTTTTGTATTTTCCGTCAGCAAGCAGATTTTTAATTTAGATTTCTGCAACATTCAGGGATTAAGAGCAAATCGGTTTTAGGTGTACTGCCACCTTAACTTAAAAAAATCTGGCAATTCTTGCGCTAAGTGAAACTAAGGTCATTTCTCATGCCGATATTAATCAGTATCACGTCCGCGGTTACGGGTTCATGCCTATTTTTTCTCAGTATAGAGGGATCGTAATATATATTCGGAATGATGTGGCCTTTACCATTCTTCAGGATTTTCCTTTTGCCAATCACGAGTTTCAAACTTCACAAGCACTTCACCTACTTCTGCTTCCTTTAACATACCGTGGCTCAGACATTCTTCTACCACAAGTCCTGCGGGCCGTTTCGTTGAACTGTTCTGTGAATCTTTTAATTTGCAACAGCTAATGGATGCATCTTATCTTATCCTGACAAATATTCTATCTCAGTCGGTTCCCCATCAGTAATTCAGACCATTTAATCACCGGCTCAAACCTGTGCCGCCCTACTTCTCCGCCTACAAGTAGGCTTGTCTGGCACTATAAAAATGCTGATCGGTGAAGTCTCAATCAGTATCTTAAAGAAATTGATAGGTCGGTCTGTTTTGCTTCGAGGGATATTGATGAATGCACATTAAAACTTAGTGACATACTAAGTCTTCGCATACGTGAATGCATTCCGTATTCTTACAGCAGATCTCAACAACAGCAAAATCGCTCTGAATTTCAATCAATTGCGTCTACCTCCGGAACTGAGATAAGTTTACAAGTCTGCACGGAACACCTGCAAGTCCATTATCCAGAGAGAAAAATTCCCTTTTACCAGAATATAGGATAAAGAATCTTGGCTGGCCAGAAAGGTAGCAAAGGTTTCTGGTCCTGGTCAAAACCATCACGGACAACTTCACCAGTTCCTCTATACCATCAATAATTTATAATGGTGAAGTCATTGTTTACTCCCTGCATAAAGCTCATATTTCAGCTGCTAGATTCGTTTCAAGTTCTCCTCTTCCATACACCTCAAGGAATACCTGTTTTGCATCTCTCGTGTGGATGTGTACGACAGCCAACACACGTCCATATGAGAGATATGTCCAGGGTCCTTAAGGGGATCAACGTCTCCAAAGCCGCGGGTCCTGATGGTTTTACGCACATGTTAATTGAAAGCAGTGCCCCATTCTTGGCTAAACCTCTGCTCAAACAATTTAACTTACCTTAATCGACAGGAAAATTTCCAACTGGTTGGAAACTAGATCACGTTCAGCCTATACCCAAATAAGGAGAGGGTAGCGATCCCCAAAATTATCGATCAATTACCATAACCTCGATTCTTTCCAAGGTTTTGAATATATCCTTAACCCAAAATTAATGAAGTATCTAGAAAGTAATCAATCGCCAATATGGCTTCCGAGCTGGACGCTCATCTGGAGACTTGCTGACTGTTTTTACGGAACGTTGGAACCGTAGTTTTCACAATTTTGGTGAGTGGTGGCATCCAGTCCTTTTAGCCAAACTTAAAGAAGTTGGTCTCTTCCCCTCCTCTTCTATTATGGATTGAAAGTTTCCTATCAAGTCGCCAATACTTGCTATGTTAGATATCGTTACATCTGAACCCCATCTCATAAATGTCGGTGTGCCCCAAGGCTTTGTTATCTCTCCAACTCTCTTTTTAATTTTCATTAATGATCTGCTTTCCCTGGCTTTCAATCCTATCCAAAGTTTCGCAGATAACAGTACCCTTGATTTCACTTACTCCTTTGACACCCTTGTGGACTCCAGGGGAATGCCACATGTGCTATACGAGATTGCATGATTTGGTTATTGAATAACCATCTTAACAATATCCTCGCTTGGGTCAAAGCGAATCGCGTCGAATTTAATTCATCTAAGTATCAAATCTGTCTCATCTCATCAAAAGAAGATCATAATTTACCCACTCCTGTTTCTTTTCATGGACCACTAATCTACGATACACCGTCTTTATGCATTTTTTTCATTAATATTTCCAATAAGTTAAGCTGGACAGATCACATCTTTTCAGTTGCCAAAGAAGCATCGAAATGTCTGGGATTTCTGAAAAGCTGTAAAGAATATTTCAGCCCGTCAAATCTAGCGGTCTTCTACAAGTCCTACATTAGACCTAGAATAGAATATAATTCCCATATATGGGTTGGGTTTTGGTCGCAGAGCCTTGGCTTAATTGGATATTATCCAAAAGAGTGCATTCAGTTCATTGGCGATATGGAAAAAAATTTTCATATGGACTCACTCAAGCACCGCCGCAATGTCGGATGCCGTTCGCTCCTTTATAGCTTAATGTATTGTCAATGTTCTTATGAAATATATAGTCTGATATTAATATGATCTATCATAAATATTTGGGGCATCTGAACTCACTATAGTGTAGACAGCAGGCAGTTCAGGGTTTCATTGCTGTCCTGATGAGATCGCCTTTTGCTGCTGATCGAAACATATACATGTAGTATACTCTTACAATTTCTTCATGAAATTCTGATTTGCGGCTGTAAACCAACAAATTGACAATACCTCGGTACTTGTCGTTTTATTCTTCTGTTTTGGTTCAGAATCACCTGTTTGTGTTCGTTGTAATTTAACTTCTGACAACTACCTGATTTGATGGGGAAATTTTCGTTATTCAGAGGACGTTCATCGCTTTTTTGTTATATATACAATTACCTGTAGAAAAGCTTATAAGCCATTCTATTTCCGTCGAATATTCACGCTACTAATCTTTATAGAAAACAGTAAGTCGGCTTTCGACCTTTGCGTAGTTGTCAAACAACTCTTCTTAATGTTACAACAACAGATGTACATATTGTTACGTGCCACAAAGTGAATCAAGCGACATCTGTTAGGAATGGAAGCAACTTTAGTTTAGTGTCATCTTAGTAAACTTTGGGGGTTCGGAGAACGGAATATTCAGGAAGGTTCTAGGATAATTCGTAGAGTATAAATACGGCGCTCTGTCAGCTAGGAGGCGGAGTATTATTTCAGACAGCGAAGTGAACGAAGTAAACTATTGGGATTGCGATAATTAGAAGTACAGGTACTAGCGATAAATAAGAGTTGATTTGACAATTATTTGTGAATTTGTGAGAGTAAAGAGTAAAGTTAAATAAAGAAAGAACTTTTGAATTATATCTGAAATATTGTGTTTTAAATAACGAACTAAGGCCACGCTCGTAACAACTGGTGTCAGAAGTAAAATAAAATCGCGAAATAAAGTGGTGGCATTTGAATTTGAAATTCAAAGAGTGATTAATTTTGTGAAATCGTGTGTAAAAATCCGAAAGATAATTTTATATTAAACTGTGAGTGAATTACAAAAGACGCAAGAATGGGACGCAAGCTAGAGGAGCTTCGCATACAGGAATTGAAAGTGGAGTTGGGGAAGCGGTCATTACATAACGACTGGCCTAAAGAATGTTCTAGTCGAGCGACTTAGACAAGCTTTGATAGAGGAAGAAAAGAATCCTGAGACATTCGTTTTCGAAGAAGAAACCAGAAATTGAGGAAGAGCCTGCAATGAACATAGAACAGCTTTTAAGTACTTTAATGAGCAAAATGGAAGCCCGTTTTGATGAACAAAAGAATTCTCTCCAGGAACAAAAGAATTCTCTCCAAGAACAAAAGAATTCTCTCCAGGAACAAAAGAATTCCTCGAGGACCACAAGAAATCTATGGGAAACCCGTTTGGACGAACAAAAGAATTCTCTCCAGGAACAAAAGAATTCTCTCAAGGACCACAATAAATCTATGGAAACCCGTTTGGACGAACAAAAGAATTCTCTCCAGGAACACAAGAAATCTATAGAAACCCGTTTGGACGAACAAAAGAATTCTCTCCAGGAACAAAAGAATTCTATGGAATCACGTTTAGATGAGCAGAAGAATGCTTTGGATGAACAAAAGAATTCTATGGAATCCCGTTTAGATGAGCAGAAGAAATCACTGGAAACGCGTTTGGATGAACAAAAGAGTTCTCTGGAGAATTGTCTAGAAAGTCGCTTAGAGGAACAAAAGAATTTCCTGAAAAACTCGTTAGACGAACAAAATTTAAAAATTGAAGGAATCGAGCAAGAAGTGGCGGAAGTTCAACAAAAAGTGACCGAACAGCTTGACAACTTCAAATCAGATTTGGAGAAGATGAAGCATCGACAACCACGGCACGAAGGAATTGAAATATCCAATGCAGGCAGAATGAAACCTCCAATATTTGATGGACAAAATTCGTGGCATATTTTCAAGAGACAATTCGAGGCTGCTTCCGAAGTAAACGGATGGAATGATGCAGACAAAGCTACAGCTCTGGTATTAGCACTTCGAGGTTCTGCATCAGAGCTTTTACAAACTATACCGATAGAAAGGCAACGTGATTATACTTCATTAGTACAGGCGATAGAGTTACGTTATGGAGATGAACACATGCAGCAAGTATATCGCCTACAGCTACGCAACAGGATTCAAAAGCATGGCGAATCACTACAAACAACTGCAGGCTGATGTGGAAAGATTAGCTTATCTCTCATACTCTAGCGTAAATGTGGATTTCCTTAATGAAGTGGCAACAGAAGCATTTGTGAACGCTATTGCAGATCAAAATTTACAACAAGCGTTGAGGCTAGCAGGAAAGAAATCAACAACAGAAGCACTAGCCTATGCACTAGCGTATGAATCTGCCAGGCAAGCTTCTCGAAGTGCAGTACGAGTGAGAGAAATTTCGGTGGAGGAATGTACTTGTAATAGAATGCAGAGCAATTCTACACGCGGTATTCTGCGATGCTGGAATTGTAATAGACCAGGACACCTCCAAAGGGACTGCAGAAAACGCCGACGAATGGAAGCGCTAGAAGAAGGGCAGAGATATCGAGCTGGGCAAAGATATCGAGTTGGGCAGCAGACTCACAGCAGAATACCGTCATCAGAGACCACTCCTTCGCGTGGTGTCATTCGATGCTGGAAATGTAGTAGACTGGGATACCTGCAAAACGACTGTAGGAAACGAGGACGAATGAAAACAACAGAAGAAGAAGGGAGAAGATGGCGAGCTAGAGAGCAAGCTTTCCGTGGAGAGACTAGACTGCAACCTCATGACTTTGAAATCCCATACCGCAAAGGACGTATCCACGGATATGCAGAAGCTTTTTCACAACGTCCATGCAATCCTGAATGGAATCATTGCGGACGGATGGAAGAAAAAGATGACGATGACTACAATGATGATAACGAAAGTCGAAAGAAGAAAGGAAAGAAATCCAAAGATGATGATGATAACGGTGATAAAAGTAAAAAGAAGAAAGGAAAGAAATCCAAGAGCGAGGACAATGAAAGAAAGAAAAAGACGAAAAGTAAAGGGTCTAAAAATGCTGATAATGACGATGATAAGGGTATAATGAAGGTCGGAAAAGGTAAAGATAAAGTTTCTGACGATGATGATAATAAGAAGCGCAAAGGCGGCAATGAAAAGGATGACAACGGCAATCAAAAGGGCAAGAAATTTGAGGACAAAGGAATCAAAGATAAAAGACGAAAGAAAAATCAAAGCATGGAAGAGTATTTCAACAGAACATTAATCAAACATCTGAGGAAGGTCTTCAACTATAATCAACGCGATTGGTTTCGACATATTCCTATATTTCTAATGGCTTATATATCAGCTATTTACAATATGACCAGACAAAGCCCATTTAAGGTCATTTTCGGAAAGGAAATGCGCTTACCTAGCGACCTCAAGTTTGGTATACCCAAAGGCGAACAAAAGTTACCAGAAGACTACGTCACAAAGCTCAGACAACGATTAGCTGATGTGCACGAGGCCACGAGACGTTCTCCAAAGTTACCACAACACTGGGAGAGACCGTATGCAGTTAAAACTAAAATTAATAACATGCCATACAAGAATCAGCGCGGTACAAGATGCAAAAGAAAAATCGTTCATCTAGATCGCTTGGGTCAATACGGAGAGCACCACGACCGTGGACCATCTGTTGTTCGGGACGAACAAATTTTAAGAAGGGGGGCAGTGTTACGTGCCACAAAGTGAATCAGGCGACATCTGTTAGGAATGGAAGCAACTTTAGTTTAGTGTCATCTTAGTAAAATTTTGGGTTCGGGAGAACGGAATATTCAGGAAGGTTCTAGGATAATTCGTAGAGTATAAATACGGCGCTCTGACAGCTAGGAGGCGGAGTATTATTTCAGACAGGCGAAGTGAACGAAGTAAACTATTGGGATTGCGATAATTAGAAGTACAGTACTAGCGATAAATAAAGAGTTGATTTGATAATTATTTGTGGAATTTGTGAGAGTAAACAGTAAAGTTAAATAAAGAAAGAACTTTTGAATTATATCTGAAATATTGTGTTTTAAATAACGAACTAAGGCCACGCTCGTAACAATATATTGTAGTTTCTGTCTGTTCAATAGGGTATCATTAAAGCGTGACGAGTTTGGAGCTCCCTACTGGTTCTTCTCTTCTGCAAAAAAAAAATTGCTAGGAAGGAATTTTCTAGATAATTGAACACAGTTGGTAGTAATTTACGTCCGGATAAAATAAATTTTTGGAAGTTAATAAGGAGTTCCAAAAGACTCTACTCTTGGTCCTTTTTCTGTTTAGTGCGATCAATTACGCATTAACCTACTCAAACATACACTTGTTAAACACACTCTAAAAATTAGATCAGCTAGATTAAATATTTCTATTCACTCGCAAAATAACTTTCTTGGCTTAACTCAACTTCCTGGCATGCCCAGCGGTAATCTACTACTCACTCGTCTCAACCATCATATCCTTTCTTGCTATCTGATCCTACCAATCATTCCAGTTACACATACCTATACGCTCCTTTCATTCATCACTGCAGTGTCCTTTCTCTGTAGCTAAACCAATTAAGGCGCGCCAGTGCAATAAACTCCCTAATTATTCCTATATACATACCTATTCTCACATCGCTGAGACGTCTCGACAAGCATTCCAGTCCTTTTCACAAAAACCCAAGAGCCAATACACGTTCGTACGACGGATGTGGTCAGGGTCCTTAAGGGGATCAACGTCTCCAAAGCCGCAGGTCCTGATGGTTTTTCGTCCCTGTTAATTAAAAGCTGCGCCTCATCCGTGGCTAAACCTCTGCGCAAACTCTTCTACTTGTCTTATTCGACAGGAAAATTTCCAACTGCTTGGAAGCTAGCTCACGTTCAGCCTATTCCCAAGAAAGGAGAGGGTAGCGATCCCTCAAATTATCGACCAATTGCCATCACTTCGATTCTTTCAAAGGTTTTTCAATCTATCATTAACTCAAAATTAATGAAGTATCTAGAAACTAATCATCTCAGCAACGATCGCCAATATGGCTTCCGAGCTGGACGCTCATCTGGAGACTTGCTGACCTTTCTTACGGAACGTTGGAACCGTAGTCTTCACAATTTTGGTGAGTCTAAAATCGTTGCTCTAGATATTTCAAAAGCCTTTGATAGAGTCTGGCATCCAGCCCTTTTAGCCAAACTCAAAGCACTTGGTCTCTACCCTCCTATTGTATTATGGATTGAAAGTTTCCTATCTAGTCGCCAAATACGTGTTGTATTAGATGGCGTTACGTCTGAACCGCATCCCATAAATGCCGGTGTACCTCAAGGCTCTGTTATCTCTCCAACTCTCTTTTTAATTTTCATTAATGATCTGCTTTCCCTTACTTTCAATCCCATCCATAGTCTCGCAGATGACAGTACTCTTGATTTCGCTTACTCCTTTGACGCTCTTGCGGAATCCAGGGGGAATGCTGCATGTGTTAAACGAGATTGCATGACTAGATCATTGAATAACGATCTTGCCAATATCCTCGCTTGGGGCAAAGCGAATCGCGTCGAATTCAATGCATCAAAGTCCCAAAGGTGTCTTATCTCATTAAAACAAGATCATAACTTAACCACACCCGTTTCTTTTGATGGAGCATTCATTTCTGATTCACCGTCACTAAGCATTCTTGGCATTAATATTTCCAGTAAGTTAAAATGGACAGATCACATCTTCTCTGTTGCCAAAGAAGCATCGAAATGTCTTGGATTTCTGAAAAGGTGTAAGAAATATTTCAGCTCGTCAAATCTAGCGCTCCTCTACAAGTCCTACATTAGACCCAGAATGGAATACAACTCCCATATATGGGCCGGAGCTGGTCGCACAGCCTTAGCTTCATTGTATATTGTCCAAAAGAGAGCCTTCAAGCTCATTGGCGATTTGGCAATAACTTGTCATATCGACTCACTCGAGCACCGCCGCAATGTTGGATGCCTTTCGCTCCTTTATCGCTATATGCATGGTCAATGTTCTGATGAAATATCTAGTCTAATCCCTTGTAGAATGATTCCTGCACGCAATACTCGCGCTGCAAACCGCGCACATCCTTTAACCCTTCAAATTTCTTTCGGCCGTACAGTAAAATTCAGAGATGCTTTTTTATCCCGAACAGTGCGAATGTGGAACAGCTTACCATCTTCTGTTTTTCCTCCGGCATAAAATCTGCGGAAGTTTAAGGGCGACATACATCGGCACCTCCGCCACTTTCCTCATATCCCCTAATCCATTCCCTATCTCCTTCCTGCCATGCTGTGCTTTGCATCATAGGGTATCCCCTGAGCTTGGCTTAATAATATAAAAAAAAAAAAAATTTACGAGTTTATTTATCACGCATTCCAGGGAGCAGACATTCGTCGCCAGATGTATTTCTATAAAAACCTTTTGAGTCGGCAGGTTCTCCCGACTCGTTTGTTACACACCTAAGACTTTGAATTATACTAATTGATTTGTCTCGTTGAGGATTCTCCAGTAAGATTATATAATATATACGTTAAGTTATGTGATTACACTAAGGATTGATCTGTGAAAAAAAGACGAGAACGAAGAGGTAGCCTAAGACTTAAGATTCACGCAAGAAGCCGAACTGGATTTTTATGAAAAAGAAGGCCAAGACTGTGCCTCCAGAGAAGAATTATTACATTTCTGTGACTACTAAAATACTTTCGGAAAATCAAACTTAAGATTGAACAGAACCTCAAAAGTTATCCTTCTTCTTAACGGAAGCCGAATCCATCCTAAACAATTTTCAATTTTATGAATATAAAGATGGTCGACTATTGTAGTTTTCAAAATCGAACACTTTCCAATTTACACACACTTAAAACAGACAAATTTGCATATAATCCTAAGTTCCACAAGTATTAAGTCACCATTTCCTTTAACCAATGACTTGTTATCCAGTGACGTGTTCAAGATGAATGAAATAATACCCATTTATAAACAATGTATATTGTTGGAATACATTTGAGCACAGACAAGTAGAAACCACGGTATTCACTTAATTATACTGATCCTAGTATTGTTGGTGAAAATTGTGCTAACGCTAATCCTAGATATCTTTATATTTATAGTTTACCATAATATAAGAAGAATTTTTCGCTGACATACGGATATGATGCCTCGCCATCGCCATATTGTTTCGTTAACTTCCATAGTCTGGATATCATCTCAGTTCATATTTGGCAAGATTTCGTTCACTGGTCAACCACTAGGGAGTATATTCTTATATTTTATATCCTTAAACAAAAAGCAAAGGTCGACATTGTTGTATCAGTCCATATCCAATGTATCCATTGTATTGCATTAATAAGTAGCTCGTTTTTTAGGGGTTAGTTGCCAGTTGAAAGCCTAACCGATATTACTAGTCTAATTTTTTTAAAGGGGGTTCACTAATTGCTTACAAAACTTTTCTATTTTTAAACAACTTTCAAGGAACAACGCGAGAAGCTATAAGGGTAGCGATTTTCATAAGTTTTTGAAAACTAGGAACTATCAGTTATTACTTTCCGTTATCTGTGTTAGTCGTTTACTCTCTCATTATCAATAAAAAAAAATGTTTTGCAGTTCATGGCGTTTGATTCCAAGGATTGAATTCGACAATTACGAATTTTCTATTCCGAACTTGGCGCTAGTGTGAGTCTAGAAGTTTATTAATGTTACTTCAAATTCTAGAAACTCAACATTGGATATTTTCGTGTACGTTCCTCAAACGACTGTATAGGTAGCACGTCAATCAAATATAAGACCTCTCTCTCTCTCCTCGAAGGTATATAAAGGAAAGTAAGGAGAAGTAGTAAGTTCCAAGTGAGTAAGATCACAGTGAAAAATTTTAGCATCCTGCCCTTTCCAGCACATATTTACATATCAACCACGACTCGACAGCAGAAAGGGTATCACACTTGTTTTGTACTCATTCAAAAATTTTAATTACATTTCGAAATAAATCTTATATACAACGGGAGAGCTGTTATGTTCCCATAACTTTCCGCTGACGAATTTCCTATTTTCCAACATAAATTCTTTCACTTGCAAGATATTTAATTTCGTCCAACACTCAAATTGATTCGCTTGCATTTTATGTAAATACAACACCCACGGACGTATAATCAACTTTCAACTAATTATGAGAATTCGGCAAATATGATGATTGCGTGTGTTGTGCCTGGTACCTGGTTGTGGCCTTCTTGGAGATAACAATCTAAATTTTTATGTGTAACTAAAACATTTTTCTGAGCTTATTTTAATTTCGTTAAGTACGGATCGGGTTGTAGAATATTATTTTCAACTTGGTATGATAGCTATTACATTAGCACAATAAATAATTTGTTTCTAAAGAATAAATTTGTGTATGGGAAAAGAAATTGTAGTTATTAATTTTGTTTGTGTGTTGTTCGTTAAAATCATAACAAAATTCAATTCATGTCAGAAGTCGGAACGGAAAACGTATAACGCAGAAAACATATAACGCCAGTGAAATATCCATTCACGGTTCTGAGCGAAGCAAGCGCAAAATTGAAGCTCTCATTATCAGCGCGAATCATCCCATACTGGATTTTTACTACTCCTTGATCAATCGGGTCAAACGGCTATTTCGCTTATGCCATCATCATTTTAAATCGCTTTAGCTCTCATTATCAGCGCGAATTAATCTGGGATTCTACATTGCGAGTAAATTGAAGCTCCCATCATCATCTGGAATCGACTTAAAGATTTTGAGTCAGCGTTACTTCCAACATCCCATACAGGATTTTTTTTACTACTTCTCGATCAATTGGGACAAACGGCTATTCTCCTGTACCACCATCATTTTAAATACACCATCATCATTGTCATAATCAATTATACATCATTCAAAACTACAGAATTCTGGATTAACAAATATAGTACCAAGGATGTTCCTGTAAGTCACCAGAACTATTATCTATTTTTTTTTTACTATTTATACCAAATTTTGTTAAAATAAAATAGAAATTAAATTAATGACACACATTACTGTATTTACTGCATTTAAATAAATATACACAATTTTATTATTAGTGTGTGCCTATCTTAAAAGTGATTATCGAATAACCAGTGATAAACTAAATTTTTAAATACGGAAGTTTCATATACATAGGTGTAAATTAACAAACATAATACTTATATTACGATAGAGATTAGTGGTTGAAAAGTGCATATTGAAGCTTAGAAAATATGATACCCCTGTTTATCAATGCAAAGAAATATCAAGTCCCTGGTTCAAGTTAAAGTTCAGATTCGCGACCGATTTTCACACCTTGAGTTGAGAACATAATTAAGGTCATAAGTAAATCATTAAATTAATAATAACGGACTGGTTTTCAATTTAAAATGTCATTATGCAACAATCAGGGTTATATAACCTTATTAAAACCTCCAAATCTTCAAGATAATCAACCACGTGAATAAAATGTCACGAAGGAACAAGATAAGTGTAAATCTTCCGTAGTCGACAGTGAAGAATTGAGGGAATTTTTCACGAAAGGCACTAACACATTATTCAAATTCGTCAAACCATTTGATGGAGATCGGCAAAGACTCATCTCTTTTCTTAACAATTGTGATGCCGCGTCCAAATCAGCCTCAGTTGAACACTATGACATACTTTTAGAATATGTTTAGACTCAGTTAACCGGAAAGGCAGAATCTGCTTGTTCTAATCATATATTTAAAACATGGGATGCTCTGAAAGATTATCTCAAATCTATGTATGCAGACAAAAACATCATGGGCACCCGCTCGGAACTTCTTAGCTGTAAGCAACTAACGGAAACAATTCCCCAATACATGTGTCGAATTGAAACGGCATTAAAACGAGTACTTAGATCAACGCAACAAGGAAATCATGATCCAAAAGAATTGCCTGGAACACTTACTTCGACGAACGAACTTGCTCTTCACACATTCGTCTTAAATATGAAGCCATAGATCAGCCAAATGTTCAGGGCCAGAGAAATAACCTCCCTTAATGAAGCATTTAATATTGCAATATAAGAGGAGAACGTATTACAATTATTCCGGGAACAATCAAGCAATCGCGACTACTGTATCCATTGCAAAGCATACGCACATTGTACTGTTAGGTGTTTCAAAAATAATAGAATACTGCAAAAATCAAGGTCATGATATTACCAAGTGTAGAAAAAGAAAACGCGCAAACCAATTCAAACAAAATTCTACCAAAACAGATAAGTGGGTCCACAACATACGTTTCAGGCAAACGTAAAATCTCCCGGAACGCCAGCTGCAGTGCTTCTGGAACTAAATCACTTTGCTGCAATAAATCTAAATTAATATTGAACACTGAAAGAACTATATTTGCAACTTTCATTTCTGCTGATGCAAATCAAGGTTCGTTAACGAGGACGGTATCCTTGGAAACGATTTTCTCAAATCTCATAAGGTAACTTTGATTTATGAATCGTGTCAGTTAACAATAAGGAACAATTCAGATTCTATCACCACGATCCCATTTTATTTTAAAAATAATGTCGAGAAACGTATCCTCCACGCACGTTCAGAAACGATTATTGAAATCGAAGTTCTAAATCCGGAAATTCAAGAAGGTATCCTCCCAGAGATTCAAATTCACGATGGAGTGTTCCTTAGTAAAGCTATAACCAAAATTAATGCAAATAACAGGGCTGTTGCCACTGTCATAAATACTCGTGACAATACAGTCCTCTTTACTTCTGCTAAAGCAACCTTACCTCCAATACCTGAAGATGCATATCTATTCAAAACCAACTCCGATTTTAAGGTCAATAGAATTAATCTTTTCCGTTCTGAAATAAGAAAGGATTACCTTAATGATGAAGAAAAGGCCAGTATCTTAAAGATTTGCTCTCAATTCAATCAATTATTTTTCTCAGAGGGCGATACTCTTACTTCTACTACTGCAATAAAGCATCAAATTAATAATGAGAATGCTCAGCCAATCATGTGTAAAACATATCCTTATCCTGAATGCCATAAGGAAGAGGTGAATAGAAAAATTACTGACATGCTGCATCAAGAAATTATAAAACCATCCACATCTCCGTGGTCTTCACCCCTTTAGGTCGTGCCAAAAAAGATCGATGTGTCTGGTAGAAGAAAATGGAGAATAGTAATCGATTACAGAAAACTTAACAACGTCACTGTAGGAGATTGCTATCCATTGCATAACGTTATCGAGATTCTTGGCCAGTTGGGTCATAGAGTTTATTTTACAACACTTGATCTAGCGTCAGGATTTGATCAAATCGAAATGACCAACCCAGACAAATGCAAAACAGCATTTTCCACCCCAAACGGACATTTTGAATACAATAGAACAAAAGACTTATGAATGCCGTTCTTACTGGGTTGCAAAGAATTGCTTGTTTTGTCTACCTAGATGATGTAGTCATCTATGCTTCCTCACTCAAGGATCATGAGGAAAAGCTAACCAAAATCCTCAAGAGATTGGATTCTAACAATTTAAAACTTCAGCCGGATGAATGTGAGTTTCTACGAAAAGAAGTCACATATCGTGGCCATGTAATATCAAACGCAGGAGTCATTCGCTTCTCGGACTTTGAACCATGCAGAATCAAAGTACAGCACGGCAGAATGAGAGCTTCTCGCAATCGCCTGGGCAGTGAATAATTTTAGACCATACATATACGACCGAAGCTTTAAAATAATTACTGATCATAAGCCTCTAACCTGGTTGTTACACTGTAAGGATGCGGGCTCCAAACTAGTTCGTTGGAGATTGAAATTAGAGGAATATGACTATGATGTCGTATACAAACAAGACGCGCCAATTCCAATGCAGATTGTCTTTCAAGAATTCCTGTAGCTGAAGTAAATCTACAAATTTCCCAAATAAACAATGAATCTTTCGAGGACTATATAAAATTCTATTACAATTCACTCATACCATATGTGTATGATTCCAACCAAGAAGACTCTCATTTGATTCAATCCAAGCACAATATTGCCTGTATTACGAGTCTTGATTTTCACGAAAGTAACAAATTCTGTGGAGAATTGCTCTCCAGATCTAACAACAAAGAGATTATCTCTAATAACTCGTATGAAGTTCACTCAGTCCTCAAATCTACAAATGTTTCAACTAAAAAGAGCATATATCACTGTTTCGTAAAAAACAAACACTGGGAAAACATACAGAGACTCATTCCTAACGATACAGAATCTAAAAAACCATCTGATTAAAGATAAATTAAAACCATATCTTTACCCAATTTCGAAGATAATAATGAGTTCAAATTTGTTAAGGTCAAGCACATGATACAATATAAATTCAGAAATACGAAAATAAGATTGATTATCCACAATGGAAAGGACATGACTCCTCCACTGGATGAGATAACCCCGATATTGAAAGAAAATCACGATAATCCGCATTCTGGGAATAGCGGCTACCACAGGACCTATAGACGTATAAAACCCTATATCATTGGGACAATATGAAATGCAACATAAAGAATTATGTCAAGAATTGCGAATCCTGCCAGAGAAATAAAACCTTACGAAGGAGAAATATAGCCCCAATGGAGATTACTTCCACCGCAAACCAACCTTTTGAGAAACTTTGTCTAGACGTTGTTGGATCTCTACCCATTACAGAGCATGAAAATAGGTTTATCAGCACAATGCAAGATGATCTCACCAAGTATTCGCAAGCATATCCAGTTCCAAATCACGAGTCGAACACTATTGCTCAAATTCTTTTGAAATTTATTCGCAATTTTGGAATCCCCAAATCTATTTTATCCGATTAAGGGTCTGATTTCCTCTCAGATATGTTAAAAGATTTTTCAGAACTGTTTTATATGAAACTGCTAAAAACAACAACTTTTCATCCTCAAAGCAATGGTGCACTTGAGAGGTCACGCTCTACATTAAAGGACTATCTCAAACATTATATTAATTCTGATAAAAATGACTGGGATGACTGACTTCCAACAGCTGTATTTTCTTATAACACACCCATTCACTCCAGCACAAAATACTCTCCTTTGGAACTTCTTTTCGGTCACAAAGCCGTACTTCCAAGTTCAATCACCCAACCTCCAGAATTCAGATACATTACGATTACTATGTTGATCAGCTAATGTATAGACTAAATAAATCGCAGCAAGTTGCAAGAGAAAACGTGATGAAGTCAAAGCAAAAATCAAAGAAAATTACGATTTAAGAACCTCTATTCCAAATTACCAGTTAGGTGATAGAGTATATTTACAAAACACTGCACCCAGATTTGCTAAGAAACTCTGTCCTAATTATAATGGACCTTATGATATAAAAGCCATACACAATAATGAAACTGTTACTTTGAGGCAAAAATCTCACCCTTCATAAAATCGCATTACACCTTCAACATAATCTCTTTACAGATTGTTCTTACTCCCTCAGTGCTCTTACGGATTCCACTTTAACCTGGACCAAGTAGCGAATACCACAGGAATCTAATATTTTCGAATTAGGATACATAAAATTCCACAGATCGACATGGAAACCGATTACTTATCTTAATATTTCTATTTATAATACCAAGTTAAATCTTATTCAGAATAGTTTTTATAAATCTGTAAGACTTTGTAATGAGAGGAATAATGCTAACGACACAAGTACATTTTATTGCAAACAATCTCTAAACTTTATTGAAACTCAGTTACCGAACCTACATACAAAATTTGAGTCATTGGATACCTAATAGGTCTCGGAGGTCAAAGGCGTTGTTGGTTCAACACAATTTGTGCTGGTTTCAAGACTGTATTCGGAACATTGGATTCTTCTGATTCTGAATACTACAAAAAGGCAATAAATCAAGTCACCCAAGATGAAAAACAAATTTTTAGTTTAATGAGGGAACAAATCCATGTTGTAAAAATCCATGTTATAAAGAGATGGTCAAAAGAGTTTAATGATCCATTCATAACGAAGATCCTCTACTGCACATTCGTTAGACCCATTTTGGAGTATGCCAGTCCTGTCTGGTCTCCCTTCTATTCTGTATATATAAATCGCATCGAGGCTGTGCAGCGGATATTTATCCGATTTGCCCTGAGAGGGCTTCATTGGGACTACCCTATTATTCTGCCTCCATATGTTGATAGGCTTAAACTCTTTCCATTAGATTCTCTTGAGAATAGACGTAAAACTTCCAGAGTTGTCTTTGCATTTCAGTGTATACAAGGAGTGATAAACTCCCTTGAGCTCTTAAATACTTTCGATATATCTGTTCCTGTGCGCTCCTTGAGGAACTGTGACTTCTTCGTTGTTCCTCAGCATAGTACAAACTATGGCATGCACGAGCCGGTTTCATCAATGTCTCGTCTCTTTAACCGCCAGTTTGATTGCATTGACTTTCATCTTTCAAAAAGTCAAATAAGAGATCAGCTTAGTTAAAGTTACTTGTTTTTCATTATCATTGTTATGTATACTTTTTATCGTTATTATGGTTATGTATGCTTTTGTTATTTTGTTGTTATATGTCACTTTTGTATACTCAGTAATCAGATCATTGATGATTTTCTAAATAAATAACTAAATAAAAAGTACTACCTCTAATTTTCAATGAGACTATTAGTTCAATTAAATTTAATGAGGATCGTCTAAATGACAATATGAGAAAATTCAATAAATACAGTGAGATCACGGCTAATGAAATTACGGATTTAAGAATGAAGGAACTCATTATTCAGCATATCAGCCTGCTTACATGTTTATGTAATTAACTAAATGAAGGACTCGATAATATAATAAATGCAGTATTATTTGCAAAGAAAAATACGCTTCATCCAATAGTCATTTCTCCTGTCCACTTAGTTACTGAACTAACTAATAATATTCACCTTTTACCAAAGGGGTTGACATTCCACGTTCCGTGCAATTTGGAAAACTCCCATACTCTATTCGACACGGTTGAACTTCAAGCATACTATAAAAATGAAAATCTCTTTTAATTATAAATTTTCCTTTACCGGAGGACAGATAATTTTTACTATATCACTTATTCCCATTGCCAATTCCCCACACAAAGGATGGTAATACTTATGCATACATTCAGGCGAATATGAACTACTTAGCCGTATCAAAAAATCACATGAATTACGCACTCGTTAACGAATTCAGCACTTTCAAGTTATTAATCAAAGAACACTTCTTATGCAAGAACAATATTATACATTCAAAGAGCCAAACAGCTATCTATGAGATTAACTTATTTAATCCAGTGTCAAAGAAAGTTCCCCAAGACTGTAACGTTAAATTATTATACAGAAACATTGAAATTATCCACTCTTTAAAATTCAATCAATGGCTAATTATAATATCAAATGAAAAATCATTAAATATCCTTAGCGATGATATTCATCAAATAGTAAATAAAAACATAATCGGAACGAATATCCTTACTCCAAACAATTCATGCGAAGTATACTTGGATTTCACTAGACTTGTCCCTAATTACATGACCACGACAGAATTTATTCCCGTGATGCCACCAATCAACATTGTCGAGGATGATTGTTGCATAAAAGACAAATTTAATATCTCGTATGAATTTCTTAAACTAGCGCCGGCTTCCTTGACCAACATTGACCTCAACGGCTTGAACTTATTTTCGCGTAGTGTAGATAGAATTGATGAAAAAATTAAACAGGCTGACTCCATCCAAATTTGATTATATATCCATCTATGCATTCTTTTTGTATCTGCGTAATTGTTAGCGTTAGCTTAATAAGTATATATATATTATATAAATTTAAAAAAATTTTCTATCACTCAAAAAATTTGTCAAATGAAAATTGCATTGTGAAAGTAACTAATAAGTTTCGTTCGAAACCTCAAACGGAATCTTAAATTGTTGTAGCTGGCACAGAACTAGCCAAGCAGCTGAATCTAGAGAATCGCAATATTTTGCTAAAACGAAAACAAGGGATTTTTCTAAAAAGAAGTCAATTCATTCATCTTCTACCTTGGACTACAATTTGTCAAATTGATTATGTCTTCAAAATCAATTTTTTTAAAGGTGGGAGGTATGTTATGTTCCCATAACTTTGCGTTAAGGAATTTCCTATTTTTTTTCAATTGCAGGATATTTAATTTCGTCCAACCCTCAAATTGATTCGCTTGCATTTTATGTAAATACAACACCCACGGACGCATAATCAACTTTCAACGTGATGATTGCGTGTGATGTGCCTGGTACCTGGTTGAGGCCTTCCCGGAGATATCAATCCACATTTTTATGTGCTACTAAAACATTTGTCTGAGCTTATTTTAATTTCGATAAGTACGAATCGCGTTTTAGAATATTATTTTCAACTTTGTATGATAGCTATTACATTAGCAGAATAAATAATTTGATTCTAAAAAATAACTTTGTAAATGGGAAAAGAAATTGTATTTATATTAATTTTGTTTGTGTGTTATTCGTTAAAATCATAACAGAGCAAAGAAACTCAACAAATTGGATCTTGAAATTTGAATTTATATGTGAGATAATCTTCCAGTCGGTATCGCCTATCTTACTTGTTTTAACTTTTCCGAACAGATTACGTGATACAATTGAAAGCTCATGAGAATTGCTTGCAAAGATATGCCATCTGCAGGATATCATCGAAATAAACAACGAAATTCGGGTACTTTAGTGAGATGGATGTCTTCTACGATATCAAATTACCTCTGAAAATAGCTGCGGAATTGTAGAATAATAAGTGCCAGCGTTCAGAATAAGGGGGAGGTGCGAGTTACAAAATACAATAATTAAGCTTAAAAGATTTCCACTGATTTTATTGTTTGCTTTGGTACATTTGTTAATAATTAAAAACAAAAGAATGTTGGATTTAATGTAATCATGGGGTTGATGGAGTCTCGTAATTAAGGAGTGTCGAATAAAAAAAGTGGTTGTAAATACGGTTTTGTAAATTCCAATCAATAATGTACCTTTGCTAATGAATTTTAATTCATTATTTGAAACTTATATAAAAGTCAAATTATTTAATATTTGTAACGCTAATGTACCATATTTCTTTGCATTCATTGCCGAACTAACTGTAAAATCATTGAATTGTAATTGTACAGGCAGGATAGGTTTTGGTGTGGAAGATGAATCAGTTAATGCAGTCAGTCGGTTCTCATTGTGAAAGGAAAATTATATTTCGAGTCGTCATAAATTTCGTTAAATAAAGAATTAACTAATTAATTTTGTGATTATGTAATAATTCATTTCGTTCATGTTCCATATCAAAATACATTTTTTTTTCGTCGCAAAAAAACTCTTTGCGTTGAACAGTGGTTAACTTAAAACTCATTAAGAAAAATTTATTGGATAAATTCCAGTATAACATAAATCATATCCTGTACAATGAAATGAAACTCCAGGCTGTGACTGAATATTAAAAGTGACAGACGAAATGAAAAATCCTCTTGAAAATATGAAAACATTACTTTCATCGTGATAAATAATTCTTCAATGAGAGTATATCATTGTATGAAATGTATTTTCAACTTAATCATAATCTCCCTTTGGTGGCTCACCACCATCAGTAGAGATATTGCTAAACAGATTATTCAAAAAGATATCAATCATGTAGTCATCAATGAGAGAGAAAATCTTTAAACGTTTTGTGAAATTTTACGTTTCCATACAAAATTGTTTCGGGTAGGAAATAAATTGCAAAATTTTAGAATAAAGAATGTTAGATTGATGCCCCTCCTATATGAAGCACTTTTAGATTATATTTATTTACTGTATGTCATTTATACGTGAATAAAGTATAAATTAAATTTCATGAACACCAAATGCATTCATATTGATGTCCTTTAGATGAAACACCGCAGTAAGTGTCGAGATGTATGTTTTCCTTCAAGTGGAAGGGCAGATCTTAAAAGTTTCATCCTGCACCTTGAGAAGGGCTGCACAAATGTTTACAGGAAAGCCTCGAGACGCTTAGTTCAAAGTTTGGCGGCGATTAGCGCGATCCCAGTGATTTATTCGATGCTCACTTCGATATTTGATATAATATGGTGAACACATGATTAATACTTAAGTCGGCGCTTTTCCTTCAGCATAGGTATATCTTGATGTTTACATCGGCGACGTTTAATTCGATTTTTACCTCATAAGCGCTCCAATTATTTTTATTTATTTATTCTAAAAGTTGCAACGATAGTATAGAGATACAGTGCTCCAAATAAATACTACCGTATAATTATAACAAGACTATTATAAATTATTTTCGGGAAAAAAAATAAAGAAGGAAAGAAAAACAAGATACGTGCAAATATAATTTTTTTTTTTTAAGTATTTTTATGAATGAATGAATATTTTGAAATAGAAACTATTGAAAATGAGAGTATACAACAGAGAAGCAACCGTAAATCGTAAACTCACAATATGAAGGAAATATGTAAACTTACACCGGAAATAAATCGCTGGAGGCTATTTCGCTTAAAATTATTTGCTTGAAAATACCGAGGCTGTTATTATTATACAAATCGACATTACATTTATGACTTTTTGGATACGAAAAATTGGTGATTTATTTCTTAAATTATTTCTGGCAAATGGAAGATTAAAGCTTAAGTTCGATATGAACTCTGGACGGTCCACCATGTTACAAGTAATCTTGTACAAAAAGATTTCATCTAAAATAAGTCTGCGGTTTTGAAGTGTAATAATTGAGAAACTACTTAGTCTTTGAGGGTATTCACATTAGATACATGTCGGTTAGTTTGAATTGGAGATATCTGGCGAGGCATATTCCATAATGCTTCTTACAATAGAATTAAAGATAGATATATACGAATTAGCAGATCTGAAGGATTTACATGATCTAAATAAAAATCGCGGGACCTTATATAATTATCATGAGAAGAAAATAATAATGTATCGTCAAAAATAACACCAAGATCTTTAATTTAATGCACCAAAAACAACGAGGCATTATTTATTGAGTATTTAAATTGAAGTCTCTTCCGTTTTCTACGACAGGATATAAATTTGCATTTGGTAATATTAACCAATAGAATGTTTTCATCAGACCAGTTTTTCAATTTATTTAGATCATCTTGCAATATTATGCAATCATTTACAGTATTTATAACCCGAAAAATTTTCCCATCATCTGCATTAAAAAGGTACTGCGAGTCAATCATTTCAGGTGAATCATAATATATATTGTAAATATGAACAGACCAATAACTGCACCTTGTGGGACTCCCGATTGTTGCGTAAAAGGTGTAGATTGAAAGCCATTCAAAACTACGACACTGTCTCCTTCGCTTAAGTAGGAAAACATCCATATGTAAACGTCCTCATGAAATCCCAAGGTTCGCATCTCTACTAATATTCATTCATGTTGAACTTTGTCAAATGCCTTAGTAAAGTCAGCATGTATAGAACCAACTTGAGTACAATTATTCAAGGCGGTTGCAATATCGTCCGTCAAAATAGCTAAATTAGTGATGGTCGAATGCCCCAGATATGAAACCATGTTGGCATTAATTAATCAAAGCATTCGTCTGCTGAATTAACTGCCCAGGTACAATTTTTTCAAATATGAAGGTCAAGCTGATAGAGATAGTTATGGATCGGTAATTGATTACTAATTTAGGGTCTACTAATTTATATATATTTGTTTAATAATTTATGAATAAGTAAAACAATCTCTTTTCTAGTTGAGATTTTGAACAGGTTCGTTATACGGACAAATAGGGCTGCGGAGCATTATTTGTGAAACAAAGTAGCAGTTTCATCTGGGCTAGCTCATTTATTACTAAGTCGCATTTAAAAATAATCTGTTCAATATCCCATTCAGAGACAATATTAAAACAAATAGATGAACTGTGGTGATTCGGTAAAAAGCTATCATACACCGAAGTATCAGGTACCGATTGATATACTGAGCCAAAATATTCGGAAAAGATATATGGTATCAGGGGAGCTTGATATGTACATATTGTCTCCATACCTCGTGCATTTGGGAAGTGAATTAGTGGCTTTAAGCCCATTAGTACAGCTTCAGAAATGCTTAGGGTTATTCTTAACGATAGTCTTTGTGTCCACAATATGAGCTTTGTAACATTCATTTATAACGTCTTAGTAATTTTGCGAATATAGGAGAAAGTAAATCTCTGGGTTTCTAGTGCAAATGTGCATTTTTCTGTACTTCTGGTTCAATTTCATTGCCATACGTAATTGGGGCGAAAACCAATTGGGATGATTATTAGAGGAATTAGACACTTTCGGAACAAAGATCTCAATATATATTGATTGAAGACAGTGAATAAATTATGAAAGGAGTAGTCAATGATATTTGTAATGACTTGCGAAAATCGTATGATGATAAAAACTCATTTATTCCATCGTAATTGTCTAATTTGTAATTACGCGTACTCATATTATATTGACTCGTGTGTTGAATTTTATCATTTTATCTAAAGTTAGTAATCTGTCTAGAGGAAGGTGTTGAATATCAATACGCCTCAGTGGCGGTGGAGATTTATGAGCAGAAATATTTTCACTAAGTGTATTCGATAATACCAAATCGAGAATTCTCTCATTCCTATTCAAATGGTCATTGTATTGACTTAAGCCACAAAAGGCCATGCAATTTTGAAGACAGTTATCAGCACGAACTATGTTTCCCGAAATATGCATGCAGTTATTAATATTATCATGTAACCAATTTTAATATGTCACAACAAGTTGTCTCTTTTTTATCGCAATCACGAATTTCATGCATGTGGTATAATTAAAGTTTTAGAGCTCTGTACTATGTGCTTCAACCATGATTAGATTAATTTCATTAATAATACTTTAAAATTTATCCAAGCGCAAAATTCTAGCAACAAAACTTACACGGGGCTGAACAAAACAAGGTAAAATGTTTACGTAAGGGATCGTCTCAAATCAGGTATTACAAAGATCCCATAAATCTTATCACAAATTTATATGTGTTCAGAAATTAGGAAACACTAATTCTGTATTGAGGATTACTTGAACTTAGAAAACGCTAAGTCAAGTATATAAAAAAACTCTCGTACTGAAATGAGGTTTCACTGATTCCAGTACTGGGATAGGATTGGAAAGAGGATTTGAGCGGAAGACAACTACAGCCGATAAGATTGTAATAAAAACTGAACTTTTATTTCTACAAATGTTCCACATATATATATATAACAAAATTAATAAAATAAAAACGAAAACAAATAATCAATATTCTTTGTCAGCAATAACTGCTGACTTACAAATAATTTTTTATTTACATTCAATATTGCAACAACAGTCGGCTCACCGTACTACAAAAATATTTATTTGAACAACAAGTGCAATTGCTTAGTAAGCGAAAAGCAAAGGTGAATTTACATTAATTACGTGTAGGGTGACTGACCGACCAGCTGCTGGTGAATTATGATATCTTATAATCAAATTATTATTATTTCTTTTTTTTCTTTTCTTTTCTTTTTTATGCTTGAACGTCCTGGGCCCCCTTGAAGTCTCCAACTTCAAAGCTGTAATCCTGAGCTGCTGGATTCCTTCTGGGTAGTGGGATTGGTTTACTTTTAAGCATCGAGGTCCGGTTGTTCTTACAGTGCGTTAGGCTTAGATAGATAATAATAACACTGATGATTCCTACGGTTACGTATCTTATGGTAAATTGATGCACATCGTGTGGTTGGAGATCTTGTAGTTTAGTTTGATGTACTTGGATGTTCTTGATTTCCTTGATTAAGTTATCAAACTCCTCTCCATGTGTTGCTAACCTTGACCGGTAGAATACTGGTGTTGAATCTTCCTCAAAATTGTCAAGATCATCTGGAGTAATATTAAAATTTGGTTGAAATGACTTCTTATCTGTTCGAGTTTGAAGATCATTAGATGTTTCGATTAGCAACTATTCATCTTTCATTGCACATCCGTGTTGCATGGATAATATTCCAGTTCCATCTAGAGTTTTATGAATGATATCATTGCCACAGATGAACGTGGGATTGTATGTCTTATCTAGGCAAAATAACCATTGATTGGGTGCCGCTAGTTTAATCCATATATTTGTTGGTTTTGTAATTCTTAACGCGCATGTTCTAGGTAGTGTTCTACGTGTGAATAGTTCTACCTCGCAGATATTTGATGTCGGTGTCTTAATATGGAGTGGACGCCGCTGTTCACATAAATGATAGTTTTTTCCAATGTAAAAAATTGCATTAACTCAAATTTGTTCATCAAATAAAACCGATCTCTGAACAGGTTCCACATCAGGAACTCTGTTGCTGTGAATCTTCTTAATGCCCCTAAGAAACCTTCTGTTGACAAGTCGGACACAACCTCCAAATGGATTGCCTTAGTGGCGAAACAGCAGAAAACAGCAATATAAGTTTTTTGAGGTCTCTTACCTGGAATCTTATAGTGTGTGTATACTGGGCCGCAGAAGTCCACACCACAGTTGATAAATGGACGTGCCTTTTGAACTCTGTCTTTAGGAAGATTTCCCATTTGTTGATGGCATAATTTCGGCCGGATTCTCGTGCATCGGACGCAATTGTTAACAACTAATCGTGCTAGATTTCTACATTGTAAAATCCAGAACCTTTGCCGTGCTATAGCCTGCAGTGCTTGCGGTCCAGCATGCAAATGTAACGTATGTAAATGATTCATCAGTAACTTCGTAATGAAATGGTCAGCTGGAAGTACTATTGGATGTTTCGTATCATATTCAATGTCTGCATTTTCTAATCTTCCACCTACTCTTATGACTCCTTTTGTATGAACAAATGGAGCTGCATTTTTTAATTTGCTAGTTCTATGTACTTCATTATCTTTATGTAAGCTACGAAGTACTTCTTGGAAACTGCAGCTTTGCATTTCCTTGCAGATGACTATTAAAGCATCTTCGAGTTCTCTTACAGTTAGAAATGATGAGAGTTGTCGCCTACGTCTTCTTTGTTTGGACATTTCTACACTTCTAAGGATATATGCCATGACTCGTTGCAATTTGCGAAAAGAGTTGCCATGATCTATAACATAAACTGGGTGCTGTTTACCTTGATCTAGTGCGGTTACAGTTAGTTTTACTGTTTTTTCTTCCTCTTGCAACCTGATGGTTGTAGCTGTTTGCTGAGGCCACTGCATCTTTGATGTCTTCAAGAATGCTGGACCCTCTAACCAAAGCCTTGCATTTACTAATTGCCCTGGATTCAATCCCCTGGACACGATATCAGCAGGGTTGTCCTTTGTGTTAACATATCTCCAACTTGTACCTTCTGTTAATTCTTGAATGGCGACTACTCTATTCGCTACAAAAGTTTTGAGCAATGATGGATCTCCCTTGATCAATGCCAAAACTATCTGTGAGTCCGTCCAAAAATATATTTCATCGAATTTTATGTTCATGATGCCTTTTACATGATGTACTAATTGAGCAGCGAGCTTTGCGGCGCACAATTCTAATCTTGGAATTGTGATCGGCTTGACTGGAGCTACCTTGGATTTTGCGCACAGTAACTTCACTGTCACTTTGCCTGTTTTGTCCTTGGATCTGATATATAATGCAGTTCCGTATGCCTTTTCGCTTGCATCTGAAAAGGCATGGAGCTCGGTGTTGATTGGGGGTTCATTACTAAACATGTATCTTGGAATTTTAATATCATTGAGTTACTGTAATTCTGTACGGAATTGCAGCCAAGAAGATTGAAGTTCACTGGGTATTTCATCGTCCCAGTCTAGCTTTAATTTCCATAATTTTTGAATAAACATCTTACTCATGACCACTACTGGATTTACTAATCCCAAAGGGTCGAAGATTTGTGACATGTCGGCCAAAATTGTACGCTTTGTGAAATTCTTAAATTCTGAAGACATGTCGTGATTGTAAACCAGTCCATGATAGGATGCCATACTAGACCTAACGTTTTTATGTGTTCACCTTCCATTTCGGAGAAGTTTAATTTGATCTCTAAATCTTCTATTGGTATATCTTGGACCAATTTAGGGTGGTTTGCACACCACTTCCTCAACTGAAAACCTCCAGAGCTTAATAGTTGTTTTAATTGTCTCTGAGTGTCTATTGCTTCATCTAAGTCATCACATCCTGTCAATACGTCGTCAACATAGAAATTCTTCATAGCAGCTGCTCCCAACGGATAATTTCCTGCTTCTTCTTCAGCCAATTTCTGCATGCATTTTACTGCCAAATATGGTGCAGATTTTGTACCATACGTGACTGTACATAGTAGATAATATTTAACTGTATCTGATGGTTTGTTTTCCCCACATGATTAATTGTAAATTTCTATCCTCCTCAGCTACCAAAATTTGTCTGTACATTTTGGCAATGTCAGCAGTGAAGACATATCTTTTGACACGGAATCTCATAATGATTGTACTGATATCTTTTTGGATCTTGGGTCCATTTAACAATAAGTCATTGAGTGATAAGCTGGTTGTAGTTTTCGCAGAGGCATCGAAAACTACTCTTAATTTGGTCGTACTACTTGTTGGTTTCAAGACACAGTGGTGCGGAAGGAAGTAGTAAGGCCTTGTCAGCCTTTGTGGGTCTAATTCTCGCATGTGTTCCAACCTGATGTATTCGTCTAAGAATTCATTACACTGTTTCCTAAATTGTGGTTCCTGTGCCAGTTTTCGTTCGATGTTTATTAATCATTTGAAGGCCAATTGCTTTGATTCACCTAACAATTTTGGATCGGTCAGGATTGGCAGATTTACAATGAATCGTCCTTCAGCACTTCGACTCACTGTTGATTCAAAATATTCCTCACATTTTTTGTCAGATGATGTCATCATTGGTTTGTTGGGGCACTGTTCTAATTCCCAAAACCGTTGCAGTTGTGTCTCTAGGTCAGCATTTGTGATTCCACAAAATGGTGTTATATAATCAACACTTGATACCTTGCCTAGAACTATCCAACCTAATGTGGTGTTTCGTAGCGTTGGCAGGATCTCATTTATTCTGAGTTGACCATTCCTCATTATTTCCCCATACATTTCCGCCCACAAAAGGATGTCAATCTGTTGAGGTAAATTAAAATGTGGGTCTGCTAAAGACATGTTGCTTGGAATATCCCAACTGTCAATATTTATGTGTTGCTGTGGCTGGTGCGTTGAAATCTCCTTGATCACAAAAACTTCCAATTGAGTTGCATAATCACTGACTTTTGACTTTAACGTAATGTTAAGTCTATTGTTTATTTTATCTCTTGAATCACCAATACCCGATATATTCAAATTCACCTTGTCGTCTGATAATCTTAACTTTTTTCGAAATTTCTCCGAAATAAAATTCATTTGCGACCCGGAATCTAATAACAATCTTCATTGTATTGATTTTCCATCCTTGTCGATGACGTTTGCAAGAGCTGTTCCCAGAAATACGTATCCAGCGTAAGCGTCCCGAGTTTGAGCTGCTAAATTGGTTGCTGTCTTTGCCTGACTAGTGGATGGTTTCATAATCTGAGTCCCAGTGTGCTGATTTGTTTGATAATGGAGCAACGTGTTATGCCTTTTGTTGCATTTTTGGCAACCTCTTGACCTGCACTGACTGAGATTGTGACCACTCTTAAGGCAATTTAGGAAAATATTTAGTTCTTTAGCCTTATCTTGACGCTCGAATGCTTGCATTCTCAAGAAATTTTCGCAGAAGTATATTGGGTGATTCTTCTTGCATACAACACATTCAATTTGATTTGTCTTGTTAGTTTGGTTGGTAATGAAGACAGAGGGCTTACTTGATTTCTGTGGATATTTTGAAATCAACGATTTTTGGCCCAAGGTTTCTAGTGCTTGAAACCGCTTTTCTAGAAAGCTCAGCAACTTTTCTACTGACTGTAAATCTCGTGGCGATGACAATGATTGTTCGAATAATGCATGCGTATTTTTGTCCAATTTTTTCACTAGAATGTGAATGATGATTGGGTCCCAATGCTCCTTTACTGAAAGTCCCATGTTTTGTAGAGTAAGCAGACATTCTTTTGTAGTATCATGCAGATTTTTTAAAGATGACGCAGATTCTGTCGTAATTTGAGGTTGTGCCATTAATTTCTCTAAGAGCGCTGTTACTAACAATCTTTTGTTTTGATATCTATTCTGTAACATGTCCCACGCAATTGTATAGCTGTCTTCTGTCAATGGGAGATGTCTGATTAATTTTTCAGCTTCACCTGAGAGGTTCATCTTGAGGTACCACATTTTCTGTGAATTCCCTATTGGTTGATTATGAAGCAATTGTGAAAACAGATCAAAAAATTGCTGCCACTTTAAGTAATCCCCATCGAAATTGGGTAGGGTTACTTTTGGAAGTTGTAGGTTCGATTGATTAGTAGGCACGGATGAGCTTGTATTTATGTTATCTTTTATATCTTCATTGATATTGATTAATATCTCATGCACTTTCTCTTGAAGTTGAAAATATTCATTCGTATTATATCCGCAACTCGTAATATCATCTGTATTTTCCCAGATGCATTTGTTGTTGTTTTCTATTTGTTCCCAATAATTTGTTATTGTGCTCCTTTTCAAATCGTAATATTGTTTGGTTTGATCTTTACTGATTTTAATGACAGCAATAATATTTGTGAGCATAGTCATTACGCTCTTTTGTCTTCGTAGCAGACGAATAATGACGTCGCCATTTCCTATGTCCGTACAGTCAGTATTGCTATTTGCCCGTGATTTTGGAAAATGCTCATGAGTTTTTAGCTTTAAAGTGGATTTTTCTCCTTGCACAGATTTTGTTATTGCACCTTTGGATGTGCTTGAACTTGCATGATTAATTACTGTTGTTAATTCGGTTTTGAAGTCATCATATCCCTTTTTTACTATATGATAATAATCATTAGCAAAATATGTATTGATTCATCGTATAGATCTCTAATTTGATCATCGTGTGCTTCAAATTTGGTCCACAAATCTTCTAATGCTTGAAGTTTAGCTTGAAGGTATTGAAGACTCTTCTTGTCCGGAGATTCGCTTCGGTACTCGTTTGCTAATTTTTCAATGTCTTTCCCAAGTTGCGTTTGATTGACCGCTAAGGCTTCCATGATTAACTCTTAACTTGACACAAATTTTCGATTTCTATTCACTGCACAAGGTAAACACAGTCTTCTTTTGAATAGTGCTCTATCTTCAACGGGGTCACCAAAATATGTTCAGAAATTAGGAAACACTAATTCTGTATTGAGGATTACTTGAACTTAGAAAACGCTAAGTCAAGTATATAAAAAAACTCTCGTACTGAAATGAGGTTTCACTGATTCCAGTACTGGGATAGGATTGGAAAGAGGATTTTAGCAGAAGACAACTACAGCCGATAAGATTGTAATAAAAACTGAACTTTTATTTCTACAAATGTTCCACATATATATATATATAACAAAATTAATAAAATAAAAACGAAGACAAATAATCAATATTCATTGTCAGCAATAACTGCTGACTTACAAATAATTTTTTATTTACATTCAATATTGCAACAACAGTCGGCTCACCGTACTACAAAAATATTTATTTGAACAACAAGTGCAATTGCTTAGTAAGCGAAAATCAAAGGTGAATTTACATTAATTACGTGTAGGGTGACTGACCGACCAACTGCTGGTGAATTATGATATCTTATAATCAAATTATTATTATTTCTTTTTTTTTCTTTTCTTTTCTTTTTTATGCTTGAACAATATGTAAATATAAGTTACGCCCTAAAACAGCCCACTCGATATAATCTCCCCAGAGCACAAATTTCTTTTGTCGCCTCTGGCAAAGCGTTCATGGATCCCATTACCGTAACGAGATCCATTTAAGCGCTCTAGTCTATACATTTTTATACAAAGCTTTTCAGACAGACGGGCAACGAAACTTATGCCATTTTCATATTCTACACTTTAATAAGACGTTTCACGGCTGAAACATTATAGGCTTTAAAATTTAAATATTTACCTGATTTGGAATGGAGACGCGATGTTTACACTTCAGCTCAGATTCATTATTATTTTATAGAAATCTAATAGCAATGAGAAGGAGTAGTAAAAAAAAGAAATAGATTTAAATTTAGAAAGAAAATATCAGTTGAGATTTTTGAAAACTAAGGCTACGAACACTACTTGTACAGATGCACTCAAATTACTTTTACAGATGCACTCAAATGAAGGTAATCAAATGCAAAGTAAAGGGACTCTAACGTCAGCCATATTCAAGATTTTGGGACCTAGCATAGAAGGTTAAATATATTTGTTTACTTTCGATGGCCTTAATAGGGCATTTGAAAGCTTGTTAGCCTTTGAACGCAAACGAAAAGAAAAATATCATGTACAAATATTGCTTTGTCATAATATTTTCATGCACACACCAGTTTTATCGCAATCATTTTTTAGTTGAATTCTCTTCTGGCTTTCACTTTTCTTCCTCTGTTACTTTATATTCAATAAATATTTTCTGATAAATATATGAAAACAAGTCATCCATATTCCTTTTATTTTCTTATAGACTTACGCAAAGGATTCTTCTCGAGAACTTTTTTATTTATTTTTATTTTTTTATTATGAAATTTCGGAATTTATGTATATGACATTGACCAGCTATATATCTCTATATATATATTTTTTCGCAGAACATAACATTATTAGCCTTCTAAATTTGTTAGCTGAGTGATATTTCTGAGTATTAACTACATAGGTAAGGTATTCCATAGCATAATCATTTAATCAGAGTAAGATACTACAAATAGTGATACATATACGAAATCTAGGCAATCGTAGCTTACCATATTCGAGGAGAAGTTAATGTTTCAACACAATTGTACAGGTTCAGGTAGACCGAATTTAGTGTAATGTACAGAAAATTATAAATAAAAAAAAGTTCTTTACGTTGGACTCCTAACCATGGGGAATCTACTAGTGAAGGGCTTAACAAGGGTAATAAAAGTGTTCTAAGTGGTCTAAGAATTCAAACATGAGGCAATCTCTAAATCTATGAAAGGGAACAGGAAAATGCTCCGTCAGCGTGCCACACGACCAATGTGCTAAGCCTGGTAGAACCAAGACATATGCTTACTTAAACAGGTATTCAATTTATGCTTAAGAGAAGCGCGATTAATTGCGTTAGATTGTGATTGAGATATTTTAGTGAAATTATACTACACAGCTAATCGCATCGCACCCCTTGATCTCAAGAGATTCAGTATGTTTGTGGTAAGCACAGCGATAAGTCTAGGAATATGAAAAAAAGCTATTATAACAGCTCACCTGTTGGTAAAATTTACTTCAGTAGAAATGGTTCTTCTGCAAATGATTCTAGAGGTCTACCTATACGACATAATCTAGTCTAAGACCACCTGCTTTGAAATGTACATATATGTATGTTATTAAGTCGAAATGTGCGGCCAATTTAAATCCATTTTTTTATTTAATTGATTTTAAATTTTAAACTTATTTGGAGACATAATCCCAAGTTCAGAAGAAATGATAATCCCAAATATTTTACATACTCACTTACTCTTTTTCGTCTTCATCTATGAACTTCTTGACCTCTACCGCAAATAGTTTCAATCAAACATTTATTCAAAGTCTCCACTTTCAAAGGCAAAGAAGGACGATAAAAGCAAATGGAGCTGAAATTATTCGAAGAAATTATTGAGGCCTTTTAGTCCCTTTCGTATGAAGTGTGACTTGGATTGTAATTTCAAGCCCGAATCATCCTCTGGGAGTAATGACCATAAATAATGTCTTTTACCACCAAAGGAAGGAAAATTATCAGAAGTAAATGCGGATAGGGATAAGAAAAGGTGAAAATACAACTTGTTTTTGGGTAAAAGCAGTGGTGGGATTCTAATAATTTTACAACCGGTTCGCTACGAAAAAATGTGGTTGGGAGACTGTTATTAAACATTTTTTAAAGCTATCCAAATTAAAAAAGAATTTATTTATTGTACGGGGAAGTAAATTTTATAAAAAAAACGATAAACTTATAATTTTAAATATTTCCATATAGCCTTTTGATTTTCATCTGCTTCTGAAATTTGTTTTTTTAACCCTTTTATCATTGGCTGAACGATTAATTTTCAATCACTTCTTTACAAAGGGGACGGAATCCCATTCGATAAGTGGTAGGCCGATTAGACTAATAGTCATTAGGTTGGAAATATTTTGCACAGTTAAATGGTTCCGTTTATCTGAACATATTTGTTTCATTTTCGAAAATCCCCTTTCCGCTTCTGCGGAGCTTACAGCAATGGTTCTTATAATATTTTTTGCTGTTTTAATACTTCCCGAGACCATATAGTTCTGCGTATTTTTTAAGATATAATATATAATAATTTGTATCAATTTTATAATTAAAAATGTCGTTAAAAGTGCCTAATTTTTCTTCACCTGCCTTCCACGGAATAATTATTTCTTAAATATTCCACCTAGATGGTTCTAATATATTAAGAAATTCTAATGTACAGCTGCCTTGGGCACAATTTGATTTTATATGGTCGCAATCCATTAGCCTTTTATTTAAATTAAGTACTACATTATATATAGAAGTTTAGAGCGTGGAAGTCCAATAAATTTACTATTTTCTATAAACTTGATTGTTTTAAAAGCTTCTGAGGTAATTAAACTTTCGATTTTGTTTTCGTATACACCCTTTTTCTTTTGCAGTATTTCAAAAAAATGAATTGACCTTAGAACAAGTTATGCAATTATGTCCATATTTCTAGCTTGTAGCGCATTTGACAGAATAGAAATTTCATTTAAAATGTCAATCTTTAAAAATAAATCATTTAAAAAGAATTTATTTTCCAGTCTTATAGCCATACCCATGTATTTTTCATTTGATGAAAAATAATTAGGTAAAGCAGGATAGGCACGCCAAACAGCTATGGTTGATCTTAAACTGCATCCTGCCCATCTTGGTCCGAAAACTCTTCCAAACTTTATAATATCGATTTCTAGTTCCTTTTACATTTCGGAAAGCTGGATTTTATTTTTATTGGATTGATGAAAAATAGTGTATATTTTGTCAATAAAAATTTTAAAATGGTTTACTTGCTTTATTTCATTTATAGAATCATCCATAAGAAGTTGGAGATGGTCGTTTAAACAATGCCATATTAATACATTGGGAAATTCATTTGAAATTGTCGTACTGACTCCAGATTTTCTCCCTAGCATGACACTTGCTCCATCTGAACAAAATCCAACTACATTTTTTTTCAAGTAATTATAAGTAAATCCGTTGTTATTTAAAGCTTTCATCAATGAATGATATATAGTTTCCGCATCTTCTTTTTTTAATTCAAGTCGAGTTGTTGGTGGTGTAACAGAATCTTCAACTTTAAAAAAATTATAATGACTGGTTTGGAGGATATTGTTGAAGCTTCGTCAATAATCAAACATATTTTTAAATTATTTGCCATTATTTTCTCAAATACTTCATTTCTAATATCGTTTGCAATAAAATCCACTATTTTTACTGCGGTTTTACGAGAATGCAATGCTATTCCCATATCTAACCCATTTTTAATCTGTAATTCTACTTTATCTTCGAAATCTGAAAATGGTTTACATCTTTTTGTTAGACTGTAAACTGTGTTAAATATTCTACAAGTAGACGTCAAATATTTTTCATTTATTGTATCAATTAATGCAGGCATACAATTCTGTCTCAGTTGATTAAAGCTTTCCACACAAATATTGTGAGCCTTTGATGCAAAATGTTCTTTCATTTTGTTCTAAGCGAAGCTTGTTGGATTTCATATTTCTTCCAGATGCTTTAATTTGTATGTTTTTCCATTCCTTTGGAGCATGACCTATTTTTTTTTTTTTGTAAAATCATATTTCGCACAATATTCACAGCCTAACATTTTATTTAAAAATTTTAAACCAATATATTTTTCTTTAAAGCTTGTATATTGTTGCCCAGACCTGCATTCAGGACAATTATCTTGGATTTCAGAACTATTATTCTGTTCTGCTCTTTCAATTATTTGAGTGCTTTGTCCTTGAAGATTTTTAGAGGATGATGGTTGTGGCTGAATTGTGTTATTTAATTCCGATTCGGAAACAATAGTATCGTGCTTTGGTTTTTGCCAAACAAATCTGATAGATAATGTTGTCTTTTCATTGTTTCTGGGTGTTACGAAAATAAATACTAAATAACAGTAATTAAATTGAAGCAATAATAAAATACAGATTACTTACTTATATTTAAATTTCCAAATTAAGTGGTTAATAAAACTTAACGAAATGTAGTTATTTTTAAATCAATTTATTTTAAGTTACACAGCAAACTAAAATCACTTTATGTAGTTGTTTTATTGAACGCTTATTTCTCTTTAATTTTGATTTCTTCTATTAATTGAGAATATAACGGTTTTTAAGAACAGTTTCAACTAAACAAAACCAAAATGTTTTATACGCAAAGTTTTTTAGTATGTATTTTTCTAACTCGCATTCAAGTATTCAACTTCACGAAGTACGATTTTACTTCTCTTTGTATTTTCTTTTCTTTAATATTTTTCATAGTGTACTATGATATGTAGATTTCATAATTATTTTTATTTATTTTATTATTATTCTTCTATGGGTATTATGCATAGCCAAATGTGTATTATCAAAACCCTCGAGAAATACTTCCCAAGCCATGAAACAGAAATCTATCAGACTGCCTACAGATGTGCCGTTGTCTGATGAAATCGAATCAAGCTGCCAGACATATTGGGACTGAGAGTGTCGTCTGCCGTGGTCCGATGAAATCGAATGTATCTGCTTACCTGCAGATTCGGACTCCGGACGCACATACACTATTGCGACTATTACTCAGCTGAGAATTATTGAGATGCTAAGGTTACGTTTACAAACGCATATCTTCAACATGGTGCTGTATTTAAGGTCAATACAATTCTGGGCTTAAGACCAGTGTTTGAAACGGCACCGATTTTCTTCAAACTTTTTTACTCACAAATCACAAATATGAAATCAAAATTGCGCGGAAAGTTATAGTTTCTGAGATAATCGACTTTAAAAGTCCCGAACTTTGTACTGCAATTCACAACACAATTTGACATTCTCACAATTAATTAACTCTTCTTCTTCTTTTTAGTATAAAAAGAGGCAGTGGTAGGTATGTATATACTAACCTTCCAAGCATTCGGGTTACCAGCATTGCGTTTTTTTATTCATTACGAATATTCAATTGATGTGTAGTAACAGTTACTTAGAATGGAATAGAAAAACTTTTATTAAAGAAGCACGCGCACACACACACAGGCAGGCTGGCAGGGGCAGGGCCAGCCTGCCTGTGTGTGTGTGTGTCTGATGAATGTGTATGTGTGTGTTTATTTAATAAAAGTTTTTCTATTCCATTCTAACTAAATGCTGTAGTACACTACACATCAATTGAATATCTGTAATGAATAAAAAAACGCAATGCTGGTAACCCGAATGCTTGGAAGGTATGTTTACACCACTTGTATACTTGTTACTAAAAAGAAGAAGAAGGGTTAATTAATTGTGAGAATGTCAAATTGTGTTGTGAATTGCAGTACAAAGTTCGGGAATTTTAAAGTCGATTATCTCAGAAACTGTAACTTTCCGCGCAATTTTGTTTTCATATTTGTGATTTGTGAGTAAAAAGGGAGTAGTGTGCAAAGTTTGAAGAAAATCGGTGCCGTTTCAAACACTGGTCCTGTTCCCAATTCTGTACCTATGTACAAAAAGCGCACATAAAAGAGATAAAATGTGGTATATCAATATCGTATGTCTATTTTGTTATTGTATTTTTTTCCGAATAATTTTATGAAGTAATTATGAAATTTAGAGTATAAATTTTTTATTTTTTTACAACCGGTTCGCCGAACTTGGAAACCTTTTACGAAACGGTTCTAGCGAACCGGTGCGAACCGGCTGAATCCCACCACTGGGTAAAAGTATATGAAAAGGTGTGTGTTTGCGATTTGGCTAGATATATATAACTTTAAGGGTGTTCCATGAAGAAAAAGACAGTATTTTGATAAGCTGTAAAGGCACGGAAATACTTTGTATAAAAGCATTCCTGGTAATTTGTGCTTAATAAGTTTTTCGTAGAAAAATATTTGAGTATGGCTGCAGGCTTTATTGGGGACAATTCAATTATAATGGATTTTTTTTTAATTTTGTTAAGTTTTTAATAGACGTATTATATTAAGTATAAAAAAATTCCACATAAAGTTTTTTTTGTGAATTATTTTACATTTCTCTGGTGTGGTTGAAGATAGTTATCTCGGCCCGATGTTTTTAAATATTTACAACGGATATTGCGTTTGGCGCTTTGTAGTGTTTTTCTGCATATATGGAGTTATAGAAGTGCTTTACTAGGGTCTTGGCCACATAATGTAATGATTGGTTTTAGGTATTTTAAATAGGATCTCAGGAGATTTATCTAAGGAATGAAGGAAGTCATCTACACGGTACTTTAGCTCTAGACAATTTTTTCAATGGTTAGAAAATATTATGGAAATTAAGCCGATATTTTTTTATTTACTTTTTAGATAGTTATACCTGTTTTAAATTAAATTAGATAAAATTAATTAATCCGGGATCATTGAAATTCTCTTGGTGGGGAAAGGATATGTTGACTGATTAATTTAAGCGAATTTTAAAAGTATTTTATATTCCTAAGATATCTAGGAATATGCCTCCTGCATACTCATATAATATGTACGTCGGCGACCTATAGACTATATATAAAATCAATATGCCAGCAATTCCACAACATACTGTACAATGCTACGCTAAAATATCTGAGATTTAGGTACACTGGACAGAATCATATCCTTTAAAAAGCAGTTGTAAAATACTGTTACTAAACTCAATATAAAAAATAAGATCTTACTCATACTTTGTGAAAGATTCCAGGGGATTGCATATTTAACAACAGAGCATTACGCCTATTATATCACAGTATAGTTAATACACAAGAACTTCCTGTTGTTTCTTGGTGGAAACAATTCACTGGGCAGATTGGTCGAGGTGGTCGGCTATATGTACAAGAGAGGTGTAATGTAGCTATGACGTCACTTAAGTTTATTATTTTTAGCTGAATGCTCGTTTGTGACTTTCTGAATGTGTTGAGACAACTATAGCAAGATGGGACACAGTTGCTCTAAATCGAACATCCAAAATTGAAAGTGATTATGGGAGATTAGACTCATAACTCGGTGAACGGTGTATACATTTAGTACAACAATATTTGTGCGTAGCCTAGTGATATAAGGCACAAAGCAACATATTAGATATAAGAAGCTACGAAAGCTAAAAGGAATTCTCCGGATATAATCTTTTAAACCGATTAAAATGTCTTGGTAAATACATTTATTAAATGAATAGAAGCACTGAAGAACACAGCTTCCACACTCTGTTCAACATTCTGATGTTCCCTTTTAGCAAGAGCATATTAAGTGCAATGCAGATTCTGAAAAGAAAATTGAAGTTTTCACATAAGAATACCATTACCAGATGCCTGTCCTGAAGTTTAAGTGGGAGTCTGCTATCCTCCCCTTCTAGTTGTCTATTATTAGCTGTAATTGCTTTGAACAACCGCTTTAGTAGGTTTATGCCCATCAGTATCTCCTAAAAATAGAACCACCATTTAAACTGATTCTAGTCAAACAAAATCAGTAAGCAGGATGCACTTTTCTCTAATAGGAAATCAACCAAACTAATAATAGGCCAGATATATACTGACAGGTTGACGATTGTGTCATATATTTTTTAGAAAATTGTATATAATATAGGTTAGGAGGTTGATGTTTAATTTACTTTAGATAGCAGTCCAAAATTTTAATAAATAAAAAACATACGAACAACTAAATTCTCAAAGAAAACTCAAATTTGGCAATAAAATTGTCGGTCATTTGTGTCGCAAATTTATTCTAATAAGGAATTCATCAATCATACACTTATATTTTGGGTCTTGCTGACATACCAACATAATTGTCAATTTATACAAATAAATAAACAGAACCGAAGTCAATAATAATCTGTTTGATTAAACGTTTCTACAGGAAGTTTTGGAGACTAAGATTAGAGTTAGTTGTCGGACGACTCGACAACTTTACAATCGAAACAAACGCCGAGGAATAGCAAGACAGAATAACAAGGATGGCATATCCATCAACAATCTTATAACTGGGATAGCCACACCAACAATCAACCCTCAAGATCAACAATCAAGTTACAACATCAACTGGCATATACCAATCAAGTAATCTGGTCGATCAAACTTGTTGACTGCGATATACACCCCTAACCACGGCCGGTTGGTTCGCTGCCTAGGTAGAGCAGCTAATGATTACAAACCATCTATCAAAGGTTCACAACCTTCGGTCTTATGCCCCATGCACAGTATATTTATACAGTAGCCCAGCTTAGAACAAACTACTGAAAAGTGAATTTTAGAATTTTAATTACAAAAAAAACCTCAAAATTTCTCCCATAAGAGAGAACTATTAAGAATGATACGGATTTAAATGAACGAACAGTAGCTAGTTGCACAATGGTTCGGAGAAGTATTAGTTTTATGTAAGTACACATCTCAGCACCAGTCTGCAAATGTATTGTTCCATTACCAAACAGCGGTTTGATTGCAAAGTGGTGTTCAGTTCATGGACAGTGTAACAGCCAAAATGGCTGTAATAATGTTTGTCACAGTTTGATAGTTCTACCGAGCCAAATTGTTTTTAGCTTTTTTTTTTCTTGCAAGAAATAGTTTTGATTGTCATTTTGTCCCTCATCCTCTGGTACAAGTTTGTGCATGCTGTAAGTTCTGTTTCTTCCACTTTAGATCTACATAGGAACCTTTATATTAGAAATTGACTAGTGTGTTAGTTAAAACTGTTGAAAGAGAAAGTATAGTTTCTTTATAGAAGCATCCTACTCGCTTGGCAGTTTTGACAGAGCTGGGCTACTGTATGAAAATACTGTGCCCCATGTACAGCCAAAGGTTTTCTTGCATTGAGCCTGATACGGCTTAAAAAAATCTTTTGTTTTTTAGGGGTTGGTCCTGCTAATGATGTGTTTATATAGTTTCTGAAACTTTAGTTTATATCGTTATTTTTCATAGCATTATATTTTCTATTTTCTTTAATTTTATATATTTTTTTTAATTTTTTGTCTTACATTTGTATTTGACATATACCTACATTTTACATTTTACATCTTGTGTTTGATTATGTTTTTAAGTAAGTTACCCCCCGATTCTACATTAAATATAAGAGCTTTTAGTCTCTTAACTTAAGCCCGTCAACCGAAATATGTATTCTGGGTAAAGAGTTAAGAGATGTCAGAATTCAGCAAACAAAATTAGCACGCAAATATTCCTTAACACATAATGAGATACGCTTAAATCTTTTATCGCGATATTCGAACAATTTTATTTGTTTCAAATACCGACATTTTGGAGAAAAATGCTGTAAAGACGTACATATTTATACAGTAAGTAGGTACATATATTTTAGATGAATATGTATAAGTTTGTGAAATATTAATTAATTATTCAATTTTACATTATCAGCCGTGCATAGAGAATAGTTCTGACAAACATGAGGGACGACTTAGATCCGTTTACTATTTCTGAGGCTGTATTCGTAAAGAATTTCAGTATGCCAAAATTTCTGGACAATGTTATCGTCACTTTAAAGTTTTGGCAACAATTGATTTTTTTTTAACAGGAGTTTATACGAAAATCATGTTGGACGTAACGACATCCTCAATTTAAGTCAACCTTCTATACCTAGATTAATTTCCTAATGACGCTGTTAATTGTTTACCAGTCTTAGGAAATTCATAAAATTCTTAACTCGGTAATAATATAATTAACTAGAGCATTGCAAAATTATTATTATATTATTATTAAGTATAGCGAAAATCGCATGATTCGTGCTAGCTACGTGTGGATTGGCCCTATTGCCATGACCGCCTATCAAAAAGTTATCCTTTTTTTCCTTGTTGCAAAGTGAATTGTCTTTAACAACTAGGCTAACTGAAAGAGGAGTGCTCAGCTACTCCAAAGCCTCTTAAAGTGAAAATTTCCCCAAAAAACTGTATGTAAGATACTAATTCTATATCTCTCTAAAATCTCTTACTAGCTAAATTTAATAGGTTAAGAGTTCTCTTAATAAACCTTTGTGTGAAATCGTTCACTGTCATCGACCATCGTTCTTTGTATTAGAAAGATATATATAATGTTATTTTGCGTTAAGGAATTTTTTATACAAAATCTAGTTCAGGATTTGCACCTACATATACTGGAGCTGTGCCGACTTTTGAACACTACAGAGAAAATAAACTGGAAAAATTGGCAAACTGGAAAGGTGGGAGGGAAATCCATATCCCTATCTTATATATTTATTCACAATATGTTATTTTAATCCGCCACTATGAGAATAATTTCGAAAAAATTTTATGTACACTCCCCGTATTTTATTCCGGATATGCTTACTTCAAGACCATTATTAATTTTAAGCTCAATGATTTCGATTCGAAGTTATGAACACCGATAAATTCTAGCTTTATTTTTATGTTGTACAAACTATTTTCAGTACGGGATATTTATTCCTCATTTCCCCTTTAAAACTCTTATTATTATTTTTATTAAATTTTAATAGTTTAGTGTTTTAAACTTTTAACATTCCCCTCAAACAGGATAAAACAACTAAATTTCCGAAAACCTTTCTGTCTTGTCATGTCTTAACGCGCGATTTACTATTTAATCCTATTTCAGTCCAGCACACCTTAATCTCTTGGGAAGCTTTTCAAAGTTCAAGTGGTAAGACAAACTTAAAACGGATGACAGCGTGAAAGCCAAGCGGAAACACTCCAATACAAGAAGGAAGGAAAGTAGGAGCAGTAAATTAAGAATAGTCTCTCAGACACGCTTCTCCACTTAGCCAACTGTATATAGTAAATTCGGTTTTAATGCATTGTTCCGTTTTAATGCGAGGTTTTGCAGAGCTTTGTATATTATGTTTGTATAATTAAAAAGAAAATAATTTGTGTTTTAAAATACATTTATGTAAGATCATATGTAGCGTACATTGGTTACGTTAGTTGGATGGACGGTTAGAGATGGATTAGGTTGTAAACAAAGTTCCTCGGGTTCTATAAGGAACAGTTATATCCTGAAATAAAGTATAAGAACGCTTGAAGCGGAATATCTACAAACCAGACCTACGAACGGAATCCTTCCGCGGTTTTCGAGAGACTTAACCGCTCCACGTATCCACTCGTTACCGGAAAGGCAAGAATCTGTTGGTCGGCTCAATGACGTTTTTTCTTAAAGTAAATAGTGTTTGATGAGTCTGGAATCCTCTCTAGTGCAACTTGTATCTTCTTTACTTGTTACACGTTTTACCTTTCAAATCGACCAACAAAATCCATAAGTCAGGTGTGGGTCTACTAAGGGTTTAATGAAGCTTTCTTAGCAGTTCATCTGCAAATGAAATGTTACAACAAATGTGTACAGCTTACCATATAATTTAGAGTACGCAGCAGTTATTACGAGTATTTCTAAGGCTGATGCTAGCAAATATATCAACTTCATTTATTCAATGATCTCTTTGTAGTTGCGGAGTACACATTTTTTTTCTTTCAGCTTCGGGACGCGACGATAGCTTTAATAGATGAGTTTAAAATGTGTTTTTTTGAGTCGAACGGATAACATCTGTATCATTCTATTTTCAATTTCAAAGTTGGTGTTCAGCCACAATATTAACTTATAAAATTGTAATTATATTTAATTGCTTTAACACTAGAAGCCAAAGATTGCGACAACCTTAAACCGCCCCTGTGACAAAATTGTCCCATGCAAAGTATATGGCATGAAAATAAAGATTACAACTATTCGTTATTTACTTATAACTTGTTTATTCATTCATTTAAATCAAATTCTTAGTCCTTACAAAACACAACGTAATAAGTTATGAAATAACAGCCAGACATTTTTGGTTTTATAAAAAAATCATTACAACTTACATCACAGTAATTTTAAGTATACTAAAAATGAACTTCTATAAATTAGTTATTATTATTTGAAGAGCAAATATCGCATAAATAATATTCTTTACTCCTGAATTTATTGCATATAGTTTTTTTTGCACAAAAGACTTATCATTTGTGCATTTTATCCTGACCTGACACCTTGTACGTTTTTCTTGTCTCTCTGGTAGGTGTTCCGGAATTTTTTGAGGTATGGTGTTTTTTCTATTAGTCATGCTCAGTGTCCGCAATTCTTCTCCCAGTTGCAATAAAAAGTCTTTACGTTTCATTTTACTGCCGTTACTATTTTTATACAATACCCATGCATTTATACCCGCTAAATCTAGTAAATTATAAAACGTGCGAACTGGCCAACGTCTGGAAGGCCCCTTTACAGTATATTTGCGACTCATAGAATCTACGATATCTACTCCATATTTCGTGCTGTTGCAGAATAACACTGTCTCAGGTTTTTGTTTGATCTAGTATTTATTGTTACATCGGGATGCATAGTACTAAGCATCAGCCTGGTAAACAGTCGAAGATGTATCACCTGTTTTGAGAATATGCGTACTGTATAATTCTTTTTTTGCAGTCTTTACGGAAACAGGTATTTCTCTACGAACTCTATTGACTGTGCCCACAATACTTGTATTTTTAGACTCCAAATAATCCACTAATGCAAGCGAAGTGAAAAAGTTGTCACGTGTAACATTTCTGCCATTATTGGCGTAAGGCTCCATCAATTTCTTCCCCACCCAGTCAACAAAACGCTCGTCTTTTAGCCTATTATCATCTTTTCCAAGGTAAGAAAAAGCATTTATTACATCATTTTCATCTTTGTCAACAGCCATCCAAAATTTTTGACCATATTTGTCAGGTTTAGAACTCATAAACTGAGTAAATCGGCAACGGAACTTTGAATGAAAAACTTGTTCGTCAATGGTTCTATATGGGCCGGGTATATAACAAGTTTGTGCATTCGAAATAAATTCATACCAAATTTCGGAGATCATAGCAAATTTATCTTCATTTAGTCTTTAGCGTTTACTAGATTTGTGGTCACATCGCAGATACTTCGTTATCTCACGAAAACCATTACGAGACATTATTGCTTTTATTATAGGATTACCCCATTTGATCGACCATAATGAATCTAGATCTAACTTACTGGGTCCAATCGCATCACGTATATAAAGTATAGCAATAAACGCCTCTACTTCTTCCATCGTTATATACCAATTCTCGTCTTGTAATTCGTGTCGAGCCTCTTCCATAGTACATTCTAAGATATGCTGAATCATAATTTTTGTAAACATTAGTTTCCAATTACTCTTACAAGTTTCAACCACGTTGCGCTTGGAATGTTGGTCAGTACTGTAGATAATCCTCTACCTACCGATGACCAGCCGCGACGGCTTCGAATACCTCGAGCTCTTTCTCGTCTTTGAATCTGCCCTGGATATTGTGCCTCATTTACGGGGCTCATAAAACTTATAACTTCTGAAATATATAAAATTATAAAATATTTATAAAAAGAAATAAATAAATAACCTAGTGTAGTATTTCAAACACATAAATAATATAGTTAGTTACCTTGAGGTATTTCCCTTTGAATTGTACTTTCAGATTCGTTAGAAGAAGAACTAGAACTGGTTTCTAATACATAATCATCATCCGAGTATTGTAAACGTTCGCCATCTGATTCGTACTCAAAAATGTCATTCAAAGAAGACACAATTTCGTATGGTTTTATAGTTTTACGACGTTGACTGTACACATTGATAACACGTTAGTCGGTCTCTTAGCAAAACAATAACGTGCACTCGGTACGCAGAGCGATGGGCAACTGAATGCTAGGCGCTCAAGAGTATTCATGCACTCGCGTCTCACTCCTCCACCCCCGCAATTCCCTAGAGCAATCACTGTACATCGAATTATTCTTTCGAATACTGGACAAAAATGACCCAGCGGCGGTTCTACGTAAATCATTTTATATTTCTACAAATATTCTTGCTATGCAATTGAAAAAAACGAAAAATGATAAAATACAGTAAGTTAGTAGAAGCCAAAAAGTTTCACGGACCTAAATAAAAAACTAAAAAAGTTAGGGACGATCAAACTTGCAGAGGGGACAAAATTGGGACGACGGAGATTCTAGTGTTAATCTAACGAAATTTTTAAAATCAATTAAATCAAAATTGCTTCAAAGTCAAATCCATATAGTTACTCATTTAAAATTGCTCATTTCAAGTTGCTCATTGTTATCGAATAAATTTGCTATAATCGCATCCATATGACATGTAAAACATTCGCAGCCACTTGAATTTTAGTCGTCGCACGCTTTTGATCATCCGTATCAATTCTTCAATAAAGGAAGTCAATCTAGAAGTTTCTTTTTTATTAGTTATTCCTCGTGTCATTCCAAATTCTCAATCAGGTTAAAAAAGCTTAGCCCAACATTTTGGCACCCGAGCAGGGACTGTTTTCATCAAAAAATTGTTCATCGGTCGTGAATTAATTTATAAATCTTTTTCGTAGTTGGAAAAAATCTAAATTAACTAATTTCTTCACTCTCCTGCGGATACCCGCAAGTTCATGGAATAAAACAAATAAATCATCAGAAATCATCATAACTACAATATTGTATGGTAAATTTGGAGAATCATTACTGAAAACAACAATAAATTATCATAAATTGTAAAGCTGGATTAACCGAAGTAAGTTTTTCCATCTTAATATCAGTGCGAATTCTAACGGTATGAGAACAATAAGAATTGCATTAAACAAAATCTGGTGAACATTCCTGTTATTTTTGATTGAACTTATCTAGATTTGCTAAATGAATAAATCTATATTATATACATACATATATTATATACTTAAGTGAACTTATTTTCTCATAATTATTGCAAAAGAGTATATACATACATACTAGCCCTTTACGAATAAGTGCATAAAATAATGAATTTTTTTTAAATGGCTTTAAATTTTGGTGAAATATTGACTGAATACTTCGCGATAAATTCGTATTGCTTTATAATAAAAAACTAGACACTATGTCTTTGGAAGTAAAAGTCCAAAGAGTGTCTACAAAAGGGTGCATAACGAGAATAAAAAATATATTAGAAACAAAATCGAATTCGCTAACTCATACTGAACTCGAAAGTCAAATAGGAATTCTCGAGTCGTATTTTAAACAGGTGTTATCATATCAGATGTTGATAGAGAAACTTACAACTGAAGATGCCAACGAAGCTAAGATCCGCGGAGAATTAGAAGATTTATATTGTCTTTACGAAATTGAAAATATTGACACTTATATCTGGATTTCGATGCCTTAGTTCACAACATGACAGTACAATGATTGTTGCCAATGCATCTATTAGTCGTTTGACCAATCTCAAACTTCCACAATTTTCAGGGAAATATCCTAAATTCATTAGTAGTATTTCTAAGATTTATAACAAGGACGAATCATTGCCATCAATTGAAAAGCACCAGAACGTCTAAAACAAAGATATGATAACAAGTATCTCATTTTTTAAGAACATATTGCCGATTTATTTAACTTGCCTAAGGTTACTAGAAATTCGTACAGTCAGTTGAGACAATTAATCGACTATACCAATGCTCACTGAAGCTCTTTTCGATCACCCAGCTCCTTTGAGGATATAACAAATCCACTGATATTTACCTGGACAATTGTAAATTAGATCCTGAACTTCAAAACAAATAGGAAGAAGCTAGGGACATATCCAAATTACCAACATAGGATCATTGTGCTGACATATTAGACAGACGTTGCCAATCCTTAGAATCTAGGGATTCCAAATCATCGCTAGTAAAATTGTCCACATTTTCTTGACCTGCTGTACGGACAAGCAAAAATTCAGGAATTTCAATCCTCATAATACGTCGTATGCTGCTACACAAATTTCTTGTTTATTTTGTGGTAAAAATGGACACGCAATTTATAAATGTCCTGATTTCTTGGGACTTACAGTTTTGAACAGATGTGTATGTCTGGTATACCTTATGTACTTAAAAACCTAAAAAAGAGTTTTAAATAAATATAATAAATAAATTTTCATACATCCCACGACAAATATTAGTAAACTTTCATATAAGCCAATCATGCTTAATGCATGATTAGCTTATCTCCTAAATAGACGAAGAAATGCCGTCAGCAATTTAATAGTTTCTTCTTGCACCCAAGTCGATTTTGTTTAAAAAACTCCTAGGACAAATTTTGCCTTCAGGAAGATTTTCCAGAAATAATTATCAAAAATAAAAATAAATCAAAAGACAAATCGTACCATCAGTACGATTTGTCGCGAAGAATACAATATGTTGCCGCTATAAGGAATGCGCGCCGCGATAGTACATTACATGTATATGTGCGCCGCAATATCAAACGACGGGACGGTGGCTGATGTTTATAAAAGCATCAAATGACTGTTTTTCAAGCCACCGTCCATCGAAAAACATTCTGGATAAGTTTCAACACCTCAGAAATAAATATTAAAATTTTCTCAGGGTAAGAAAATAGATTATACGTTTTCTACCCTGAACAACGGATCTAGATCACGATAAAAGCGATCAAGGGACAAGTGGGGTCTTGGTCTATCTTGTAGTAAGTACGGCGCGGCGCGAAGGTTTTTGGTCGAATAATACAAAGTAAAAGATAAAATCGAAGAAAGGCGAAACTTAAGAAGACACTTGATCGGTTCTATAGTAACAGTGTAAAAAGAAGTTAATTAGATCAAATAAAGTTGACATAAGAAGATCGTGTATTCAAATGAAATCGAAATAAGGAATTGTGAATTAAAATAAAATTGAAATAAAACAATTGTAAATCCACCTACTTCGCCAATAAAAGCTGGTGTATATAAGAACTATGTTTTTTCTGTGAAAGTGGATGATGTAATAAGAAGGGGTATTTGAAATACAACATCTGACCACAAAACAAAAAGGTGCGTAAAAACAGTATATAACAATTGGCGCGGGCGGTAGGATAGAGAAAGCCAACTTTCTACAGCTAACGAAAGTATAGGCGCTCGAAGCCCTCTATCCTGCGAACAACAAAAGGGTTGATTAGATTTGACCTGTTTGGTATAATCGCCTCCAACGCTCGGGGTTGGGTCAGCTTTAACTGCTTCTGCTGACAGAAACACACAGCCACCCCCTCATCAAAGCACACAAGTACCAACGTGGGACAATAGCGGGCTTCATCCCAGCCCAATATTAAAGAAGTCCCATCAAAAGGTCAATACTACATACAGAGATTCAGGAAGATTCTCGATATAGAAGACACAATCTGCGATCCAGAGCTGAAAGGGACTTTGAAGTAGGGAACGTGACCCCCGTTCAGATTATAACCAGGGGAATTTAAGAAGGCCAAGGGCCCCCCGGTAGTAATGACAATCTCCAACAGCAACCGAATCAACGATCCTGAATTGAGAGCGACTTCGAAGAAGGTAAAATCCCCCCTCTCAATTCGAACTAAGGGAATTAAACGGCAAGATCTCGCCTAGCTGCAAAACATCAACGCGGTGGCCCATGACCGGGGACGACTCCCACCAAGAAATACCGCCGGAAAACCAACAGTCAACTCCACAACAATCTCCCTCGCCTGGTGACGCACAGGAAGTTCCACACCGGTACGAAGGAAGCAACGCGGGAGCAACATTCGCACTAGAGGGTGAAGTACAAACACCCCCAACAGGCTCAACAAAGAAGTAAGTAACACTCAGGTGTGGGACAATCCTTATAGGTCACCAACAAGTAAGGCAAGCTAATTTAAACCTAGAGAATTATTAAAAATACTTAGAAGGGAAAGTGCAAGACACCTCCAAACTTTCTGCAATACAGTGTGATTCTATTGACAAAATCTCGTGAACGAAGGCTTGAGCAAATCGCAAAATTTAAAGAAAGCAGTGAAAAGTTCAAAGAGAGCTTGAGGGAGTTTGGAGAACTCTCGCACTCGGTCGAAGTTATAAACAAAGATAACAGCCCACTGCGGGCGTACCCAGGTTCGATTCGTTTCGAATGAATCTGGTTTTAAAAAAAAAAAATTTTTCTATTTTTCTCATTTTTTTTTGGTTTTTTCATTTTTTTTATTTATTTTCTTTATTCTATTTGTTCATTTGTTATTCAAGTCACTCAATTTCGCTATTTGGGACCTGTTGATGAGTCAAAACCCAGGCTTGAAACTTGTCACCCAAAATAAAATGGATTGTGTGATGAAATAACAAATAAAAAAATAAATAAATATTTTTTAGCTTTTGCTATATACCAAAGAATTTAAAAAAATGCCTTCATGAACAAATAAAGATAGCTGTGTGGACTGATGTAAAAGTGCCATTCAAGATAGTGTCAGTGAGTCCACCGGGACTGAAATCCTTTTAAATTGGCTGAGCGACTCCCTTCTGGAAACCAGCGTAGAAGATAATAGCTCCCCAATAGTGCCAGAGTCGAGTTTCAAAATCCCCAACTTAAACATGGCTAAAATCGCCAAGCTAACTGCCCAGTTAGTCCCGCTATTCTCGGGAGAACAGCACCCAAAATTGCTGCTTGAGCTCAAAACTTTCCTAGGATGCTGCAGGCAGGTAATACAGTGTATTTCGGTGGATAAGCTAACAGCCTTCTTACAAATCTTTCCCACCAGACATTGAGGTGACGCTTATCAGCTTTTTGCCTCAAATATGCCTACTACTTTCAAAGAGAGGTAGAAGAACGGCTAAATCCCACTTACCTACCTAGAGAAATTTACCAGGAACTGGTAAATAAATAAATTACAACTAGACAATATGCATTAGAAAATCTCATGGCTTTCACGGCAGGAGTAAAACACATGCTGGCACTATATAACGAAGCTGCAGAATCTAAATATAGTGCCACAACAGCACCAGCTGTAAAAACGCAGCTAGAAGACTTCGCCAAAATCGCACTGAAAACAGGAGTCAATAACCCGTACATGTGCCAAAATCTGTTGACAATGCCCACCGGCACTGTGGATGACCTCGTACACAAAGAATTTGACATAGGGCGTGCTCAGAAGAGCTACAGTGCACCTCCATCACAAAATACACAATTTATTCCAGTAAGTTCACCTATAAACCAAAGCGTATATAATACTGGCATCATATCATTCTCACAGGACTCTCGCAAAATAATATACCCACGAATGCAAAGAGTCACATTCAGCGAACGCAGTTCACACATACATCAGCAAATATTAAACAGGAACCAAGTTCACCAAATAGAAATTACAATGGAAATTATAAAAACAATTTTTTAAATAAAATCAGTTGTAGTTTTTGTAATCTAAGTGGCCACATATATGTTGATTATCTCAAACGTAAAAATACGCCGTACTGTGTGAACTGCAAAATGTACAATCATGATATAAGTGACTGTCGAAGGAACGATAATAAAAAAGATCCCACAACAATAGTGTACCGCCAAATCAACGTTCTAGAGACCCACAAGGGCCCTAGCAACTCGAGAGTATACAGCGTACACAAAAAGTGCGAAATCTATGGCCGTACTCTTCATGCAGTGAATAACTGCCAACAAAACGGAAATGGGAAGACCGGAGGCAGGCAAGCGACGTACAGTCGACCCAAAAGTCCCCGACTCGATTTTCAACAAACCACCTAATAAAATAGGGTCCCCTCGGCAGCCCGATTCCAGTGTTGCTACAGTAAAACTTCTTTTAGACATAGGCCTGAAACGGCCAGAACTCAACTATTAGTCGACGTTGTCGCGTTGAGGGCTAGTATAATAGAGGAAAAGGCATTAAAAAGACCACAAAGTAATTAACTGCAATGAGGCATGCGCACTAAAGACCTCATTTGGTACACGAAAGACACTGGGATATTGCCAGAGAAATTTCCATTTCAAAAACAAAATTCCCTGCAAGTTTCAAGTCGTAGAGAACTTGCCTGGCCTTTCCGATGATGGACTTCTGGGAAATGATTTCCTAGCGACCAACCTGCAACGCAATAGGGGCACTAAGACTTCCTCGCACGGAAACCGATCCAGACGATTTTGCTTTGCCATTCGTGTTCGAAACGCACAAGCTACATTCTGAAAAAGCAATCTAAGTGAGACCACTTGCAGAAGAGGTAGAGTCAAAACAGGCTGAACTATCCACATGCAGTGTTTCCAAGGCTTCAGAAACAAGAAAAGCTGGCTGCCAAGCTCCAAAGGAGCCCAAAAAATGTAAAATGAGCTGTCCGCGCAAATAAAAGGTCGACAAAATCAGGCAGCAATTGGTTACCTTTAAGGAACCGATATCTCAAATTATTGCCCCTCAAATTGTTGCCCCAGTCCCGTTAAAAACTCAAGGAGAAATGTTCTCCTTATCCCAAGAGATAAACGATGGGAGTCTTCTTGGCGAACAGTTTGTTGTCATCTGGAAAAGACTTACTGCTGGTTTAGTATTCTTAACGCTAACAGTCATCAAGTAGTCATACATAGCTTAACGTTACAGCTATATCCAATAAACGACTACACAATAGTCGCATTAAGACGCACAATAGACCACAAAAACACGAACATTCCAATATGCAACACAACGTAATTAACAAATACCAAAAGAAACAGAACTGAGTATCTAAAGCTTGCCAAAAATGTGCATTTAGCTCTTCCGTCCAAATTTCCCAGGTATAAACAAACTTCGGCCGTATAAGAACGGTAGTGAGTCGCTAAAACCTATACTAAAGGTGCATATTACTCCACCGTCACACAGTGGAATATTGCATCGAAAATGATATACACCTTAAACACGATGATTTTATAAAAATTGTCCAAAAAATAAGGGAAATATTTCCAACTGAGGAGGAGGTGGGAGTTTATTTTATTTCATTTTCCTTAGATAATACAAATTTTATTGCAGACTTCGTATTATATTGAAAAAACTGAAAATACCCATCCTCATGGAGCGTTATACCACAAATATCATAGTTCGATGAAAAAATTAACAAATAAAGGACTGCTTGAAAAACAACTTTAAAATGTAAAATTGAGACCGAGTTGCCCCAAACTGGTAAACATACAATATTTTCTATAAAATTATTATAAATTTAATAATGTGGAGCGTTTTATAATTTTAGATAGTCAACTGGAAACTGAAGATTCTGACAAGCTCTGGCTTCTGTACAACCTTGGCCAACGGTGGAAGAAAAATGGAGCAAAACTTCTGAACAAAGAAGGAAAGGGATCACCTTATGTGAAGACAAGACAATTGTTGCTATCTTAAGACACTGGGCTCTATATAAACATTCCTGTGATCATAGATTGGTGAAATTATATTATACTATAGATTATAAATATTGGGAGAATGTGTATCTTAAACTATGAAGTGGCTACAGAAATTGCCGTTCATACACTCAGAAAAAATGGATCCTATAACTTTAACCATTTGTGTGTGGTTATTAAACAATAGAATAAAAAATACCGTTTTTAGAATAAAAAGCAAAAAGAGCTGCCCATAAATTTAATGAGTTAAATACTGTTGACATTCAAACGGAAAACGTTTTAATTCAACTGGATAAATCATTAATTATGAACTAGTTATTCCTGTTAGAAACAATTTGATGATCTTACTTTTTTTCAATACGATTGATCCCATTGAGTGCAAACGGAAAAAATATTGGAGTAACCAGAATATCCAATTGCGGTGGTTTCTTATATTTCACATTACCGTAAGAACCTATTTATTCGACTAGTTCATTGATCACAATAGTATAATGCCATATCAATTTAATGGTTTTAAACCTATTTCTTTGGGAGGTTGTGAGAAATGGAGTGAACGTTAATAGTGATTTTCATATTTTTGCTATGTAGTTGATGTTCCTTGTCAGGTTACTAAAAGGAATTTAAGCTGGTTCAAAAATTATTAAGCATTTAGTGGTCTTCTGTTTTTGAAATCTCTGTGGAAAATAACGTTAATTTTTAATGTTTTTGCTTAAGTTCAAATTGACAAATTCTTGCGTAATAATGGTAATAGATAATTAGTGATAACAAAAAAATTTTAGAAAATAAAAATAAAATGAGTTTTTTGGCATCAAAAGTTCACCAAGACTTTATGCCGTATTTTGCAGGTTTGGACAGTACTTATATTGCGAATTGCGACCCCGGATTGGAAGCAGCTGTTCATCAATTAGAAATTAGATTTGAACAAAGTGACAGAAAATAAAAGAAAAAGGGTACATAACTGCGGTCGGTCGGATTGGTTGACTAGTTGGTCTATTTTTGGTGAAAACAAAAAGTGATTGTAACAAAATAATAAATAAGTGTAAAAATATAAGAGCAAAAAGTAAATAAAAGAAAAGGTGACTGCAATCTGTTGAAGGTGCTTTTTTTATTTGGATGTGCGCCTGGCAAACACGGATATCAACGGGTGACTAGACAGGTAGGAGTACCTTTAAGGACAAACCACTTTAATATATAACAAAATTGGTTGTTGTATACAACATAGATTACCTTGTTTTGTGCCAGAGTGCCAATTATTAATTTTTCTTTCGGAAAAGCTGTGAAGAAAACATGGGCTAATTAAAGTTTCTTCGAATAATTTATACATATCAATTACCAGTGTCGATTATTGATTTTCCATTTCGGAAAACCTGTGTAGAAATATGGATTATTTAACGGTTCTTCGAATAATTTATACATATGGATTACCTGTGTTTTGTGTCAGAGCGCGCCTATTAATTTTCCATTTCGAAAACTGCAAAGAAAATATGGAATTAGTAAAATTTTCTTCGGTTAAATTAATTTAAAATTAAATATAGATTACCAGAGTTTTGTGCCAGAGTGCCGATTATAGATTTTCCATTTCGGAAAACTGTGAAGAAATATCGATTAATTAACGTTTTTTTTCGAATAATTTATACGTATGGATTACCTGAGTTTTGTGCCAGAGTACCGCTTATTAATTTTCCATTTCGTAAGAACTGTAAAGCAAATATGGAAGTATTAAAATTTTCTTCGATTAAATCAATTCAAACTTAAATATAGACTATGTACCTGTGTCTTGTGCCAGAGTGCCGCTTATTACTTTCCATTGCGGAAATCTTTGAAGAAAAGTTATATTACCGGTGTTTTGTGCCAGAGTGCCGTTTCGTCAATTTTCCGTTCGAAAAAAAACTATGAAGAAAATAGCGGCTAATTAAAATTTCTGCGAATAATTTCTATATAGATTACCTGTATTCTGTGCCAGAGTGCCACTTATTAATTTTCCTTTCGGAAAAACTGGGAGGAAAATATGGATTAAGTAATGTTTCTTCGAATAATTTAAATATGTATTACCGGTATATTGTGCCAGAGTGCCGCTCATTAATTCTCAATTTCGAAAAACTGTAAAGAAGATACGAAGTTATGAAAGCTTTCTTTGATTAAATTAATTCAAATTTAAATATAGTGTTCAGCGACGAAGAACCTGAAAGAAAAGAAAGAGAAAAAATTAGCAAAGATTCGTCCAAATTTAAAATACTTATCTGAAATCAGACGTACGAGCAGACATTCATCAAAATCCCTCGCCGAGCCTCAGCTTCAGGGCTCACACCAATGAATTTCTGAAATGATTATATAAAGAAATGAATTAGATTATTGAGAAGTAATAAATATTTTTATTGAATTGCTAAAACAAAAATGAATTACAACCAAACCATAGTGTTATACATGCATGATATGAACGTAAACAGTCACAGAAAACAACAACAACACTGTGCAAGTAGTGATGATATGTTAATTTCCATTTCTCAACACTTGGAATCTTAAACAATTCACTAAATACTATTAGTAGAACAGAGATACTACTGAAAATTAAGTTCCTGTTGGGCAGTTCAGGTGAAATTAGCATAAATTGCACCTTTTGACAGCTGCCGAGAATAGAATTTATATGCAAGAAAAATTGCAAAAAATGAATTTTTATTATTTAATAATTGCATATTTTTACCTGCACAACATTGCTGAGCAAGTTATAATATACATAAATACTTGAAATACCTTTACTAACACAAAAAAAGGCAAAGGTAAACATCGCACCTGGTACAGGTTAGGATGTACACAATTACGAATTATGGCTAAATATACCACACAAACACATCAATTCACTACATAATTACAATTTACTGGCACCATTCACCAACTAACCTGCAATTTAACGTAAACAATCACTAAAAAACGCGCGCGAAAACTTTGACGGCGCGAAACGAATATAAACCGCGGAACTGTCACTTTCATGACTGCCAACACATGATATATCAAATTGGGGTGTTTTTTAGTGAGAAACACAATTGCTGCCTTTAAATAGTGGAAAAATATCTTCTTTAAAAGATATTTAAGATATTATAATTTCTAATAAGCACAATGAGAAGAACAGAGATTTACCATACGAGATATATAGAAAATTACGCTCCACACTAAATTTATACAACATGGATGCCAAAATTTAGCCAGCGCCATATTATACCAAATTTTAGAAAAGTTGTCAGCGTTGGGAGAAAATAATAAAGGTTAATAATATTTTATTGCAAGATAATAAAATACAAAATTCCGCTTCGAATGAACATAATTGTAGCCAATGAAAAATATTTTTTCTGGGAGAATTTCGCATTAAGGTCGTGGGTTTCCACAGAAAAATGGCGGTTCAAGCTCTATATAAAGAGGTGCAGTGCCATGGATCTCTATCTTGTGTTTTCTGCAGTTCCAAAGTATTCATCGTGCGATCAAATTTTAGTGCTTTCCTTAACCTTCATAAAAATTGTGAAATTGACATGTGATATGCTTATAGTATATGCAAGTTTGTATGCAATAACAGGTGTAGGAAAATTTGTGTTTAGTGAAATTATTAGTATTTTACGTACTCAAGTGATTAATTTATTAAATATATCATTTGTGAATTTTATAGAAAAATTTGTTAAGCATTTGTTTTTTAAATAATATTTAATTAAGGTTGAAGTACAGTAACTAAATTTTGTGTACAGTTAGTTCATGCGAGCTGTCCCTCACCTTCCCATCTTGGGTTTGCTTGGGCATACATGTGAGCTAATTTTCGCTTGCTTTATAAAAATTTAATTTAATAAAATAAACAATTTAGGTTGAAGTACAGTAGTTGGTTAATGTACAGTTAGATCATGCTAGTGGTCCATCACCTTCCCATCTTGGGTTCGCTTGGGCTTACATGCTAACTAATTTTTGTTTGCTTATTGAAGTTGTGTATTTTAGCATATCTTAGAATCGTAATATTTAACTTAGTTAAGGCATAGAGTGCGTAACCAAAAATCTAAAGAACTTGAATTAAAACGAAGGTAGACTTATTTTATTTCGTTCTCATTTTAACATTACCGCTACACTTATACCTCTACCTTGCTGAACATATAGATTACCTGTGTATGGTGCCTGAGTGCCTCTTCCTAATTCGCATTACGGAGAACTGCGAAGAAAATTGGAATTATAAGAGCCTCTTCGATTGATTTAATAAAATTACCTATGTGTGGTCCCAGAGAGCCGCTTCGTAATTTCTGTGTCGGAAAACTCTGGAGGACACGTGAAATCAATAAAGTTTCTTCGAGCAAATTAGAGATAAAGCGGATATATATTACCTGCAGTTTCGTGCCCTATGGCCTTAATACGGGCGGAACCAGCGTGAAACAGAAGGAGTGGAAACTAGTATCCCAGCCCGACCCATGAAAAGGAGGAGGAAACCTCGAGTTATACCTGAAGTGTAAGTCCTAGAGGGACCCCACGCTTAGTTGAATTGGTGAATTGTGTTAGACCATATGTCATAGTTAAGTTAAGGTCAGGAGAAAAGAAAAAAGTATACATGGCGGTAGACTGGGCTATACAGAAGTTTTATTATGTTGATTTTCATGATAACGTATAGAAACCGTTTGTATAGAAGTTTTAGCACTTTACCACATTAGGCATCAAGTTATTAAGGTAGGGCTAAGTAAGACCCAGGTAGGCGAAGCGCTTTTATTTAGGGCTAGACGTAAGTGCATGTTCGTGGTTAAGCAATACCTGTAATCGGTTTTCCTCTGAAAAGTTGTCTTACACTTATAATTTTTTTTGCGATTGCTAAATACATACATATCCAGTTAGTACTGAGAGTATTCAGACTTGCATTTCTATTCCTTTTCTTCGGACGTTGGACCTGCTACATACCTGCTTTCCGTCAACTAGTTACTCCTCGTCAGCCTTGGGCTGGACCCGCTATTCTTCGTTTTTTTTTGTGTATTATTTCCCGTAAACATTATTTCAGGAAGCTGTAACATGTACCCCAGGATTCATTAAAAAGCCCGCATGGGGAGAGGGTTGGTGTTTGTCACGGTGGAGGCCCTGCGCACTCACACACGAATGAAGATCTGAAGCATTTCTATGGGGCTGGATTTTGATACGGCTTTGAAGGCTTAGCCACGGTGGATGGGGGCGATTGGGCCTAATATTACCCAAATCCGGGGTCTCGACAACATCAGAGGCTCCTCTCAGCTCTCTCACTCTCTCTCAATCGTTCATCTGTCAGCGTTGAAAACTCTCCGGGCGAATTAGGACTTGTTCGGCGTTGCTGAGGTCTTCTGTTCTTCTTTTCTTACACCATTCAATCGTATAAATTTTATTCTTTCCAGCCTTTCAGGTACCACCAGAAGGAGGAAGCCCATATAGATCTTTTTTTTTGTTTGTCTGTCCGTCTGCAGTCACGACTACGATTTCTTTTTTTTTTTACTGTCCAGAACAGACGGCTGGTCAGTTATTCTGTCGATTATGCACAGCTTTACAAGCATTGAAGGGATGTGGGTGGCAAGAACCACCCCAAGCCGGCTGATCGCTAGCGGCATACTCGCTGTGCAGCCACCCACGCATATCCCGGACATAATTTTTCTAACAAGAGGTATCGGATGCAGTATCTACATATACCCAGGTAGAAGTGGTTATAAGTAGATCTGTAAACTGACGCGCTTGCTTTACAAATGGCGCCCAATATGGTTTTTTTCGACCTTTAGTCAAGCTTCTCTTGACTAAAGTGCAATTACTATTTCAATGATTATTTCTGGTCACCCATTTGTGTTGCAAATGGCGCGCAAACTCAGGTTTTTTCCGAAATTTGGTTAAGCTTCTCTTGACTAATTTGCAGTTACTATTGTTGAGAATCCCTTCTTGTCAAACTTTGACTTTAGTTTTTTTGCTCTAAAATTTTATTTTTCTGTTTCTTAGCTACATTTCAGGTCGCGCATTTGCTTAACAAATGGCGCCCAAATTGGTTTTTGTTCTTTTTTTTGCTCTAATATCAAGTCTTGTTTTTGTTATATTTCTGGTCGCCCATTTGTGTTACAAATGGCGCCCAAGTTGGCTGTTTTCTGGCCTTTAGTCAGGCTTCTCTTGACTCAAGTGCAATTACTATTTCACTGATTTTTTCTAGTCGCCCATTTGCATTACAAATGGCGCCTAAATTGGTTTTTGTTTTTTTTTTTGCTCTAACATCAAGTCATATTTTTGTTATATTTCTGGTCGCGTGAATTCAGGTTTTGCTGTAAAATCTTTATCTTCGATTTTTTTTTCCTGGTCGTCCATTTGCTTTACAAATGGCGCCCAAACACAGGTTTTTTTCTCACCTTTAGTCAAGCTTTTCTTGACTAAAGTGCAAGCACGATTACAAGAATCATTTCTTATTTTTTTTATTATCATTATTAGACTTTTTTTTATGTAAGGCCTCAGTATATTTTAAGCTGACGAAGGCGATTTCGTTTAATTCAAGTATGTAACCGGACGTGGATTGCCGGACCGGATACAAGGTGCTGAGTCCACGCAGAGTTTTTTTTTGCTCCTGTAGAGTGCGTTACTTTCATGACAGCTCCTTTTTGGCTCGCATTAGGCTCGACCTTGGTATCGCGGCTGGGTCACTCGGCCATGGTCCTGGCTGCATGTGTGATATCAAATTGCCTTTGGTCAAGTCGAGATTCCTTTCATCCCTAAATTTAATAGGTTCTTTTGTGAGCTTTGTGCGCGAGGCGCACCACCTCTGAATCCAAGCTTCGGCTCGTGGACACCGGAGCGATGACCAGTAGACAGTGCATTTGCCTGACGAACTAGTCAACTGAGCCAAACCTGGCAAGTTGATGAACGAATGTCATCTTTAGACTCTCGTCCTTGTTTGGGAGTCGGCGTCGGCTAACCGGCCCCAGTGTGTAACCTAGCACCAGGTTTTTGATCAAATCGCGCTTCCCTTATCATAAAATTCTATAATCCCTCTTGATGCTCCTTAGTAGAAGTGTTAGTTGTTCAGTTTGCAGTGGTCAGTCAGCGTTGTATGCGCTGCATACGTTGTTGAAATTAGTTCCGCTTACATCTGCTGGTTCCAAGGAGAAGCCAAGATATTATTAAATTTCTATGATGTTTCGCGCTCTGAGCCATTTTAGTTTTGGGTTTCGTAAAGTTGCCTTGAGTTCTGTATTGTCACAATGGGCATACATGAACATTCAGTTTTTTTTTTCTTGGTAAACATTTTGAGTTATCAATACATACAATCGGCTACTGATTCTCCCCTGAGTACTTGCAGCCACTAAAATACTGACAATTCGCATCCGCCTTTGATTCAACTTCATTCCCCATTAAGCTTCCCTAACTTCTAGTGATGGGAGGCTAAGTCGATTAGTGGTTATATGCGATGCATACTGTTTGAGTACGATTTCCGTTCATTTCTGCTGGTTCCGAAAAGAAGCCCGTATTATTGTTTATTAAATTTTAGTTGGGTTGTCCCGTTCAGATATTTTGTTTTAGTTCGGTTGTCCCGTTCAGACATTTAGTTTTAGTTGGCTTGTCCCGTTCATATTTACATCCTTATATACATTACTGCTTCGGCTTCTTACCCGAGTACCAGCAGCCACTTAGTCACCGACCTTTCACCTTTCCTTGATTTGTTGACTTCAGTCTGTTGCTAAGTTGATAAACGTTGTTCACCCCTCCCCCCTGTTATTTTGTCCTTGGTTGAAATCTATTTCTTTTGTTGTGTGGGGCGAGTGTGTCTACTGCGTTGATCTGTCACGCTGACACCCCTTTATTATTTGAGCGCCATCGAATTATATGTGCACCTGTTTTTTTACACAATAATAACTAACGGCAATTGGCGTACATCTCATTGTCCTTATCGCTTATCGTTTCTTTTTTTTTGGCAATCGTGGTAATTGTCCAGTTCGAGTTAAACCAGTTCAGTGTTATCCTGTTAGTATTTATTACCAGCTAAAATGTATTACCTTTCTCATAAGTAGATACGTATTATTCCATATTTTTTTGGCATTCTCTCAAGATGCCTTTATTAAATTCTACCTATTGGTAAGTGGTGTTTCTAGGCACTTGCATAAATTAGATCTCGGTAGCCCTAAGAAGGCATCCGGCAAGCTTCACCTGTGAATCACGGGTTATCGCAAGCCCTCCTACTACTTTCTCAGTGGTGGGTGATAGCCCTCAGTCTTTGTTACTAACCCCCCTTCTGGGTTAGCCTTCATCTGAAGGATTTACTTTCCTGTCGTTTCTTCGACTACCTTCCAATAAAAAGGTGTCCCAGCGTCAACGAGTGCGGATGGATCTGAGCGAAATTTGTTTTTATATAGTTTAATATCTCTAAACTATTAAGTTTAGATGGTCTCAGCCTTTGTTACTAACCCCTTCTGGGTTAGCCTTCAACTGAAGTATTTACTTTCCTGTCCTTTCTTCTATTTCCTTCCGATTAAAAGGTGACCTAGCATCAGCGAGTGCGGATGGATCTCAGCGATTTTTTTTTATATAGTGTATTATCTCTAAACTACCAAATTTAGATGGTCTCAGTCTTTGTTACTAACCCCAACTGGGTTACCCTTCATCTGAAGGATTTCACCTTCCTGTCCCTTCTTCAATTTCCTTTGAGCTTGCACCCGCTTGCTACACCCCGTGGAATTTCCCTCGTTCTGAGTGAGTTGATAGATGAATCCTATCTGTTTGCGATGCGATATCCTCGCTTGGGATTGGGGGATTTCCGGGGTGCTGTGCCCGGATTCAGCAGAACACAGAACGTTAAGGAGTGCGTTTCACCAACTAATTTGTGGCCTCGAGCCGAACATTCCCATACGTGATAAACCGAACGGTGCACCTCTTCCTGGCCAGCTCATTAGGCGAGGCGAGTTGATAGACGAAGTCTATCTGTTGATAGGTCCTGCCTCATTCAAAGCGAGCTAGGAGTATGACCGCAGATGGGACGTTTATTTCTAAACTACCCAGGGTTTAGCGCATGCCCGGCATGAGACTCTGGTGGGTCGTCCCCACGTTGGACGCATTGCGGGTGAACCTATTTTCCTTTATTGCTTATCCTGACCTATGTCTCGTGTCAAAGCCCGGCTTGAAACTCTTATATCCGTGGGTCGTCCCCACGCTGTAGCGTATTCCCCATACGCAACCTTTTCCTTCCCCTCTTCGTTCTTTTTACTTTTTTTCGGCTTCTCTACCTTCTGTAGAGAAACCCCCATAACTTTTCCAGGGTACCTGAAAAGAAGTGAAAAAGTACATATTTTCGAGAAGTAGCACTATGCTACTTCTCCATTCAAATAAAAACCCTGAAGATAAAATTTATGCATTTTTGAGAAGTAGCCCTATGCTACTTTTCCATATTTTATCCATCCTGCAAAACAAGAAAACAAAAATAAATAATATGAGACCGTGAAATGCTAAAAAGAATAAAAAATTATGTTTTGTTCCAGCGAAATATTTTAATTCACGCAAAACTAGCACAAATTACAATTTTTCATTCGAATCATACATCCCACAACGATAATTCGCCTAGCTGTAAAGCATCACGCGATACCATCACGCTTTGCAGGCCCGCCCGAAATTCCAACCCCTCACTCAACCGTGCTTAACATATCTCAACGACGTCACTGGGGAGACTAGCCCAATCGACGGAATTGTGGACTTGTCGATCTCTATCAGCAGCTTCATTACCCAACACACATTTTACGTAGAAGAGATATTCGAAGACTGTATTATTGGTATTAATTTCCTCGCTAGACATCGATGCTCCATCAACGTACCGGAAAATCACCTCAACTTGGGCAAAGAAGTTGTTCCGATATTAGCAGAACAGGAATCAATCCCCATGAAAACCGCACGCAGCTATACTTTACCAGGCAAGTCGACCTGCTTTATACATTTGTTTAGTCCAATACTAGCCGATCTGGGTTGTGTAATAATATCCCCCAAAACTTACCCTCCCTATATTTGGCTTACTCCAGCTATCTGCGAATCAGAGGAAGGAAAAGTTATTGCCCGAGTCGCAAATCTATCAGATCAAGCAATTGAGTTGAAATCTGACGTCTTCGTAGCGGAAGCTGACACTGCTGCCATTATCATCAATCATCAGATAACGCATTATCATCTGAATCGACAACGCAGCAGTACACCTCGATACCGAACAAAAAAATACTCTTCGGGAGCTATTTCAAAAGCATCAAGATGTCCTTGCCAAGTCCAAAAATGATCTGGGCCGTACTACGATTCTTCACCATCGGATAGACATTGACGACAATAAACCTATTCGACAGCCCCCACGAAGCCTCCAACTGTTCAAGCGAGCTGAAGGGGAGCACACGATATGAGGAAGGAAAAGTTATTGCCCGAGTCGCAAATGTGACGTCTTCGTAGCGGAAGCTGACACTGCTGCCATTATCATCAATCATCAGATAACGCATTATCATCTGAATCGACAACGCAGCAGTACACCTTGATACCGAACAAAAAAATACTCTTCGGGAGCTATTTTAAAAGCATCAAGATGTCCTTGCCAAGTCCAAAAATGATCTAGGCCGTACTACGATTCTTCACCATCGGATAGACACTAACGACAATAAACCTATTCGACAGCCCCCACGAAGCCTCCCACTGTTCAAGCGAGGTGAAGGGGAGCACACGATATGAGGGAATAGGGATTCGTCAAGTCATCCAGCAGTCCCTGGGCGCCTCCGGTAGTTCTCGTGAAAAAAAGATATCAACACGATTCTGCGTAGACTACCGGCGACTCAATAAAGTAACCAGAAAGGGCTCCTACCCTTTACCTCGGATAGACTTAACTCTCGACGCTTTATCCGGATCCAAATGGTTTTCGAAGCTTGATTTGCAATCAGACTACTGGAAAGTAGCAGTTGAAGAATATGATCAAGAAAAGACCGCATTCACCACGTATGAGATCTAGTCTCGAGAGGGTGCCGGTTTTGCAAAGGACCATATAAATTTTATTTAAATATTTAATCCTAAATATCACAATTCAATTTAATTCAACTAAAACTTAAAATCTACTAGTACTAGTAATAACATAAAATTCAGTAAAATTTAACAACAACAAAATGACAAGTTAAAAGTTCAAATAAAATTCAATTCAGGTAAATTCAAAAATCCGTGCCTCTCCGCCCACACCCTTTTCCTTACTGTTGATCCTCAAAAGAAGAAGAAGAAAAGTATTTTACTTCTTCGGAATTAGAATTCCACAAATTTAAGTATAGAATAGGACTTTCCGAGGGTGATAGCGGCGTGTAAGCAGAATTGTACTTTTGTTACAGCGAGCGTTGAAACCCGTAGACAGAATTATATTCCTGCTACAACGTGCTGAGGTGTGTAAGCAGAATAATATTTCTGTCACACGATTGGGGACCAAATAAAAGATTCTGGTAGTTGGGACTTTAATAAAATTAAACTTCTATATGAAGGACAGAACAAAATTATACTTTTGTTCAGAGGATGATTATTCAGATTAAACTCTGTCGGAGGATATTTTCAGATTTAACTCTGAAATTATAATAGGCGGAAAAATTGGATCTCTTGGATATATGTAGAATTATACTTCTACAACAATTGAATTAAACTTCGATATGAAGTAATAAACAAAATTATTCTCTTGTTTAAAGTAGAGGAAACAGATTAGACTCTGGTGGAGGATCCTTTCAGATTGGACCCTGAAAACCGAATGGGTAATTTTGCTGCGAATCGCCGTCTTTTTATAGCCGCCGTGAACAGCTGTCCCAGCTCCATAATGTGTTGCCCTGGCAACGCTGGGTTCGTTTTGGTCCACTTCTGATTGTGGTGACACCAGCTGTTTAACGTAATATCACTAGCTGACATTACAAAAATGTAAATATGCTGAAGGTGCATGATTAGGTGAGTTCAGGATGTTTATAGTTAATTTACATATTACTAATGTGTTTTTGATTTAATTTCAGCTTAAATAATATGTAGGACGGCTGCAGGCACGACTGGGCTGCCTTTTTCGTTCTACACTTGTTCAGGACGTTCAGGATATTAGATAAGTTTTGAATATAGAACATTGATTCTTTATGTTGTTTTTTTTTTGTGTGTTGTTTAGGACAAATGGTTTCATTCAGGGATGTGATGTCGGACTTCAACGAGGGATTTTATACATATGTGTGTGGACTGATTATGGACGGATTATGAAAGTCTTCCGAAATGCCGTTTGGCGTTACTAACACGCCTCCAACTTTCCATAGGTTGAAGGAATTAGTGCTCCAGGGAATTCCTCCTCAAGCCGGTGTAGCGTATACCCCCTTACGCTACTTTTGTTTGGCTTCTCTACGTCTGTAGAGAAAACCCCATGATTTCCCAGAGTACATAATTTCGTAAAATTTAGCTATTTCCGAGAAGTAGCCCTATGCTACTTCTCCATATGGGAAAATTCCTGAAAATTTAAAATCTATATATTTGCAAGAAGCAGCCCTATGCTACTTCTTCATATTAAGAAAGTCCTGAAAAATATAAAAATTATATTTGCAAGAAGTAGCCCTATGCTACTTCTTCATATTTTAAAAATCCCTGAAAAGATGAAATTTGTATTTTCAAGAAGTAGCCCTATGCTACTTCTTCATATTAACAAATTCCTGAAAAAAATAAAGACATATTCATACATACCCGCATTTATCCGGAAAAAAACAAAAAAAAAAAAAAACTTAAAATCATAAAATTTGGCATCGTCGCCTTATCTATCACACAAATAGCGGTGTAAAAGATTCTTCAAATCTTCGTTAGTGTTGTTCTGAAAGACAAGGAAAATTTTGTGAAATTTATTCAATAATTTGTGTAAGTAATTCTTACCCGTATAGCGGTGTAAAAGATTCTTCAAATCTTCGTTAGTGTTGTTCTGAAAGACAAGGAAAATTTCGTGAATTTTATTCAATCATTTGTATAAATAATTCTTATCCGTATAGCGGCGTAAAAGATTCTTCAAATCTTCGTCAGTGTTATTCTGAAAGACAAGGAAAATTTTGTGAATTTTATTCAATAATTTGTGTAAGTAATTCTTACCCGTATAGCGGTGTAAAAGATTCTTCAAATCTTCGTTAGTGTTGTTCTGAAAGACAAGGAAAATTTCGTAAATTTTATTCAATAATTTGTATAAATAATTCTTACCCGTATAGCGGTGTAAAAGATTCTTCAAATCTTCGCTAGTGTTGTTCTGAAAGACAAGGAAAACTTCGTTAATTTTATTCAATAATTTGTAAAAGTAATTCTTACCTGCATAGCAGCGTAAAAGATTCTTCAAATCTTCGTCAGTATTATTCTGAAAGACAAGGAAAATTTTGTGAATTTTAATCAATAATTTGTCTAAATAATTCGTACCCGCCCGTATAGCGGCGTAAAAGATTCTTCAAATCTTCGTTAGTGTTTTCCTGGAAGAAAAGGGAAATTTTATGAACTATGTTTATCAGTTTCTAGAAAGTTTTTACCTGCCTAGCAGCGTCAGTTATTCTTCGAATTATCGTATATTGATTTTCTGAAAGAAAAGAAAAGAGAACTTTGGTGAACTTTATTCAGGAATTTGTCTAGAAATTTCTTACCTGTATATCAGCGTTAGTGAATTTACAAATCTTCGTAAGTGTTTTCCTGGAAGAAAAAAGGAAGCTTTATCAATCTTATTCGTCAGCCTTTAGAAAGCTTTTACCTGCGTAGCAGTGCCAGTTGTTATTCAAACCTTCGCAATCCTTCACTCAGTGTAATGTATGGATTAAGTCTACCAGCCTAACTACCGGAAGTTGTATTTGGTGCATTGTAAAACCCCTTCTTTTTTTGGAACCGTCCCGAGGAAATAAGTGGATGCTGTTCAGGTGCACCACCGTACAAATTGAGTAAGTTTTACTACGGCTTGCCAGGTGCTGTGTGACGAGAAGTTGCGGTGTTAAGGTAATTTTTTTTTTTTTGCTTAGTAGTTTAAGTTGCATGCAGAGACCCTTCTGGTCAAACATTTTTCTTTGTAAGAGAAAATTTACTTACTTGCATGCATAGGTACGATTGAGTGATAAGGTCACCAGCGTAGGGCTCGAGCATGTAGGTAGGTCATAATTCACCATGTTTTGCCTTATACAATAAGTCTTTGTACAGTAGTGAGATAGGATATTGGAATAATTTGTTAAAAGCTGTAGTAAAACTGCGATCGTGGATTATGGAAAATATAAATACCTGTGGAAACCGTTCGTGGTTTCAAACCTGATATCTTTCTTATTTTCCCTGGTGGGTTTCATTTCATATCTATTTTTTTTGTGTTTCCTGTATTAATTCAAGCCAGCCTTTCGACCATATGTGCTGCAATTTGGGTCTTGTCATTTCGTGTTATCTCTATAATTGCTACCTGCGGATTCGGACCAGTATGGCCGAATAGGGGGAAGATGCTTGGTGGTTTGGACAGGCCGTGAGACATCCGATTGCACGCACACACGGAAGATGGGGCTAAGAAACTCACACTGACTGCGACGTCTTAGCCAGGGTGGATGGGGGCGATGGGCCCAATCTAAGTCCAGCAAGGTCTCCACCTTCATCAGGAGTCCACGTTTTCTCTCTCTCTCTATTGCTCTCCGCGTCGAACTCTCTCCGGGTGGACAAACATTTGTACGGCGTTGCTATTTCATTTTGTTTTATTTCAGCATCTCGCATCGTTGGCAATATTTAAATTACATCACTTTCAGGTATTTCCTTACAGGTGCTACCAATGGAGGCGGAGCATCATGTGATGTGGAAAGGGTTTTTTTTGTTTTTTTTTGTCTGTCCGTCCGTCTGAGGTCTGACAAAGATGATTCAGTTTGTTTGTTATTACTCATTTCGCACAGCTTCTCAAGCATCGAGGGATGTGGGTGGCAAGAACCACCCCAAGCCGGCTGACCGCTAGCGGCAATATGCTGTGCGGTGACCTACACTAATTCCGAGATGAATTTTTCAGCAAGAGGTGTCAATTGCAGCGCCTATCTGCGTTCATTGTTGGATGGATGTAGGTAGGGCTGACAATGGGCCCGCTCTTCGTTACACCGGCCGTGTGTACCTGGATGACGTAATAATGCGCGGTTCTTAGGTCTCTGTGCGTACTATCGCCGATTTGTAGCGAATTTTTCGGTCATAGCCTAGTGTGATAAACCTTTAGTTTCATTGCCTGGTTTATCCTGTTAAATACACGAAGAGCAGCCTATGGGCTTTACTCTTAACGTGATTTAAATAAGAGCAGCTATTAGAGCATTAACTCTGGTGATCTATATACGGGGAGCAGCTAGATAGCAGAACTCCACCTAAGTTTTAAAAAAAACACGTTGAGTGAACTTTTGATAATGGTTCCTTTCTTTAATTTTCTTAGCTTATTTATACAACTTAAAATTAGCTTAGGGTAACAATAATTGCTATTATGATTACTTATTTTATTATTATTTCTCCATCGAAGCCCTCATGTTGAATCGCGGTCAGTGATCGATATTTCGTCACTGCTTCTTACTTGCGCGCTACTTTAGTGGGTCGCGTTAATAGATTTAGTTTGTTTATGTTGATGCGATTGTGTATCGGGTAAGGGTGACCTAGTCTCGTATTTCTTTATGTAGGACAAGTGTCGGAAGCATTTTAATGTTATGAGTACTCATTGTGCTTGGCCAACAAGTATGTCATAACATTATGAATGCAGGTACGTATGTATGTAGATATGTAGGTAGGTATGTAGATATTTATATGTAGGCATGGAGATAGATATTTATGTATGTAGGTATGTTTATATGTAGGTATGTAGGTATGCCACACTAGGCACTTACGGAGCAAACTGAGAAGGGACGAAAGTTTACTTGGTCTACCGCTTGCGAAGAGGGATTCAAAACCGTAAAATGCAAATTGATAACTGCAGCGATACTTTCGCCACCTGATGAGAAGTATCAATTTATTTTCGATACGGATGAAAGTCCACACACCTGCGGTGCCGTGATGTCACAAAATAACAATGGGCTTGAGTATGTAGTCGGATATTATAGCAAGGCATTCAGCCGTACAGAGAAACTATTGTGTAACCAGCACAGACTTGGTTGCAATTGTAAAGCCTTGCGCTCATTTCCAACCATATTTATTGGGCATCAAAATTACTATACGAACCGACCACGCGTCCTTGCGTTGCTTGATAAACTTTAGATCGCCAGAAGTACAGGTATCCCGCTGGATAGAGCACATGCAAGCTTACAACTATGACATTGTTCATCGCCCTGGACATAAAGATTATAATGCCGATGCCCTCTCTCGCCATCCGTGTGTGGCTTCGATTGCATTTATTGCCACACACTGGACGAAAGAGACCTAATCGTCATGCGAATGGTCACAGCTCAAAAAGATCTGGCTGAGAAACAAGAATACTACTCTACATTGCGACATTTGAGGACTTGGTTATCGGCTTCCGAACAGCCTGAGAAAGACCAAATCAAGGATTTAAGCCCAGAATTTAAAGCATGTTGCTCCATGTGGATTACGCTGGGCTTTGGGGATAATACCGCCGTTAGATTTTTCACCCACGGAAAAAAAATAATCAAAAAATACTAGTGCCCAGGTAATTCCGAAGACTAGTATGCAATTAAGTACATGACTCTCCTACTGGTGGACAATTCGCGGTTGATAAGACTCTGGGGAAAATGAAGCAACGCTCAGCGAAGGTAAGGACTTTTACCAAGAAAGAAAGCACCGTTGCAAATCTGCAATATAGGGGCTCAATTTGAAATAGTAGCAGTGGATATTCTGGGACCACTTCCGAGAACTGACAGCATTCATCTTTACTTGCTCGTGTGCATGGACTACTTCCCTAAATAGCCCGAAGCAGTCCCTGTGCCAGACCAAACCGCGGAAACATTAGCCGACCCTCTAATCACCACCGTTTTTAGCTGTTATGGAGCACTTTTGCAACTACACTCCGACCAGGGCCGAAACTTTGATAATGCAGTGTTAAAGGAAATACGCAAACGATTTCGAATCGAAAAAAGCGGCCACTTCAGCTCTACTACCGCAGTCCGACAGCTTTGTTGAACGCTTAAATCGACCTATTGTCTACTACCTGGCCAAATTTCTAGATGGGCAGCAACGTAATTTAGCGTATTCCCCTTACGCTACCCTTTTCCTTCCCCTCTTCGTTTCTTTTTGTCCTTCTGCTCGGCTTGTCTACCTTCTGTAGAGAAATCCCCATCATTGTCACTAGGTACGTGAAAAAGGTTAGAAAAAGTTCAAGAAGTAGCCCTCTGCTACTTCTCCACTAAAAGCATAAAACCCCAACTAAATATTCCTAACAGGAAGACTCCTATTCGTGCAGAACGCGCACAAATTAGAACCTTCCTAATAAGCCTGAAAAAAAAAAAGAAAAATAATAAATAATTTTCATAGGAAAAATCTCAATTTGTGCAGAACTGGCACAAATTACGATCTTTCAGTTGAACCTGGAAAGTAGACAAAAATAACGACAAAGAAATATTTTGTCAAACGAAAAAATCTCTAAATTGTGCAAAACGCGCACAATTTACATTTTTCATGCAGAACTTACCACTAGTCCCCACATCGAGACGACGAAAAACTGTTACTCGCCTAGCGGTAATACATCGCATGACACTATCATGCAATGTATTGCAGCAGGACCGCAAGAACAAATTTCCCGAAAAATGTTGTGCGAAAGGAGATATTCTTTGCCTAAAAGGAATATACACACAACCGCTCATAGAGTCAGCAGTCGAGACGCCAGCAAACATTTTTTGAACCGACGAACAAACGGTGCTGATCTAGGGAGTCGGCGTGAACTCGTGGAGTCAATTTTGAACCTTGTTCGAGTACGGTGGTAAGTCGACGCGCGCTGAGATTTTTCGCCTGAAATATAAAGAAAATTTGAGTTTTGCTAAAGGTAAATCTATTCGGTTGTGAAAACTGCTCACCTGATAGATTTTAAACGCCGTCAGGTTTTAATAAAGTAAATTCGTTTCGTGAGAAAAGTGCTCACTTGATTTACGCGTGAACTATAATGAAAATTTTAGTTTTGATAAACAAAAAAATCGTTTCGTGAGAAAAGTGCTCACCTCAGTTATTTTGGTTGCCGGCAAGAAGATTTTCGCCTGAAATATAAAGAAAATTTTAGTTTTATATAGAAAATTCGTTTCGTGAGAAAAGTGCTCACCTGATTTACGCGTGAACTATAAAGAAAATTTTAGTTTTTACAAAGAAAATTTTTGTTCGTGGGAAAAGTGCTCACCTGATTTAGCTTCAGTGCCATCAAGAGGATTTCCAATGGAACTACAAAGGAAGTCTTAGTTATTATTAAAGGAAAATATAATTTTTGGAAGGAAAAATTGAAGATTTAGTGATTGTTTTCTCTATTATTGGTATAAATAAATTTACCTGTGTGTTATTTGTGGCGAAAATGTTTATGCTGTGTAAGCAGTTTACCGGCAGTGCATCTGTAAAGAGATTAATAATGTAAAATTAGTAATTATTCGGAACGATAACTTTCCTGTTGTAGACTGTGATTTCCACTGTATACGCAGCTCACCTCTGATGTGGAATAATGATAATAATAGTGCAAGTTAGTATTTTTCTTGTACATGCCTACCTGCGATGACAGAATATTTAACTTAGATTCGAATAATGCATTTTTCTTGAAATAGCGGTAGATTGAGAGAATATTAATCAGCGTGGAGTAATTGCTTAACTGTGTTAGCAGAGACGTTTTCGCGTTTCACACTCACAGAAATAAGAAGGAAATTATGTTAATTGTCGTTAGCTTTCGTTGTGATTAGTCACCCGCGTACGCAGAGACCATTCCAATTCTCGCATTGTGGTGAATTTTCCTGGAATAGAATAAAGTTAACGGTAATTAGTTTTTCCGTGATAATTTTACCTGCGTTGGCAGAGAGTTCGATTTTTCACGTTGAATCAAGCTGTTACCCTGGAAGAAAACGGAAATAGTGTTAACTAGTGTTTTTTTTTAAATACTTACCTGCAATGAGGTCAATGTAGTCCACTATAAAAAAGAGGTCAATGTACCCAAAAATTACGAAAGTTGAAAGGAAATTGTGTCGAAGACGCTTCCGGACCTTTTCGCCAGGGTTCAACTCTTCCAGCTATTGAACGCGCCAGCGTGGGATTGATGATATGCCTCTACTAGCACAGGGTAGAAGCCCTGGTTTGATAAATCAATAAATTGCTCTTAGAGTCAATTATTTTTTTTATAACGATCAGTGATGATTATATACGTATTAGTCTATAAGTTCCTCTTGGGTACAACCCTATTGTTATGTATTTGATTGGTCATTTGCGGACTAGTACATTTTAAGAATCATTTTAGTTTTAGTACATTTCAGCTAGTAGGGTTCAGGTTAGTTAAGAACAGAGAAAAAGCGAACATTATTAAAGATTTTGTATGAAGAAACAAGTGGACGGCGAGAAATTAAATATATTGACCATGAGCCAGGAGTTTGACCAGATCTGCCTATTCATGTATATTTTATTTATTTATATACATATACTCTTTCTTGGTTTTACTTTCCTTAGAAGTGGATAGAAGTGGATATAAGTAGATCTGTCGACTGACGCGCTTTTCGTTACAAATGTCGCCCAAGTTGGTTTTTTTTTGCCTTTAGTAAAGCTTTTCTTGACTAAAGTGCAGTTACTATTTCAATTATTTGTTTTTTTGGTCGCCCATTTGCTTTACAAATGGCGCCCAAACCTTAGGTTTCTTGTTTCCCTTCGCATTTGCTCAAGCCTCCCTTGGCAAGTATACAATATTTCTTATTATTAGTATCATTACTAGACCTTTTTCTTTGTTCGGTAAAGCCTCATTATTTTGAAATGAAAGTCTTTCGGATGCTTACTCAAGCGATTTCGTCTAATCCAGAGCGGTCTAAGTGAAAATTTCACTATCTATTAGCATGGCTGCTTCTTGTTCACCACAGCGTCAAAATTAATTTCATCCCTAAGTGTAATAGTTTCTTTTCTCTAAGTGCTCATCTCAGCAGCAAGCGAGTTTTGTGCGCGAGGGGGACCACCTTTGAAGCCAAGCTTCGGTTCGTGGACCCCGAGCCGATGATCACTTGTTAGTGCATCCGCCTGACGAGCTGGTCAGCTGACCCAATCCTGTGGCGACATGTTATAACTTCGCATCAAAAGCGAACATCGAAGCGAAAATTTCGATCTGGCGGTATGTTATAACATTTTCGTTCGACAGACGATTTTACTTGTTTCGAAATTATTTCCGAATTTTTTCCCCTAGCAGAAACGTCATTTATAAATTATTTGTTTTGCTGCTGACAGTTAACATTTTAAGATTTATTTTGTTATTTGTGTATATATAGACAGTATTTGAGTTGATTAACTCAATTTTTTAACTTAAAATTGTATAAATGAATTTTTCAAGCGCGGTTGGTTTATTTGTGGAATATGATAGCGAAAATGACGAAGAAACAATAAATTACCGGAACGAAAGAAATTTTTTACGGGAGCGGTATAATGTTATTGATATACCTAACAAAAAGTACTGCTTTATTGATTTTGGATTCAATAAAATCTTATTAGTTCTATATCTTCAGGTTTCAAGAATCTTTTCGCTTATCGAAAACTGTTTTTGCTGAAATATTGGTGGAAATAAAAGGAAAATTTACCATCGATAACGTTTCATCAAGGATAACAAAAGTTCCGCTTTGCTCAAAACTGGCAGCTGTGTTGAACTTTTATGCAACTGGATTCTACCAAAGAACGATTGGAGATGTGATGCTCCATTCAATGGACCAGTCTATAGTATCCAGGTCCATAGACGAACTTACATGTGTTTTGGAAAGGAAATTATGTCTTAAATGGATAACTTTCCCAAACGATCAAGAAAAAGCAAAACAAAAGCGAATGTTTTACGAAAAGGTGAAAATTTCGGGATTATTGGATGCATTGATGGAACACACGTTGACATGATAGCTCCAGCAGAAAATGAACATTTATTTGTAGACAGGAGAGGTCAACATTCCTTAAATGTTAAACTGGTAAGTAATTTTTCTAAAGTACAATATGTGAAATGATTCCCCAAATTAAAATCTTAGATCTGCAGCAATGATTTAAGAATCTGGACAGTAAATGCTCGCTTCCCCGGATCAAAACATGATTCTGCGATTTGGTGTATGTCAGCTGAAAAACGGAGACTGGAAAATGATTATGAAAACGGTGAAAGAAATACCTGGTTGCTTGGAGACTCTGGATATCCATTGCAAAAATGGTTAATAACACCTTTCAAAAATCCTTCAATAGAGGAAGACCGAAAATTCAACTATGTGCATGCCCAAGGAAGAAATGCAATTGAAAGATGTAATGGAGCCTCGAAGGGAACTTTTCGCTGTCTACTTGGTGAAAGAAAGTTGAGTGTACGAACCTCTCAAAGTTGTCCGAATTGTAAATGTTTGCTGTGCATTAGTCAATATGTGCATTTCTAAACATTTGGAAATACTGGAGCAACAACCAGACGAAGGTGAAACACAGGAAGAAATGTACAGAGGAGAAGATGATTCGGATTCAGACTCGGAGAACTATGATGATGAAACTGCTATTGAGATTCGACGAAGACTAATGAACACTTTAATCTAAAATGAATAAAAGCTATTTAGAAAACTATCACACTTTATTTTACTTACAAAATATATATATCACATACTTCATGTTATAGGAACTTGTTTTGGTACGAATATTTAATCAAAGTAAATTGTTTTATTATTAGTTTTTAATAATAGCAATTCTTCTTCGACTTTTGGTCTTTTAGTATTTATTTCGTTTACTTGCTTCATCAAAAGAAGAATGTTCTCCTGGTACCTTGAGTTCTCCTTCCTTTGCTCCTGAAGTTCTCTAAGCACCAACGCTTGGGTTGTTGGCCGACATCGTTTTTTGATGATTAAACTTCTTCCTTGTGGAGTTCTTGAGCAGCCTGCTTCTTCCATAGCGACAGCACTAGTAGCACGAGGAAAGCATTCATTCGCAGGCGGCGCCTCACTGTGGTTTGCTGCACCAAAGTCTTCGGCTTCTATTTCAAAAACAGAAGCGGTCAGCCCCCTTAGCGCAATGACGCGTTCCTCGAATGCGGAGAATGATATTTTATTTACGCCTCGTCCGGTTTTGCTCTTTTCGGTGTGCAATTTCCGCATTTTCTTTTTGATTTTATTCTTCATGTCAGCCCACACCTAAAGTTAAGAAATTTAACTTAATAAAACACATTAATAATCAGTAAAAAATATATTACTTTCTTCCAGCCGTCTTTATCCCTTGTGGCAGGCCCTTCGGCATTCAATTTGTTTTTCAAATCCTTCCACAAACCTTGAGTATTCTGTTGACTATTTATGCGGACAAAGCCTCCTGTTACCATTTCGGGGTGCTCCTCTAAATACTCAACGATGACAGAAAACTGCTTTGTTGACGTTATTTTCTTTGAGTTATTCCTGGAAGTGAGGTTAGAAATTTTAGATTTTATATTTATATTTGAAACTTATCTAATTAATATATAAAATCATTTATATTTTACAAATTTCAAAAAATTTTACATACAACTTCAATTTCTTGAATTTTACTTACATTTTATAAACTTCACTTGTTCAATCACTATCAACAAAACGAAGTGAAGTTTTGTCGCAATTATCGCCTGTCGAAAGTGTTACAACATCCCGATTATCGATACATTGTCGAAATTCGAATGTCTGTTGCCCCTGGCAAGTTGATGAACGGTGTTCATTTGTAGATTTTCGTCCTGGTCTGGGCATTGGAGTTAGTTTACTGGCTCAGTGTGCAACCCAGCACCAGTTTCTTTTCCAAACCCCTCTCAGTTTATCATAGAATTCTACTATTCCTCTTGATGTTCCCTAGTGGAATTGTGAGTTGTTCAGTTGGCGGTGATCAGTCAGCGTTGTATGCGATGCCTACATTTTTTAAATCCGTTCCGTTTACATCTGCTGGTTCCAGGGAGAAGCCAGTAAATTATTCAATTTTTATGTCGTTTCGGGTTTTGAGCCATTTTAGTTGTGAGATCCTTAGGTTTTGGTTTCGTAAGTGGATGTCGTAAAGCTGCTTTGTGGTTTGTATTGTCACCATTGGCATACGTAAGCCTTCACAGTTGTTTTTTCTTCTTAATAATTATTTTGGTTTACTACTACATACAATCAGCTACTGCTTCTCTCTCCTGAGTACTGGCAGCCACTGAATTACTGACTCACATCCGCCTTTGATTTCAATTTCACTCCCCTGCCAAGTTGATGGACATTGTCCATCCTTTTCTGATTTTTATCCTTGGTAAAGGAGTGTTCGTCCTGATCATCCTAACATTGGATGGTACCCCTTCAGGCTCCAGTCCCACAATTTTAGTTTCTTATACAAACGTTACCCCATAGTACAGACTGACCGAAGGTTCTTTGATGAACAATACTCCGCGGCGAAGATAGAGCGAGAGAGTTTTTTTTTCCAGCAGGGCTGGAGAATATGAAGTTTATTCTTGTGTTGAAACGGGTGTGCTGTCCTCGCCGAGCCGTCATGCCAACACCCCCCCCCCCGTTATAAATAAAAAACCACATTAGTATAAATAAATTGCTTGTGTAGAACATGCAGAACTTATATTCTCAAATCAGAGCAGTGGTTTTTTTTATCGAATTGGCACAATTTTCGTTGGAATTATTGGTGACATTAGTATGGATGCATTTTTTTTATTAGGTTTACTTGGCACAATTTTCAGTTGAATTATCTTCAGCATTAGCATAAACTCATTTTCTTTTATTTGTATATTCGGTACAATTTCCAGCTGAATTATCTTCCATATTAGTGTAAACGCACTTTGGTTTTTGTTTATTATACTTGGCAGAAATTTCAGCTGAATTATCTTCAGCATTACCATAAACGTATTTTCTTTTATTTGTATATTCGGTAGAATTTCCAGCTGAATTATCTTCGATATTAGTATAAACGCACTTTGGTTTTTGTTTATCATACTTGGCACAATCTCCGGTTGAATTATCTTTGTAAGTAGTATAAACGCATTTTCTTTCTATATATACTTGGCGCAACGCTCGCCGCAAGCTCATAGAAGTGTATGAGGCCGAGAAATCAGAATCCGGCAGAATACCTTTTAGGTCTCACGCTCATAAGAACCCATCGCGGAATTAGACTATATCACCAGTCGAGTTGACGCTCTGAATAATGACTTGAGCTCGGATCGCATCCGAACCGACGAAGACCGTACGCGTTATATCAGTCAAGTGCTAAATATACTCCATAGAGCCCGACGGCTGTCTAACACGTCTCCCTCTGTTCAGTCCGCTGCGCAGTCTTATGTTCGTGTCGAATCTAGCCCTTCTTCCCAGCTTAAGCGAGTGCCTGTTCCCGAGGGCGCTGGAGACTTAACGCTCCCAGTTCCTGTTAGTAGCACAGATAGTCGAGGGTCAAATACACTGACAGGTGCTAAGTCGAAAACGGTTGTGATTACGGAAGGCGCTGCGTTGGGCTTACCAGGACCTAGCTTGGGGAAGTTCCACGCCAATACTGACGAGTCGTACTTGGATGTACCCATATTCGAGGAGCAGAGGGTTCAAGCAGCTTTCACAGACATACCATACGCGTTTACTGAACCACTTTCGGAAAGGTTTCGTATCCCGTCGATCAACGATCAGTTGGAAAGTATGAATAAGGGTCCAGTCACTGGAGTACCTCCGTTGCCGAGACATAGTCATACTGAGTCTCGTGTCCCACCCGTACCGGGTTCGTTCGTCTCTCCGCTTAACATCCCAAACCATCTGGGACAGCCGCAGCGAGAGATCGTAACAGTGCATCCCACAGTCCTGTCTTCCGCTGGAAGTTAAATTTCGATGGCACTCAGGCCTGGGCGTAACAGAGTTTATATTTGGGGTAGAATCCCTGGCATTACTCGGGTTTCATACACTCGTTACATGTAAAGCTGCCAAATGGATCTATGTAATTGTTATATAAGGGTATATCCTACAGAAACTTGTTGTGGTTTCTTTGCGAAGAAACCGTTTAATTAAATTCGTTGTTATTTCTGCCGTACTGATTTAATTCCTCCAAGTAGTGACTGTAGTAGCTCTAGTGCGTTAGTAGCTGCGTGGAGTAGCTATGGAAGCATAGCTCCTGGTATTAGTATGGAGTAGCTTATTAAAGAGAACTCCTGGTATTGGTATGGAGTAGCTTGTTAAAGCAGAACTCCTGGTATTACTATGGAGTAGCTTGTTAAATTACACCTCCTAATTAAAACAAACCGTTGGATGTTCACTCAATTTATTTTACAATTTCCTCGCGTATTTATACAAAAGTAGTCTTATTAATACAGAAACTGTAAAATACTTCCGATCCAACATTTTGTATATAAAAGTACAAAGTGTTAGGTCATATGCAATTTATTTCTGTTTATAAACAAATCGCGGCACTCGTCGCTTCCGTACATACAGGCATATACTTTCCTCTGACTAGAATCATGCTGAATGTTTTGATAGTACATTATCGTATTTGTCGTTACATACGTACATACAAAAATATCGTTTTAATCTTGCCAAACCCTAACCGCTTGCTGCTCGTTCATCGTGACATCCATTATTTACATACATACCTACATCAATATCAATTTCTTCATATGCAAATCGTGAATCAACATTTGGTCACCTGTGTTCTACTGCTGGCGCAAGGTTATCGTATTACAACGTACGAATTCTTGCGCGCAGGGTATTGCGTCACTCGTCTACCTTAGTTATTTCCTCAAGTTGTTAAGTTATTGGGGAAGGTCAGTAACGAGTGGAATTATAATTCAATGAAAATGATGTAGGCATGTATGTTCATTGAAAAATGATGAAAATACGTATGCTTGCGTTTGCTAGCATTTCTTTGATAATTGCCGTAGGTATGTACATATGCTACTATGCTTACTTAATATTGTGGGTGGAGGAATGTATGTAAGATAATCGATTCGAAAAATTATGGTCTGATATATGGTCTCCGCGGGCGGTCGTACCGCGTCTAGCAGTGCACAAAATCTATTCAGACACGCCATATTTGGATCACGCTCGGTCCTATCACATAGATGCCATTGAAGTTCCACCGCGAGGTTTTCAGAATAATGTTCCAAGAGACATCCACCGAGCCGGTGGTGAACTTGCTTGTCGGGAAACCGAGGGAGGAGTCAAAATTTTGTAGGTGGTCAGCGTAATTTGACTCCAGGCCAAACCTTCAGGCGCACGACAGAAGAAGCGGCTACCACACCGCGCCCAACCGCTACCGCTAACTCCAAGGCGTAAAGCTTTCAGCGATGCTCAGCATTCCAAAAACTCAAAACCTTTGAACCCAGAGTTGATCTTAAGCCGGGTAAGGGCCTTAAAGTATACATGTCCAACTCCTCCACTCAGACAGAGAATCCTAGCTCTCACAGCACGTCGAATGTCACCACCTACTCGGAGCCCTGTTCTTCAGAAAGTTCTAGTTTCACCTTCTCGGACGAAAGCATTTCAAACTCCACTTCCGATTTAGACGATGCGTCGTTTTGTGTCAGTGAATTCCCGTCGGCTCCGGATTCCCTCCTATCCAGGACTGTCCCACGCACGCATAGGTACCTCAGCATGCGCAGAGTTGTAAAGGCTGCCATCGCCGAAGCAGTTGTATCTCACGGAGAGGAACCTTGGAATCCTCGGCCTTATGCCGATGTCTAAATTCAGGGACAAAAGATACGAGGCGTATTAGATAGCGGTGAAAATGTGAAAGTGCTCGGGGCTGGAGCAGCGAGTTGCCTGGGTAAGCTACGGATTTCGTTCCACTCGATGCCGTCGTCAGTTTTGACAGCTGATGGGCGGCAGCAAAAGTTCCTGGGCCACACACGAGTCCTCATAAAATATGGCGAAAAGACGCGTATGATGAGACTACACATAGTTCCCCCTCTTCAGCTACCCTTGTACCTAGGAATCGACTTTTGGAGTGCGCTTGGTTTAAGAGCTGTCATGCTAAGCGAGCTTCAAAGAACTTTTAAGGTCCCTACCCGCGTAGCCGAGGTGGTAATAGTTACATCTTCATCGTGCTGGACCACTTATCTAAGTGTGTGCTGCCGAAAGCAATGCCAGGGGCCACACCCTCACGGGTCGTCAAATTCCTGGAGCAAAAGGTCTTCTTAATGTTTGGAGTTCCGGAAATGGTACATTCAGATAATGGTAGTCAGTTCATTGCAAAAATATTCGCTCAACTGTTAGACTGCTACGGGGTGAAACACATCTTCTCACCAGCTTATTCCCCTCAATCAAACGCCTCCGAACGTATTAATCAGTCGGTCCTGGCAGCGATCCGCGCCTATGTCGGTACAGAGCATCGAAATTGGGAAGAACATCTGAGCGAGATCGCTTTCGCCATCCGCAATGATACATCTAAGTGCATGAGTCATCTAAGTGCTTGCCATATTTCCTGCTCTTCGGTAGTAAAAAGCGGGGCTCATATAAACTTCTAAGAGAGTTAAATGCAAATTCCGACGGGGCCATTGAGTGTATACCTGTCAACCAAAAGCTTCAGCTGTTGCGCGATGAAGTGAAGTTTTGTCTCACGAAGGCGTATCGAAAGTACGCTGCTGGCTACAAGTTGCGAGCTAGGGAAAGAGTATTTGTACCTGGACAGAATGTATACGTCCGAAACTTTGTGGAAAGTGGCGCAGTCGATCGCTTTGCTGCCAAATAGGCACATAAGTTCATAAAAGCGACTATTGTAGAACGAATCGGGCGTGTTTCATACCGTCTCCCAATCGGAATTTTCCATGCTCAGGATATAAAGTCTTGACCGAGTTGATTAGTAGTCCTAAGAAAGCATCCGGCAAGCTTCACTTGCGAACTACGGGTTACCGCAAGCCCTCCTACTACTTCCTCAGTGGCGGATGATAGCCCTCTTTCAGTTTTGCTACTAACCCCTTCTGGGTTAGCTTTCTTTTGAAGGATTTTACTTTCCTGTCCCTTCTTCATTTTCCTTCCAAGTGGGTGTTTTCGAGCGGTAGTCTGTGTGGGTGAAGTCTCAGCGGAATATAGTTTCTACATAGTGTATTATCTCTAAACTATCCAGTTTAGATGGTCTCATGTTTTGTTACTAACCCCTTCTGGGTTAGCCTTCATTTCACTTCCCTGTCCTTTCTTCAATTTTCTTCCAATAAAAAGACTGTCCCAGCTTCAGCGAGTGCGGATGGGGTTTCCGCGGAGTGTAGTTTTTTATAGTTTATTATCTCTAAGCAATTGAGTTTGATGGTCTCAGCCTTTGTTACTGACCCCTCTGGGTTATCATTCATCTGAAGGATTTCACTTTCCTGTCCCTTCTTCAATTTCCTTGGAGCTTGAACCCGCTTGCTGCACCCCGCGGGATTTCCTTCATCCTGAGTGAGTTAATAGATGAATTCTATCGGTTGGCGAAGCGATTTCCACGTTTGGGATTGGGGTTTTCCGGGGTGCTGCGACCGGATTCAGCAGAACACAGAACGATAGTAGCGGCGTTTCACCGACGAAGTCGTAGTCTCGAGCAAACATTCCCGTACCCAATAAGTCGATCGCTGCACCTCTTCCTGGTCAACTCATTGGGCGAGGCGAGTTGGTAGACGACGTCTATCTGTAGATCAGTCCTCCCCCGTTCAAGGCGAACTAGGATCACGGCCGCAGTTGGTGTTTTACAAGAGTTTGGCAAAAGCCCGGCTTGAGTCTCTGGAGGGTCAACCCCACGTTGGGCGCGTTGTGGGTGCACCTATTTTCTTTTATTGCATATCCCGACCTATGTCTCGTGTCAAAGCCCGGCTTGAGACTCTTATCTCCGTGGGTCGTCACCAGGCCGTAGGGTATTCCCCTTACGTTACCCTTTTCCTTCCTCTCTTCGTTTCTTTTTGTCCTTCTGTTCGTTTTCTATACCTTCATCCCCCCATCATTATCGCTAGGTACCTGAAAAAGTATAGAAAAATTTCAAGAAGTAGTCGTATGCTAATTCTCCATTAAAAGCATTAAACCCCTAATAAATATTCCTAAAAGGAGATCTCCTATTCGTGCAGAACGCGCACAAATTGGAACCTTCCTAACAAGCCTGCAAGAAAAAGAAAAGAAAAATAATAAATAATTTTCATAGGAAAAATTCCAATTTGTGCAGAACTGGCACAAATTACGATCATTCAGTTGAACCTCGAAAGTAGACAAAAACAACTGCAAAGAAACATTTTTTCAAAAAGTATAGAAAAATTTCAAGAAGTAGCCGTATGCTAATTCTCCATTAAAAGCATTAAACCCCTAATAAATATTCCTAAAAGGAGATCTCCTATTCGTGCAGAACGCGCACAAATTGGAACCTTCCTAACAAGCCTGCAAGAAAAAGAAAAGAAAAATAATAAATAATTTTCATAGGAAAAATTCCAATTTGTGCAGAACTGGCACAAATTACGATCATTCAGTTGAACCTCGAAAGTAGACAAAAACAACTGCAAAGAAACATTTTTTCAAACAAAAAACTCTAAATTGTGCAAAACGCGCACAATTTATATTTTTATGCAAAACTTACCACTAGTGACCCAATCGAGACGACGAAAAACTGTAACTCGCCTAGCGGTAATACATCACATTGACACTATCATGCAATGTATTGCAGCAGGACCGCAAGAACAAATTCCCCGAAAAATGTTATGCGAAAGCAGATATTCTTTGCCTAAAAGGAATACACACATAACCGCTCATAGAGTCAGCAGTCGAGTGGCCAGGATAAATATTTTGAACCGACGAAAGAACTGCTCGTCTCACGGCTGCGTGGAAGGAAAGGCGGTGATGTAGGGAGACGGCGTGAATTGTTGTGACCTAGGTGCCTACTAACCCGAATCACAACCGAAAGATAAGCGCATCGATATATAGCCCTATGCAATATATCGATGCAAGACAGATTTGACCCTGAAAAATTAAAAACCCTCTAATTTAAAAAAAAGTTCATATAAATCCTAAATGCATTTAAAAATGCATTTTCATACTAAAACAAAATGCAATTTTGCACAAATTGCATTTTGTTATCAGTCGTACATTCCGTTCCCGCGGTATGTATACTTACCTACATGCAGTACTATGTATGTACATACCTACATACAGCTTGTCTGCTAACTTATCTACATGTACTATACATACATACAGTTTCTTTTTCCTAAATTCATAAAATTTAATCGTATGTACATACATACACATAATTATTCTCATCACCTAAAAATATTACTGTTTCAAGACACTAGTGCATATCAGCTTTCAAGCATATGCACTGTGTCTAAACTTTTTGTACATTCCCACGTACGATTTTTCACGTCGTGGGATAGTAATGAAAAGAAAAAAGAAGCTTTCATGGGCACCTGGTGGCAGCTAGCCCGAACCTCGAGGAGTCCGGTTTTTAACCCCGTCGAGTGAAAAACTATACTAAAAATTACTAATGATAGAGATAGAGAAAATTTAATCAAATTTTTTGTATTATGTGAATAGAATCAAACTATTATATTAGTGTTAAAGGAAATATAATAAATTTCTTGTATTACGTGAATGGAATCTAACTATTATTATAGTGTTAAAGGAAATATAATAAATTTTTGGTATTAAGTGATTGGAATGAAACTATTACTATAGTTAGTGTAACCGAAATTTGAATTGTAAAAAAAATATATATAAAGAAAAGAATAACAAAAAAAGGTAATAACGTAACAAATAAAAAATAAAAATAATAAACTGGTTCTTTTAAATAATTTTCTTTTATCAATATCGGCTACTGCTCTCTCTTTCGGAGCACGGAGTAGAGTCAGACCTAACAACTGGTGGGAGCGGAACTCGAACAAAAATCAGTGCACAAAAATTAAATAAATAACAAATAATCAATTAAATAACAAAATTAAAAATCAGCGGTATTTAAAAAAAAAGCCCCAAGTCAGTGCAACTAAATTTAATCAATTCAATTCTCTCTCTTCTAATTAATTAATTAATTAATTTACTATTCAAAATAAAATATTTTGTGCAAAAATAAAAATAACAAGTGCTTTACTTAAAACCATAAATACCTAATGACCAGCATTTCTTACCAACTAAAATATAACGTAAACACAACAATACCAAAACGCATATAATGTAACCAAATAACAAAATTGAATCAATAATAAATAAAATTCATAATAAAAAAAAAATTATAAAGTATCTAACAAACACAAACAAAAAATAAGCCCGGGTACCCAATAAAGGGTACTTAGAGGAAACATTTAATAATCGTTTAGAGTGTCATAATGTTCCAACGTGGGAAACTTTCGAGGCTTTATCCCTGCCTCAACGAGACGATACAGTGACTCCAGAAGGAACACATTGAGAAATCATCAACAAGGACGACCACTATACAACACTAAAAAACACTTCCAACTATTGTTAATCTTCAACACCAACACCTGCAACTTCATTACCAGAAGAAGGCGAGATGCCAGCTACTATCTCATTAAAAAGAAAGGTAGCGTGAAAACATTTCCTTTTTTTCAATATTTCAGATTCTATTTAAATATAATACTAATAAACATATATAGTACTATATTTTAATGTAAATCAGTTTAAACATGATGCAACTTTTTTTTGTGTGATATGTGTTTACCTGTAAACATGATTAAACATAAATGTCATATATATATATATATTTCGTTCAATTTACATTAATTACACAAGTGAGTACAAACACGATTACTAAAATTTGTTTTCGAATTCAAGTTAAAACTTTCTACCATTGACAAGGCTTTTTGCACATTTCCAAATAAATTACAAATTTGCTTCTCCCCCTGTTTACATTAAATAATAATTTGTTTTCAATCGTAACCTAATTTAAAATAAAATAAAAATTAATACAAAATTTTTTTTTGAAATCTGCTCCTCCTAGAAGCGATATCTGCGGTGAGACTTCGTGAGCTTGCTGGTCAGAGGACTTCCACAAAAATTAAATATCAATCCCCTGCGGTAGGAGTTCGTGATCGGTCAGGAGAAAGATATTGATTGGAAGGATTGATCTCAAATATTGATTCAAATATTATCCTTTACATAATTTTTTACCTTCCCCTTATTCCCAATTTTACTAATCCATGACACAAAACAAGACTTCAAATAAAAAAACAAAAACAATTTTATATGTACACAATATTCGAAAATTCTATCTTTTATTATAAACGTGCTTTTCAAAAAAATATAAACAAATAAATGAAAATTATGGATGTTGCTACATAACGATAATTCCTTTGCTGTCCCTGATACAATTTTTTTTCTCCTTCCTGGGAAAGTCTGGTCTTCGGATGGAAATTGGTTTTTTTTATATAAGTATTTTGAGATTCCTAGTAATTTACTTGTGGTCTATACCTTTTCCGTCGCTTAACCATACGCACAAATTTACACATAACAAATCGATTCGCAACTTATTACTGGTTGGAAATTTGACGATTAGTTTTCTACTCTGCTGTGTTTTTTTTTTAAATACAATTTTGTCACATTTCCCACAAGCCCACTCCCAAATTCCACCAAATCGAAGCTCGAAACGGACATTTTTAATATTAAAAAACTATACATCATACTTGTACTAATTTTTCCGTCTATTACTTCAGAAATCAGTCATGACTGGAGAAACCGTTTCTTTCGATGAGCTCTGCTCATTCAAATACAAAAAAACAAGGAAATTCGGCTAATACTAGGGGCTTGTCACGAAGCCAGTAAAGTGAAGCGTACCAATACCTTTGTGACAGGTAAATTACAACAACTTGAAGAAATACGGAGCACCGAGAAAACTGAAGAACAAATACTTCAGCATAAAGACTTCACAACGGTTATTTCAAAGAATCGTTCTCAGACAAAACTGAAGGCTGGTACAGGTTGACGAAAGCAACACTTTCCAAAAGATTGAAATCAATCTCAGAAAGTGTTACAGCTCAGCAAAACCCCTTTCATATTCCATCACCCAGAGCTTCGTGGAGAATTCAATTCAACACACAAGTTCCAGAAGCTACTAAGGAATCAGATGGTTCACAAAATGGAAGCATTTTCAGAATTCTAAATGCCAAAATTAAATCAATTACTCGAGTGATACAGTCATTAAACCCAGATATCCTACCTACAGCAAGCAGAGCATATTTAGAACAAAAACTAAATATTCTGAATAAACATTCGGCAGAAATCGAGGAGCTCAACAACAAATTCCAAACACAATCTACGTCACAAGATTTAGAAACCAAATATTTCTCCGAAGACGTTTTCTATAAAACAGAAGCAGAATACGAAGAAGCTGTAATTGCAATCCAAGAACAGCTAGATACCTGCTTCGTTAATTACCAACATGACACCCGAAATAACTCATCACACTTCCACAATGAAAGCACAAAAGTCAAAATTTCACATATTTCTCTATCAGAAATTAAATCGTTAATACCAAATTTTAACGGCGATCCAAAGACCTCCATAAATTCGTGTCATGTTGTGATGATATTAATAGACTTTGTCCCAATACTGACCAAACAACCCTGTTTTCAATAATTAAAAGTAAGCTATTTGGAGATGCCTACAATGAACTTAAGTACAATGATACAAACAGGTGGTTAGATTTGAAGCAAGTACTACTCAAAACATTCGAAGTAAAATTAGAAAAGTCTGTACTCCAATCAAAACTCCAAAACACAAGACAAAGAGCAGGAGAGACTGTCAAAGAATTCCTGCAACGAATTAATATGACACATGATCAATTGAAGGAAGCCACGCATTCATATACAACAGATAAACTACTGTTAAACTCTCTCGTAAAGGAAAACGAAAAACAAGCTATTAGAGCAATAGAGGATGGACTAATTAGCAAACAACTACAAACATTAGCCAAGCTCCACGAAAATAGAGCATTAAAGCCCATTACGTCATATATTGATGAGCAAGCATTACGCCTAGAATCAAAGGGAATAAAATTAGCAACAAACTCTGCTCGCACTGCTCAATCAATACAAGTGCAGAACCCCTTTTGCTATAAAAGCAGAGCACAGGGACATTTAGCTCCAAATTGTCCACAGAACATTCATACAAACCCAATCCCAAATAACATTTTTTCTAATGCCCTAAACAAAAGCAATCCTCCTAAACTGGCTAGCACCTTAAACAACTCCACCCCTATATGCAGGTATTGTCATAAATTACGACATACCCTGGACGTATGCAGGGCAAGAATAGCAATCCATGGGAATTTCTGCAGAGAAAATACACATCCGGTTGATCAAAACTTCAGAAAGCGAACAGAAAGTTCCAATAAAACTACAATACCCCAAAAAGAGGTCAACTTCAACCAGGTCCCAAACTTTAGTTATAGGAAAAATTCCCCATCCTCAACAATACACGCTCAAAATGAACCAAGATCAAATAAAGACCACGTACAAAATCCGAGAATATTTTTAACACACTCGGAAAACAAATCAAGGCGAGAGGAATTAGTCGGCAGCCCCTAGCAAATCCAAACAAAAGCCGACATCCATACATATTTAAATTAGATACTACAGAATTAATAAATGAGCACATAACGCTGAAAATACCAATTATTATCAACCCCAATTCCATTACTATCTCCCTATCTACCAGCGTGTGCTCTAATAAAGAAACAAAGTTCCTCGTAGACACAGGAGCATAAATTAGTCTTATAAAGTTCAATTCACTGAAAGTAGGCAGCACTTACTATAAAGATGCAATCTGCAAGATAAATACTTTATTTACAGAATCTAAAACTACAGAAGGATTAATATTGGCAAAAATGTCAAATACATCAAGCGAAGAATGTATAATAGAATATCCCTTCCAAATAGTAGGAGAAAACTCAACCTTAGCATATGACGGCCTAATTGGCCACGACTTCTTGTCCAGATACAACGCTTGTATTAATTATAAAAACAATTACAGTTCCTTAGAGGTGAAGCAATGTCATTCATCCTTTCCCATAGAGCAATATCGCTCAGATTATCCAAATACATATCTTAGATATGGTAACCATGACAAGAAGTCTGAAACACACAATGTAAGCGCTAATGAAAGTGAGTTATCCAATACTTCACCGGATTTAAACATCGAACGCGAAAAGTACCTCGAAACAAATATCCTACAAAAAACGGAATATATTTTCCAATCCAATAAAAACAAAGGTACATTGAATAACTGACATAATAAAATTATTACAATTACCGCTCGCTCTGAGTCCATAATTCAAATTCCAAATTTGTCAACTACGGAATCAGTATATTTTCAAAAAGAGGTAAAGCCAGGGTTGTTGATAGGTAATACCATAGTCAACCCATCAGAAGGAATGGCAAAAGTCCTAGTTCTCAACATGAATGAGCAGGACGTCGAACTGGAAATTCATGACATGAATCCAGAATGACAAGCCCTTAATGACTTCGGTTTCATCTCTACGGATTCCAAGAGAGATCCAATGACGGGCAGAATAAAAAAACTGTACACCCTGATTAAATTGGATAACTGTAATCTGGAAGAAGCCGAGAGTATTCGGAAAATTTGTAAGGATTTCAACGATCTCTTCTACTTAGAAGGGGATTTCCTAACGTTTACAAATGCAACCGAGCACAAAATCGAAACAGTCCCAAATAAATCTCACATATACACTAAACCCTACAGACTTCCAGAAACAAGCCGGAAAGAAATTACTCGGCAAATAAATGAAATGTTGGATTCGGAGATAATAATCCTTTCAAATAGTCCGTGGAATTCACCCCTGCTTCTAGTCCCCAAAAAGCCAGATCAGCATGGGAACAAAAAATGGCGAGTCGTTGTAGATATCCGCCGAGTAAATGACATTACACTATTGGCGACGCTTACCCATTACCTAATATTACAGACATATTAGATCAATTGGGTAAGTCCACATATTTCACAACGCTTGACCTCGCCAGCGGATTCCACCAAATTCGCATGGACGAGAAGGATAGAGCAAAAACTGCGTTTAGCACTCCTTATGGTCATTACGAGTTTAACCGTATGCCATTTGGATTAAAAGGTGCACCCGCAACCTTCCAACGTGCCATGAATAATGTCCTTTCCGGACTCCAAGGCATTTACTGTTTCGTATACATGGACGATATTGTAGTTCATGGATATAATCTTAAAGACCATAAAATTAGGCTCGCAAATGTATTTAGGCGCTTTCGGGATTTCAATTTAAAAGTACAACTCGACAAGTGCCATTTCCTAAGTAAGGAAATAATGTATCTAGTGCACATCATTACTGAAAATGGAGTCAAGCCAGACCCGGCAAAAATTAAATCAGTTCGATCTTATCCTAGACCCAAGAAGAAAGGGATATCAAAGCCTTCCTTTGTTTCGTTTCAAGTTCGATGCAATTTGCGACGAAGCATTTTGCGAATTAAGAAAAAAATTAATGTCAGCACCAATTTTATCCTATCCGGATTTCGACAAAGAATTTTTTGTCACCTCCGATGCCAGTGACTACGCCATCGGAGCAGTTTTTTCCCAAGTAGATGAACAAGGAGATCATCCAATCGCCTATGTGAGTCTAGTTCTCAATGGTGCAGAGACTCGATACTCAACAATCGAAAAAGAGCTTTTGGCAATTGTTTTCGCAGTTGAGCAATTCAGGCCATACGTTTATGGTAGACAGTTTACCATCATAACTGACCATAAACAATTAGTATGGGTAATGAATCTAAAGGATCATTCCTCAAGGCTAATGAGATGGAGAATACGTCTTGAGGAATATCACTATAAAATAGTCCATAAACCTGGAAAGCTCAACACAAATGCAGACGCTCTCAGTAGAGCTATTCCAGAAAATTCCGTAAAATCAACTTAACCTAACACCCATGTAAATGTGGTAACCAGAAATCAAGCCAAAGCTCAGGCGAATTTAGATACACTAAATCCAAATATTACTACTCCCAATCCAGATTTATCAGTAGTAAACAGTTCCTCAGTGATAATAACCGAGACGAATTTCCCATTACTTTTAACTAAAAACACAAATCCCAAATTTTTCATCTTGTCAATGCAGGATACAGAACTTGAAAGAGCTTTAAAATCTAAACTAAAACTTTCAGACAAACCTCCTCTAATAGAAAACGAACTGAAGTTCTTTAAGAAAAAAGACTCTACAGTAATCATTTCAAAATTCAATCTACCATGCCGATTTCAAAGAGATAGATTAGGCATCGAAAAGATTTTAACTGAGATCTGCTCATATACAGAAGCAAATCAGTTAAGTCAAATAAAGATCTCCTTCCCAGTATTCGACCAACAAAATCTATCAGCTATTAAAAACATTTTTACCAAGGTCTTCGTTAACCAAAAAATAAATATAAAACTTCATCAAGATTCCATAAAGTATTTATCTAATAGCAGTGATATTGAGCAAGTTCTGAAAGATTTCCACTCACTACCAACGGGAGGCCATCAAGGTGTCTCCCGTACAATTAAAAGAATTAAAAAACAATTCTATTGGCCTGGAATGTCAGACGATGTTGTAAGATATGTAAGGAAATGTAAACTTTGTCAAGTAAACAAAGTATCCAGAAATCCTAAGATTCCTATGAAAATCTCGAGTAAAAGCTCAAAACCTTTTGAAAGAGTGTACCTAGATGTTGTGCGACCTCTCCTAATTTCCCATTCTGGAAATAAATACATCCTTACATTACAAGACGACCTTTCCAAATTCCCTGAGGCTATTCCCATAGTCAACACTGAATCTAAGACATTAGCGGAAGCCTTCACGACAACAATAGTTTGTCGACATGGCATTCCAGAAAGTATCCTGAAAGATCAGGGATCTAACCTCATAGGTGGGATGTTCGCCGAAGTATCTAAACTGCTAAAGATCAAAAAGCTCAAAACTACTCCATATCACCCTCAAACAAATGGTGCATTGGAGAGAAGCCATAGAACTTTAGCAGAATACCTCAGATCTTATGTAGTAAAAGATCCTCAAGACTGGGATACATGGATTCAATATGCCATGTTTGTCTACAATACCACACCTCACTCGAGTACAAATCATACTACCCGCGAACTCCTGTACGGATTCCCATTCGAAATCCCAAACAATCTAAAATCATCTCCGACCGTTTGCTATAATTACGATAATTATGCAAACGAGTTAATAGCACGTCTAAAATACAGCTATAAAATTGCAAAAGACATAGCCATGGCCCACAAAGAAAAGTCCAAAATCCAGTATGATAAAAACACAGTTCAAAAATCTTTAAAGATTGCAGACAAAGTCTTAATAAAAAGCCGAGTAAGAGATAATAAATTCTCACCATTATGGACAGGTCCTCACGAGATCATAGAAATCAATTCGCCTCAAAACTCCACAGTTAAAATCAACAACAAAAATTAAAGAGTCCACAATAATGACTTAAAACTTTTCTCCGATTAACGCTAGAATATATATAAAACATATGTTAGCATATACATATCCCGTGGACTCATGCTTCCAATCGGAAAGTACAAGATACTCAAATCTATAATAACAAATAACAGACGCAATAACCTTTTCCATCCCTTAAGTCCTTAACACCTTCCCCTCCAAAAGATCAAATGAGAAAAAAAAGGGAAAATTAAAGGAGCAATACAAATTTTTTTTTTTTGAGGAAAATATTTCTTTTTGTCAATGTTCTATCACTCTCACTAGAAAACAGTCCAAGATACAAATAATACCCACACATTCCATTGCGTATGCACTTGCGTATGTGTGTAATTGAATGCGAGGGAAAATGTAAATATCCAAAAAATGATAGAGAATAAAGATATATAAATATACATACATAGTAATAATAAAAAAAAACAAAAACAAAAATAATAAATTAAAATAAAAAAATAAATCTTTAGAGATTTGGAATATATATAGCATCAATAAAAAAAAATATAAAAACTATCTGAAATTATACGCAAGGACACCACATTTTCTTATATATAAAATAAATAAGTAACCATTTTAAAAATAAGTATAGCAAAACATTTTAGCGAATAAATAAAACAAAAAGACTAATTTATCTTTTTTGTTTTATTTAGCTACAAATTCGCTAAAATGCAATTACGTAATTAATGTTATTTACTTACGATCAACTAACCACTATGTATATAAATAATAGTGTAATTCCTTCTAAATTTTACATGTGAACATTTTTTTTCTTCCCCTTCTTAACAACACCCTTCATATCAGATCCCCCAGTAATATTACAATAAAGCACACAAAGATGACATTTCTATCAGATTCCCTAAAACGAATTCAACAATCTGACCAATATATAGGAGGACAATAATCATAATTTTTTTTCTTCTTTTTCTCCCTTCCCTTTTTTCTTGTGTGTCGTTCTTTCTCGATACACAAAATACACATAAGATACAAAAATGTCTATTGATTCGGAACCCCAATCAAAAGCAAAACACAAGCATAACAACAAAAGAAACCACCATGAAATAAAAAATAGAAACAAAAATAAAAAACGGTAATAAATAAGAACAACTCATTTTTAAATGGAAAGATTTATTAAAAAAAAAGAAGAAAACAGAAAAACGGAGAAATGAATTAAAAAAGAAAAAAACAATACTTGAGCGTACCACAGTAAAACAAAAAATATAAAAAAATACCAATTGTGTGTAAAATACTAAACGTTCCAATCTGACTCACTCGCATTGGAAACAGAACCGGATAACCATGGGTTTATGGGAAGTGGGTATGACTCCCCGACAATGACAGCATATCCGCCTTAAAGTAAAAAAAAAACTAAAAATCACACAGCAAACAATTTTCAAAAGTAATTACTTACCTAGAAAAGAGATGCCCATCTCATACTCTGGATACAGTATGGAGTCGCATTGATGGTACGTGTCAGCAACTGGTGGACCACCCCATTGAGGCAGACTACGCCGCCCATAAGCGGGTCAGACCACTCGAAGGGGCCCCATCCAGCCCGGGAAAATATATAAGACATATACCCCGGTGACCCGGACACAAAAGTACTGAGGTATACGATAAATATCGTGGCCAACATCTTCAACGAATATCATTTTTAGGAATGAGCCCCACAAAGATCAAAGGGGATCTCGGCAACCAAAAACAAAACGTAGCTAAACAAAAAAGAATCCGACAAAATTGTTATCACAAACAACAAACGCCCTTACTGTAACGCAAAACCTTGCACTTATCCGAAGGCACACCGAATTACGCCAACGTAATCATAACGCCACGTCGACACCAGTCTAAAACAAAAAATTATTAAAGATAAAAGGGCTATACAGAATCTCATACAAATGCTTAGCAGCTAACTACTTAGTAATGACCATCAAAATTCAACAGAACTATACCACTACCTTTCTTTTCCCTTTCCCTTTCCCCTTCCCCATTCTCTTTTGAATGAAAATAAACATCTCCATTTCAGTATTCTTTTTGTTCTCTAAATAAGATAAGAAGTTAATATAAATGTATATATAGACATATAAAAAAAAAATAGGTAGCTATTACATATATTTCAATAGACAAATATGCATCCTATATTGTATAATTATTTCCATCATTTATAACATTGAAAACTTGTTGAAATTAAAAATATCATAATATGTACACATATTCCGTAATCATATCTAAAAACAGGTATATTCTAAGTATATACATAAGTACATCATTCACATGTAACCTTATAATCATAAAAAAAAAAAAATTTATTAAGTGAGTTAAAAAGAAAGTTTTCTTCTCTGAAAAATAAAACTTTCTTTTCCCCAGGGGGGAGGGATGTTGTGACCCAGGTGCCTACTAACCCGAATCACAACCGAATGATAAGCGCATCGATATGTAGCCCTATGCAATATATCGATGCGATACAGATTTGACCCTGAAAAATTAAAAAACCCTCTAATTTAAAGAAAAGTTCATATAAATCCTAAATGCATTTAAAAATGCATTTTCATACTAAAACAAAATGCAATTTTGCACAAATTGCATTTTGTTATCAGTCGTACATTCCGTTCCCGCGGTATGTATACTTACCTACATGCAGTACTATGTATGTACATACCTACATACAGCTTGTCTGCTAACTTGTCTACATGTACATACATACATACAGTTTCTTTTTCCTAAATTCATAAAATTTAATCGTATGTACATACATACACATAATTATTCTCATCACCTAAAAATATTACTGTTTCAAGACACTAGTGCATATCAGCTTTCAAGCATATGCATTGTGTCTAAACTTTTTGTACATTCCCACGTACGATTTTTCACGTCGTGGGAAAGTAATGAAAAGAAAAAAAAAGCTTTCATGGGCACCTGGTGGCAGCTAGCCCAAACCTCGGGGAGTCCGTTTTTTAACCCCGTCGAGTACAAAACGTCTTAAAGAAATCCATACTAAAAATTACTAATGATAGTGATAGAGAAAATATAATCAAATTTGTTGTATTATGTGAATAGAATCAAACTATTATATTAGTGCTAAAGGAAATATAATAAATTTCTTGTATTACGTGAATGGAATCTAACTATTATTATAGTGTTAAAGGAAATATAATAAATTTTTGGTATTAAGTGATTGGAATGAAACTATTACTATAGTTAGTGTAACCGAAATTTGAATTGTAAAAAATATATATATAAAGAAAAGAATAACAAAGAAAGATAATAACGTAACAAATAAAAAATAAAAATAATAAAGTGGTTCTTTTAAATAATTTTCTTTTATCAATATCGGCTACTGCTCTCTCTTTCGGAGCACGCAGTAGTGTCAGACCTAACAGAACTCAAGGAGTTAATTTCGAACCTTGATCGAGTACGGTGGTCAGTCGACGCGCGCTGAGATTTTTCGCCTGAAATATAAAGATAATTAGAGTTTTGCTAAAGGTAAATCTATTCGGTTGTGAAAACTGCTCACCTGGTTGATTTTAAACGGCCGTCAAGTTTTGATAAAGTAAATACGTTTCGTGAGAAAAGTGCTCACCTGATTTATTTTGATTGCCGGCAAGAAGATTTTCGCTTGAAATATAAAGTAAATTTTAGTTTTTATAATGAAAATTAGTTTCCTGAGAAAAGTGCTCACCTGATTTACGCGTGAACTATAAAGAAAAGTTTAGTTTTTACAAAGAAAATCTTTGTTCGTGAGAAAAGTGCTCACCTGATTTAGCTTCATTGCCATCAAGAGGACTTCCAATGGAACTACAAAGGAAGTTTTAGTTATTATTAAAGGAAAATTGTTATTATTAAAGGAAAATATAATTATTGGAAGGAAAAATTAAAGATTTAGTGATGGTTTTCTCTACTATTGGTATAAATAAATTTACCTGTATGTCAGGGGCGGTTTCTCGTTGGAAGCAAAGGAAGCACTGCTTCCCTTGACAAAATGAAAAAATCCAAACATAACATTTTGATTTAAAATATTCTTAAAATATTTAAAAAAATGTATAAAATTCAAAGAAGTTTACTCCTCTGGCATCACTAGATACAACCTGAAATATTTTATAAGTAACGCCCAATTTTCTCCTACAAACTAAGAACATACCACCCAGCCCAATTTCATTATATCGCTACTAACATTCTGTATGGTACGCTGTCCAAAATGTAGCGTATGACCCACCCACCATCATTCCTCCCAGCACCAGATCCACCCCGATTTGTATTGTCAAGCAAGCTACATAATATTCGCATGGTATGGATGGAACGGCATTAGAATCAAACACCGTTGCCACTGGCATCGCAGTGACGCTGAAATCCCTACAGAGTTTTTACAACAACAAAGCCAATGTAAAAAGTTAAATACATTTAACTTTTTAGACTCATATTCACTCAAGAGTTGGCATGCGTACATTGCTATGGTACGCTGGCCGCAGCGTAGCGTTTGGCAATTAATTTACACCCCGTGATAGTAACTTTCATTGACAAATTCAGAAGCATATGCTGGTGCGAGTGGGTGTCGGTCTTGCTCACGATTTATTTAAATGCTGCCAGATGTTAATAATAAATTCGTAGCTTTTTTTAAATACCATTTATCCGAACTTCGTGACGAATATTGTGAAATTTTCGGAATAGTTTTAGAATAGTAAACGTGGATAGATTTACATGGGATTTGTTTTAGAATTAGTCAGTGGGCTTAATTATTTACGTTTTTTGGGGTTTTGCGGGGAGGGTGCTAGCTACACTCATGGCGTTGTCCAATTTTGGCCGTGCGTAATACCAAATTGAAGCTTTTGCTGAGGTTTATTAAATGGCATATTTTCTTTTGCTCTATAAAAAACTTTATAACCGATTTTTTTCACTCGAATATCTTTAAAATGCGTGATTTTCGAATTTATGTACAAAGGAGGGTGTACGTTCTTGCGGGTGCTGATTTTTCTTTTAAACGCTTCCGCATAATGTTTTACATATCTCATGTGAACATTTAAATTTTATATGTTTAACCGATGGGTTTTGATGTGAAATAAATTTTCCAGTTTTTTTTTCCATGTAAAACGTTTTTACATGGAAGTACTTACATTAAAGTTCGATAATCTTCTAAACTATACTTACAGCAGAGGTAAAAAATTACATCACAACATTCGCAAAAGAACGTAGATGCGAGGTAATATGCATATATTAGATAGATTATCAGTACATGAATACTTGAAGCATACTTGAAGTATGCTTGAAGTAATCAAAATATCATGAAAACGCTCATTCAATCCGTAAATTTCAACTGAAGTAATTGGAAAATTAAATTCAAGAAAAATTCAACTCAAGTAATTGGAATTAATTCAATCAACCGCCGTACCTGAGCTTCAAGTGGATTTCAAGCCAAGTATTTATGTAAACGTACTGAATGTCCTATTTTTAGAGTTTTTAGCAAAAATGTAATGATTAGAAAATAAAATATATTAAAAAAACTTTTTAAATAAATAACTTTCATAAATAAATTATAGGTACTAAGTAAAAAATAATTTTTTCTTTCTACAAAAAAAAAAGTTCATTGCTAAACTGAATCTATCCAATAACAATATTTTAAAATTATATTATCTCGTTTGACTATAAATGTTTGAATGGTTTTTATTATAAAATTTTGTTAAACATATTTTATTCATATTGTGGAAAAATAAGATATTGACTATCTATAATATTACGTACGTTTCTGTTTAATTGCGAGAGAATGTAGAATTCTTGGTTTTATTTGAGTATTCCGGCGAACGAGTATACATAAGTATAATAATAATGGTAATTGAATTGAATAGAATGAATTAGATGATTAGATTTTTTGCGTACGTTGTGAAAGGGGATATTGAGTGAAATTTTTGTATTTGCTTAATTATTGGGCAGGCAGTATTTACTGTGAATGCATTAAATGAAAGATATGATTGCATCGCTGATTTATTTAACGATGATAATGGCTTCCTTCTCTTTCAAGAGCAAGAATAAATATGAATATTTATATTGTGTATTATTGACATCATTGGCTTTGATATATATATAATTACTTATAGTAGCAATGAAATAGTCTGTAAAGCGGAGCTATAATTTACATAAAATGTATTGCTTCCCTTCATCGGAATCCCACGAACCGCCACTGCTGTGTGTTATATGTGGCGAAAATTTTTATGCTGCGTAAGCAGTTTACCGGAAGTGCATCTGTAAAGAGATTAATAATATAAAATTAGTGATTATTCGGAACGATAACTTTCCTGTTGTAGACTGTGATTTCCACTGTATACGCAGCTCACCTGTGATGTGGAATAATGATAATAATAGTGCAAGTTAGTAGTTTTCTTGTAAATACCTACCTGCGATGGCAGAATATTTAACTTAGATTCGAATAATGCATTTTCCTTGAAATAGAGGTATATTGAGTGAACATTAATCAGCGTGGAGTAATTGCTAACCTGTTTTAGCAGAGATGTTTTCGCTTTTCACACTCACAGAAATAAGAAGGAAATTATGTTAATTGTCGTTAGCTTTCGTTGTGATTAGTCACCCGCGTAGGCAGATACCATTCCAATTCTCACATTGTGGTGAATTTTCCTGGAATAGAATAAAGTTAACGCTAATTAGTTTTTCCGTGATCATTCTATCTGCGTTGGCAGAGAGTTCGATTTTTCACGTTGAATCAAGCAGTTACCCTGGAACAAAACGGAAATAGTGTTAGTTAGTGTTTTTTTTTTAAATACTTACCTGCAATGGCAGACTATTTCGATTTACGTTCGATAGTTCAAGGAAATTAAAATGAATATTAATCAATGTTTTTATGTAATGACGTGATCGATTTCCAATTAAGACTGTCGTATTCTTGAAGAGAACCAAGCAAGTTTTTACATTTTTTTTTTGTTGTGAACACTTACCCCGCCGCGCACTTGGAAATATGATATTGATTGCAAGTATAAGGCTCTAGGTGATTCATTGCATGATAACGTAAATAACAAGGAGTGAAAATAAGCAAAATAGATAAAAATAAAAAAGGAGGTCAATGTACTCCACTATAAAAAAGAGGTCAATGTACCCAAAAATTACGAAAGTTCAAAGGAAATTGTGCCGAAGACGCTTCCGCAGCTTTTCACCAGGGTGCATACCTTCCAGCTAATGAACGCGCCAGCGTGGAATTGAATATATGCCTCTACCAGCCCAGGGTAGATACCCAGCTTTGATAAATCAATAGATTGTTCTTAGAATGAATTATTTTTTTTTTATAACGATCAGTGATTATATACGCATTAGTCTATAAGTTCCTCTTGGGTACAACCCTATTGTTATGTATTTGATTGGCCATTTGCGGACTAGTACATTTTTAGAATCATTTTAGTTTTAGTAGATTTCAGCTAGTATTGTTGAGGTTAGTTAAGAACAGAGAGAAAGCGAACATTATTAAAGATTTTGTTTGAAGAAACAAGTGGACAGCGAGGAATTAAATATATTGACCATGAGCCAGGAGTTTGACCAGATCTGCCTATTCATGTATATTTTATTTATTTATTTAGTTATATATACTCTCTCTTGGTTTTACTTTCATTTCTCTTCTCGTCGTGTATTCCAGCTGGGTTCCCACCGGTGAGGTGGCCACGTTTTAATTCGCTTCTTGGGTTGGTGACCCATTAATTTCACCATGAGCGGGTAGATCATACTGGGAGATGGTATGGCACATCGATCCATGGACGTGATTCCTTAGCAACCGCAATGAAGAAGGGGCTAAGCATATTGTTATGGCTTTGGAGGCTTAGCCAGGGTGGATGGGAGCGTCTGGGCCCAATACTACCCAAAGCTTGAGTCTCAACTTCATCTGAGGATACTCTCTGTTCTCTCTCTCTCGGTCGTTCGTCTTCCCGGCGTTGAAAACTCTCCGGGTGAAATGAAGCATGTTAGGCGTTGCTGAGGTTTACTTCTTTCTAGGCTTTTGGATTCCACCAGGAGCTTTTATAGATCTTTTTTTCTGTCTGTCAGTCCGTCTGCAGTTGCGTATACAAGTTCTTTCTCTCTTTTCCGTCCGTCCGTCTGTCTGGTCAAACATTTTACTTCTTAGTGCACAGCTTTACAAGCATTGGTGGGATGTGGGTGGCAAGAACCACCCCAAGCCGGCTGATCGCTAGCGGCATACTCGCTGTGCAGCCACCCACGCATATCCCGGACATGATTTTTGTAACAAGAGGTGTCGGATGCAGTATCTACATATACCCAGATAGAAGTGCATATAAGTAGATCTGTCGACTGACGCGCTTTTTGTTACAGTAATTGGGGTGAGATACTGCGACCTCAACTCACGCAAACGGGAATATCCGTGCGATCAACTCGTATGGTTATACAATCTTCGCCGTGTTGTATCTCAATGCCCCAAACTTCAATATAATTTGGATGGGCTGTACACTATAATCGAAGAAATTACCGAAGTGTTTCGCAAAATCAAAGTGTGTCGCGGGACAAAATTTATAAACAGTACGCGTTGATCGTCTAGCGCCTTATTACGAAAGAGAACAATACACACATATTTAAAGCTGTCGCGCGCGCCTAAAGCCAGAACTCGCAGAGATCATGCTAAAACCATAAACACAGTTTAAAATAAATTGATAGACACTGAACGAAGTCGCCACGCGGGTGGGTTCGATAATGGAAACTTATATAATTCCGGAATAAAATGTGTTACAAAACAAAGATAAAGACACTACTGTACACTGAGTAAATGCAAGTCCACAGACATTTAACGAAGCCAACGGGCGCTCACTACTATCGTTAGGCAGCACACTGATCAGACGCAACTAAACCAACACCTCGCCTTTTATCTAATTACAGGTGGTTCGCTTCGTCGGAGCATCAAGCTTTTTGGAGGGAAGTAATGTGGCAATTTGACTTACGTTCAGTCCCAGCAAGTTATCCTAGAAGACAACACCTGACTACAGAAAAATCGGAACACAAATTTTCACCAAACAGAGACAAAAGAAAATTTTTTTTCACAAAGTAGTAATTAAAATCTTGTAACTAAAGTAAAAATTAAAAATAAAGTAGTAAAATTAGTATAATTAAAATTGTTCTTATTAAAAGTAAATTTTTGCAATTGATGGCACAGTTAATATTTCACTGTGTTACAGCGAAAATATACTTTGGATGAGACATAGTGTAGGTTGTAAGTCTAGTGGAACTTAAAGTAGTGACATACTAGAAATTTCTCATACACCCTCAAAATTTCATTTTAGACCAAAAAAAAACCGTTATTCGGTAGGTCCATATATACAATAATTTATGACTCCGCCATTAGTTATTCGATGTAAAACTTTTTGTGGTATATGAAAGAAGAGAGATAATCCTTTCTAATTATATGTTCCTTATTTGGTTGCGATGAAAAGTCACGAAGTTACAGTCGAAAACATTTTGAAATTTGCCATTTTTTACACACTTTTTCAAATTTGACAACAATTTGATGGCTTATTTTGCTCTTCAATATTTTTTTTTGTGTTCATATCGCTAATAGAAAATTCGATTCCGCGTCCAATGAGCATTTTTTAACTAAAATTGGTTAAAATTTGATTGAGTTATCGAATTTTTGCTCATTAGGCAGCTATAGTTCCGATAATATTGATCTACAGAGAAAGTTGAAGAAGCACTGTGCTTTAACCGCGAAAACTGTAAAAACGTGAAAAACAAATAACAACAACTAAGTCAACAACAACAAATACAACAACTACAATAACAAAAAATTCAAAAGCCCTTGTCAGCAACACCAGCTTAAAATTGATTTACATGCCTAAACGTATGATACAGTAGTTTTGATGACAATTTTGTTTGGAATGTAAGGCGGTAATACCAAGTATCTTTGTTACTTTTGTGAGTGGGAGATAACTAACTTTAAATACTTTTTTGTGGGTATCGACTGCAGTTAGAATTAATTACATAACTTTATTCAGGGTATCGAGTGGAATAAAAAAAATCCCAATTCGAAACCTCAACAAAATAAAAGTCAAGTTTGTCAACAGCCAAACATTTATCAGGTGAATACAAGGTCAATTGAAACAAAATTACTATAGGTTTCGTTAACATTATATTTAGCATTTATTAAATTGTGATAAATTAAAACATTGACATACTCTGTATTTATTAAATCATAGTATTTATTGATATTGAAAATTCGTATGAAGTGTAGTGGACTGTGCAAAAAAAAAGGTTTGAGCGAACCACTAACTTTACACCAGTGGCATAACTTTCACCACAGCTCCTCATTTATTGCGTGTTAGCTCTGACCACGGGCAGAACTAATAAATGCTTTAAGATGGCCGGTTACATATGCCTGCTTTCAAGAAAGCTTTACAGCTTTTGAAAAGTTTAATCTTGTTAATTTGCAGCAAAAATTTTGAGCTTTCAGGCAAGCTGAAGAACTTTCAGCAAAGATTTCATCGAGTAAGTTTCTTCTGGTATCTAACTTCCTATCTCATGTCTATACCACGTTCGCATCTAGACCGTTAACAAGAAGAAAAGCTTCAGGTTACAATACGACGCGACTGGAAAGAGAAGCAAAAAGTCCTACACTATGTTTCATGGATAGGAACGTGAGTAAGGTAAGAGTACTATTGCATGCGTGCAGTCAAGAGCTTAGTGGCAGAAATATTACTGGCGGAATACAATCAGAACATGCGGAGCGCTCCAAAAGCTTTGCTGAGATTTCTAAAATTTGTCTGACAGCGCCTAAGCTTTTTGGCAACCTCTTTCTCTCTCTGATAATTTGCTGTGCAATTTCAGACCATATAGATGTCACGACTGTATTTAGCATATTTAGAATTTACAATAGGCTGGTGTAGTCCCTTGTAAACTATAATATATGGGCATCAAAATGGGTGTACATTACATCAAGGTTAACTTATAACTTAAAATTAATGCTACACTCATTTGGTTACGAATGACAGGTATTGGAATAAACATTTTCTACTCCAAATATCTAATTTCTATGAAGTACAATATATGTAAATTATTTTATACCAACTCAAACTTGTCTTAAACTTATCTCAACAATGGCGTCAATATCATTTTGGTACAATGTTTGCTTGTTAAATCTGAAATGTTTTAAAAGGAAACTGCAGCCAGAGATGATTTGAAATGTATATCTGTTTTGTACAGACTATCATACTATATGTCGAAAAAGGGAAGGAAAAGGGAAGAAACGGGAGCGGAAATTAACTTGTGAGTAGGATTTGTAAACAAGGACGATTTCAGGTTTTTAAGATGAGTTGAAAAAAAAAACTGCCCTTCTAACATGTGATTTATAATGGAACAGTTTTGCACTGATTTCTTTTTCCTTTTTTTTTTAAACTAAAACATGTACAAAATTCGTGTTGTGAATGTAAATTAAAATCATAAAAATTAATTAATTACAGATAAAATATAAAGTAAGCAGATGTTCAATGAAAGTCATTTTGGGGAAATAAGTTAGATTTTGAGCACTGTTCTAAATTGATTGGGAAGACACTTAAATTGCTTGATGGGCGGAATTATGCGAATGCCTTCTGAGCATGATAATTTTGCTCGCATGGTCACTGTACTTTCCTCAAATTTAGAAACTAAGCGATGCGATTAGTTACGAGAATATCGTTAGCTTAGTTAGAACCAATTATTTCACACTTAAATTTTGCAGAAGGTAGCCTTTTATTGATGTACATATGCTTGATTTAATTTTTATACGTCCAAGACCAAGACATGTATCTTATACGTTTTTTGTTTTATTTTAACCTAACCTTTATTATTTCATTAGGAATTCAGTTAGGTCAACATTTGGAAACCAAACATCCATGCTATACTTCGAATTATGTTGACACACCGAAAAAACAGATTAGTAAAAATTAACCAATGCATTGGTATTAATCGACTAATGTCGTCGGTTGTTTTTCAGCTTACCAATGTTATTATTGATTATGCTAAGGCAAATTTGTTGATTTATCAATTAAGTACTCAACGAATCTACTAGTGGCTCCCAACCAATATATTGGTTGAACGAACTATTTCGAATGGTTTTGATATTTTGAATTCATTAGGCGTATTTACAAATGATATTAGTAAATGTTGCTTTCATATTACAAATTTAATTAGTTGAAACAATCAATCACCTTTTGCAAAATCAACCAATAAATTGCTTGAATATCCCAAGTCCAATTTGTTAATTTTATATATAATATTAGTTATTTTCATCAAAAGCAATTCGTAACTGGTGATTGGATTATTACCGTTAAAGTTAATTTGTCGTGTCCCAAAGCAATAGAATAGCAAAAAATCGAATAATTAGTCACGATCACTAAAAGTCTTTAATTAAAACACGCTTGGATTACTTTAACATATGTACTTCTTTATTTTACCGTAAACAAACTGACCTATCTTAATATACACAATCTGAAACGAAGCTTGACACTCTATACAAAAGTAACGACGCGACTGAACACTGAACGGCACTCGCCAGACCAGTCATTGGTCTTTTATGCCCCAATATTCGGAAGTAATTTTTTACTCGCAACGCGGATGTAAACAAACGACAACAACCTTGTCGTTTGTTCTACCGGTTGCAGCACCTGAGTCGCTTAGTAGTCAACAATCGCTTTACATAATAATTACCATGCGAAGGTGAATTATTATTGCAATCGTCGATTTCTCCACTAAGCGCTCATCGCAGCCAGCTGTTGGGCTAATCAGCAAATCAACCGACAGTTGCAGAAAAATACTATGCGAAGTTATTGTTTAGCAATTGCTGATTATTTCGCTGTGATGCCCTTGGCTGCTGGAAGAATTTTCCGTATATTGGGCCATCACATCCCTCCCCCCTTGGAAAAACTAGTTTCCGCAGGGAACTAGATCTGGAGAGTGCAATAGTCTTAAAAATTGAAAATATTTTAATCTCTGTTCGGTTCAGATTTTATTTTACATTTTTTCTTACCTATTTACTATCTAAATCTTCTTATTTTCTTTTCTCTGTTCTTATATTTTTCTTTTTTGTACATTATTTCAAGTTTGATTTCTCATTTAATTTTTCTATTTATTTCACATTTAATTTTTCTATTTGCATTTCATTTCTTTCTAATATTCTTAACATTATTTCATCTTTTTCCTTTGTTATAACAAAAAAAAATTCCGATATATATTACATTTCTTAGACTTGTTCTTCATTTTACATATAATATCTCTTTTCTATTTTTTTTCCGCACATTCAATTTCTCTCATAGTTTCTTTTCATATTTCATTTCTTACATTTGTTTTTCTTTCTACCTTGCTTTCTGTATTCTATTCTTATTTATTTTTGTTATTTTTCCGCATTTTACTTTCTTTTATTGCTTCTCACATTCAATTTTCTATACTTCTTTAATATATTTAACATTTGCTTTTTTGTTTTTTTTTTACAATATAACTTCTTCAAACATCTCACACAATTAGAAAAAATGTATTTCTACATTTTTATCTATTCTATCTCTGTTACAATAAACTATAAATTTGATGTATCTTAAATAAGTACTCTAATTTTTAATAATTGAATTAATTTTACAACCTTAGCCTTAACATTCTAATTACTGTGGGTGCCCAAAATTTCCCTAATTACATTACTACAATAAAATAACTAATCTACTATTCTAATTGTACCAGCTGTTTCCCGACGACGGTAGGTAAATTTGCTGTTGGCAGGTTTGCTGTTGTTGGAATGATGACTTCTATACTGGATTCTGCTTGCTTGGATACCCGCGATTGAATTGGCCTCGTAAATGGTTTGCTGATGATCGTTCGAGTCTGTTCACTTTTTTGTCGCTTTAAATGGCACACTACTCCTGCTAGTACTGCTAGGGTGAAGATACATAAACACCCGGTAGCTGATGTAGCTGCTAAGTGGACGTGATGTGGAATAAATTGTCTGCTAGTCTCTTCGTTCTTAATGGCTTCCTGTACTCGCTTTATATCGGCCTAATTGTCTTGCCATGCTTGGTTGCAGTTATTGGCTGTCAATAGTCTTATCCCAGTCTCTTTACTCTCCATAATTTCCGCTTTCTGCTTATTTGATTTAGCTATGTTTACGTCATTTCAGGCTGGCAACTCCAAGCGATTCGGCTGCCAAATTGAGATATTTTTCCGGCTGTCGTCCTCTGCAGCTATCCGTAGGTCTCCAATCTGTAAATGGAAGTGTTCTTCAATTGATAACACCCCTGTAGATGTTAGTTCTCCAATTGTAGTTGGTGAATTTTGACAGTTCACCTCTAATTTTGTTTTTTCGGATACCACAAATAGCCAATGGTTCCTCGTCATCATTCAAACTAGACTGTTCCATTTCGGTATAACTCGATCTTTACATGCTCTCGAGATCACATTGAAGCTTCGGAAAAGGTTTAATACGCAATTTTCTCCAATTGCTGTGAAGGTCGGGCCCAACTGTGGACAAAGAAATTGTGGCTGCTCGGCGCTGGTCGAAAGCTGCTGGCACCCTTGATATTGCTGATAACTCATTCGGACATACTGCCGTTCATGGTTGTTAGCGACTACAAATTCGGCATCCAGATCATATATGTGATACCCCGCGTTGTCTATTGTAACAGGAATTGTATATATCTTGTGCATATCGAATGCAACTCTTTGTGGCTGTGGAATTTCAATTCGGATCAATATCCCTTGATTTACTTGAAGGGATTTCACTTTTGCAATCTGCGTCAACAACTGGAAGTTCTGGAATTTCTCATCTAAATCCAATTGACGAGTGGCGTTCCTCATTATTTCACTCATTTCCCGAGCGTGAATAATCAATGGATGTAGCTTGCCGAGACTCAGAGCGACCAACATACTGATTATATTTTCCTGCATCTCACTGATTTCTCGTAGATGAAGAGTCATCAGTGTAATTACTTCGCTCATTTCTAATCTGAGCTGCAATGCCGACAATTCACGATATTGACGCTGTTGTGCTTTTACTAATGCTGAGATTTTGTTACCTAGCTCCTCTCGTTCTGCTGCCGCTTGTACTCTGGTAGCGTTGAATACGTCGAAAGTAGACTTAATGACTTATTTGGTCCTTTAACAGAATGAAGGTTCGGTTCTCTTTTCCGCTAAGATCATCTAGGGCTGCATGTATCTCTTCTGAGTCTGCATGATCCATTGTCCCGAAAAGGTATTTGAATGCTGATCCTAATCCATCAAAAATTGAACGTCTGCTTCGTCGTGGTGATTTACTCTGGGCATGGTGTAGCGTTCCTCGTTTTGCCGCTTAATTTTCGAGACCCAACTTCTTATCTCCTTGGCCGCTGTGGTGCACCTGGATACTATTCCGTCGTGTGTCACCTCCAAACATAACTGCGTAATTAGGTTAGTGCAATTATTTACAAATTCCATGTCCTCTATTAGATCCGGCATTTCCACCTTGGACAGGATAGTCCAGTGCTTGTTGTAGAAGTTGACTTTTCCAATATGCTCGAACAACACTCCTGTATGGGGTATCGGTTGGATATTATAGCCTGTTTTCTCGGCCGCCAGCAAGGTGATGAGTGCAAATATTACCGCTATAACTGCTTTCATCTTGATAACTAAACCCTATGCTAATCTATGGCAACCCTTATTCTTATTTTTTCTATATCAATATACTTTAAATTTTCCTTTTCATTCTTGTTTCTTTTACAATTTGTTTCTTTAACTCTTATTATTCTATTTTTAAACTTCTCTTTTTAAATCTCTTATTCCTTTTAATCTTTTTTACGCCTTCTTTTAAATCTCTTATTTCTTTTAACGTTCCAATCTTTCCTTAACACCCTTAACTTTTTTTCTTTACAAAACCTCTGTTTATAAATCAACATTTTAACATATTCGTTTTTTTTTGTCTTTCTTGCGCCTGTTTTTTAGCTTTCCATTTCTAACTTTACACATTTATTAATTATCTTCATACGTTTCTTATTCTTCTAAATTTTTCCATTTCAAAATTCTCTTTCTTTTACATCTCTTTTTTTTTTTAACTTCTCTTTACTTTAAAATCTCTATTTTCTCCTTTTTATTCAATTACTCTTTTAAAATATCAATTTTTCTTTTTTATTCAATTATTGTTTCAAAATCTCTATTTTTTTTTTTGTTCGGGTAATTAAAGAACTCTTTCTTCTAATCTGCCTTTATTTAAAATTTTCAAATTGCCATTATGCCATTGCTCTTTTTATTTAAAAAAAAACATTTCCTTACCTCCATACCTTTTATTTTATAGATATACCTTACATTGGATCCACTGGGTTGACTTTTTTCGGCTCATATTAAAGTCCGCTCATCGAATTTCTTCTGAAATTGGAGGGATTTTTTTGGACATTTCTATGGTTAAGTTCCCCGATTCCTGGGTCATAACCATTACCTACCTTGTATAGACTGGTAAAGCTAGGCGTGATATTCTTCATATCAGTCCTACTTCGCACCGGTGCTATCGTACCCGTTTGCAAGCTATACTTTTGTAGCTTTACTGTACCTTTTTGCGGCAAGGTCCACTGAGATCGCCATCGGCTGTAACTGTTTTTATGGCTCCGTGCAAGTCGTCTGTAAAATTTGCGCGGTTCTGTTTGCCCATATGAGGAATCTGGAATTTTAACAGAATAGGCTGTTGCATTGGCGATTCTTACAAATGCACGCTCAGCCTCCAGCATATTTCCACTGTACCCTTTATTTTCCGGTTGCCTCCTACCCTTACTGTCATGAGTTGTGGTCAAGGTCTTTTCCTATAATGCGCCCGAGACGACTCCTCTAATGTTGGTACACTTTTCCCTTCATGTCTTGAAGCCTTCTCTACATTGCGTTTTGTATCTTTCCATTTGCGTTCTGGATTATTGATACCTGGTGTGATGCTTTCTGCCTTGTTCCTTTGAACCTCCTCTACACTGGCTTGTAAAGGATTTCTTTCACTATACAAATGTAAAGAATTGTACACCACTAGACCACCAGCTGTGACATTTCCAAAAACAGAACTTTCTTTCCTTGCTTCATCGGCATCTTGTATCCACAGTTTCCTATTTACGCAGTCGATAACAGCTTTGTCACTGAGGAAATCCATTCCGAGTACACCATCGGCTGGAATCGATTCGGTGTCACAAATACCGTTAAATTGGCAAGCCTGCTGACTGTTATCAATTTGCAAATTTGCCACACAAGTAACTACGGAGCTCCTAGCAAATCCAAACAGCCCTCCAATTCGTATTTTCTCATGTGTATTTATTGGTGTATCTCCTTTTATTCTCGTGAACTTAATTAAACTACACGTGGACCCAGTGTCAATTAAAAGTCTAAACTTACCTTCTAAAGCTATGTCCGATGGCACTGTAATGATAAATTTGCTCTTAGAATTTAATTTTTCCTTTTCCTTCTCTGCCAAGTACTTCTTTATGCAGATATCCGTGTAATGGTCATGATTTCGGCAGAATTGGCAATAAAGCCCCTTCCCTTCTAACTGGAATCGATTTTGCATGCCAGCTGCACAGTTTGCCACTCTGACGTGATGAATTCGGCAATTGGATACCTCGTGTCCATATTCCTGACATTCAGTACAGAAGAGAACATATTGACACTCTCTCGCAATGTGTCCAGGTTGGCCGCATTTGAAGCATTTGACAACTCTGGGCTGTTGTGCTTCCCTAGCCGCCATTTCCCAGTTCCTTCCTGATTGGGCTGGCCTCCGAACTGATGGAAAAGGTATTTGGTACTGTCTCTGTCCTTCACGATTAAAGTTACTGGTCATCCATCCTTCCTGTGATGTTTCTCTGGAATATTCTGGTGCTTCTTTCCATACACCTGGAGCCACAGCCTGAAGCCTTTCTGCCTCTTTTTCGAAATAGAGAGCTTCCTCTCGAACCTCTTCCAATGCACCAAACCTTTTTCCGGTTAGGTAAGCCCGAGTGGACTGACTGCTTACACCAGCCTTGAAAGTTGTTACTGCGTCGGCTATCAAGCCGCCATCCATGTTTGGGTATTTAGCTGATACTGCAGACTTAATCTGGTCCCGCAGCTTCACCATCCTATCCGCAAACTCTCTAATATCTTCACCAGGTCTCTGCCTACATGCTACCATTTCAGTGCGTAACTCACTGAAAGATTTCCGTAGCATGTAGGCTGTCTTAATCGCCTGTTGCAAAGATGCAAAATCTTTTGGCTCATGTGAATTTATTAGGTAGTATGCATCATCGGATAAGCGGTACTTTATGCATTTAAGCAAAATGTTTTGCTCCGCTGGTTCCAGCCTGTCGTGCAATTCCTTACTGCAGCTGAGGATGCGAAATACCTCCCTTGGCAACTTTGGTGTCCTTTCTCCCGAAAACATGGGAATATATTTCTACAACATATCCATGATTTTTTCATATGAATCTGCCATCATATACAGTTATTGGTTTGATATTTAACTCACTACGGTAATCTGAGTTCTGGGACACCCAGCATATTACATTACATCTTAGAATTACATAACTTAAAGCCTAATTAGTGTTTATAATGATAAAAAGACCCTCAAAAGTTACCTCTCAGTTATATTTAATCCTTAATTATATAAACTGCTTCAACTGTAATTAGTAAATATAATCGAGAGTTGAAAAAAGAAAGAATTTATGTTAAAATGTCTTCAAGGCAGTAATATAAAAGGATTAACGATCAGTTGCATACAATTTTTTTTTTATTTGGAGCAATATAACACGCAATATATGTCTAAATGAATTTGATAATTCTTAAGATAAAATTATTGCTACAATGTAACAAAAGGCATATTATCGGAGAGACAACAGAGAATGTTGCAAATAGAAGCAGCTGATGGAGAAAGAAAACATCAATTAATTAACAGTCAGTCAAAGGCTTAAAATCCGAACAGAATTGAGCTGAAAGCTTTAAAATGCTTTCAAATCCATTGAAAGATTACCGGGCCTCATTTTATCGAAACCCAAAGGACAGAGGATTTTCCAATAAAATTCTATTCATAAGGTTGTCTTACTTTAATGACTTTTAGACCATTAGACAACAGAGTAACTTTAGAGGGAGGAAATTTCCTGTTCGATGTAACATTACGTACATAATAGTTTTCACTTTCACTTTTACACTATTAGCATTAAAATGTTCAATTAACCCATCTGTTACTACTTCTTTGCATATTAAGAGGATCTCATTTTGATAGAATATGCAGCAAATCTTATAAAACGAGAATTCATAGGTAATTTTGTTTAATTCAGTTATTATGTCGTCTATTTTATATTTAGTACCTACTGCGCAGAAGTATTTACAAGATGAAATCGACGATAATTTGAAGTGTTTTAATAATTCATCATTAGCCACGTTTGAAAACAAATGTGTTTTTGTAAAATCTATTTGAACTTTATTGCTAAGATCGAACTCAGTTTTATTGATTTGGGTACGTTGCGTATGAACAAATTGAAATTGAAGTTATATCGCTAAGCTCAGTAAAATATTTTTTCTCGATGTTATAACAGTAGCGTATGATTTTAGTTCTTTATGTATTGGTTCAAATCGAATAGTCCACAATCTTCTTAGAGGTCCCAGCTTTCGAATTACAGTGGGGTAGTAGACCAGAAAATGATGCTTGGGCTTAAACTTTTCTTTAAAGAGCAAAATAAAGCGAATTATGCTCTTGAATTCAATGTTGGAGATGGTTCAACCATTGAGTGTTAAACAGCGGCATTAAGACTACTTCAGAAATTTTAATAAGCAATAATTTAAGCTTCCAAACAGGGCTAATCTCTGGCACAAGATCACCTATTAACAGGGGTAACAAAAACAAAAACGAATGCATTTCCGGTGCCAACATTTTAAACTTACACTTGTCTAAACTTTCCTGTTTTATTTCAACAGATTCATTATTTTTATCAATTATATCATAGCAAAAATTCTTTTTCCGATAATTTAAGGTTTGCAGTGCATAATATTGTTCAGTGTTTATTAAGTGGTTTAAAGCTTTAGCTAAGTCATAATGACAAACACCATCAAATATATTGCGCGTTATATCTACTGTAATATTGTCAGTTACATTGAAGGAAGTAATTTCATTAAACACGCAAAGTTCCTTTATTCCAGTTTTGGATACATCTTGGGCCTCAAAATCTTTGAATTAATTACTTAAATTTCTTAAAGACAAAACATTTTCTTTAGTTTGTACAGCCATTTCCTCTCTATGTGATTTACAAATTCTGCAGTAATAGTTGGCTTGAAAATTTTTACATATCCCATAGCACTATTTAATCCCAAATTGTCGCCTGTCATAGCAGCCAAAACAAAATAAACTTGGATCGCTTGGCCGTCCCAATAAATATCTATACCTTCATTCTCTAAAAATTTTAGTTCATTGATGAGAGCAGCAAAGTTTCCCTGATTTCCTAGAATGGAGTCTTCCGCCTTAAGCAAACATAATTGAAAATTCTCTTTATAGTGGACTGTATGTGGTTAGGGTGCCGGTTTTATGGATAACTCAGTTTTATATTCATAGTATAATATTTTGGTTTTTATTTAGTGCTTATTTCAGATCTTACCCTCAATATCACAATTCAATTCAGACTTAATAATAATAATTTAAAATTCAATAATTCAATAAAACATAATATAAACTTCAAACAAAATAAAACAATTCATTAAAATTAAAAATGTAACTTGTAGTTGCCGCGTTGCTCTGTAAAGGAAACACAAATGGGTGCTTTTGCTATCGTTCGCCGCCTTTTTATAGCTGCTCAAGACCACTGACTTATAACAATGGACTGAGCGTATTGTCAATTTTCTATAGGAAAGCTTGGCACAAGTTTTATAGTTCTCTCTTTCGCCCTATGGCAGAGTTGGAGCTACCAACACAAAATATTGCATTCTGGAACGTTTGCTTATGCCATTTGATGTTTCTATGTTGGCTACAGATGCAATCACCTCAGAAGGAATAAGGTAAAGATAGTGTTTACCATGCTCCATCTCTTTTGCCCATAAGCAGGATTCAGTTACGAATAACTTTTGAAAATTTAAGTCGAAATGAGTTTAATTCCTTATAAGCGATTTAAATATCACTTGTGCGCAAGAAAATATTTTTTTTTAATTAAATACGATTTACGGGTATAACATTTCATCTGATTGAATGAGTTTTACATGTTTTTTATGTAATCGTTTTAAAGGGTGCTCTAACGGTGATATACAGAAACACAATATTTTTTGTGCCACATGAAATAGCAAATCACTCAGTCCATTGTTATAAGTCATTGCTGAAGACGGTCATGTGTTGTACTCCTCATGGCGTTGCCATAGCGACGTTTATACCAGTTGCTGCTATGAGAGCATCTGATTGACGTAATGTCAAAGTGATGACATGTCAGCTGTGTATATACATGGAAATCATATATTTTCTGGAGGGGTTTGCATTATTTTATTGAATTTATTTAACCTTTCAATAATATTTTGTTCTTTTTAGCTTCTAGATGTCATCGTGGGATTTTTAGATTGTTGGAGAAAAGTTGCGGAGTAATTTAGCTGATTAATTAGGTTTGTATACTGAATTCTTTCCACTAGAATTTGATTCTTTGTGGATTCCCTTTTGTTTATTTTTAGGGAACAACTAGTTGGATTCGTCGAGGGAATAATGCTCAGTACGTGGATTGAACAATAATGTAAAAATATTTTTTAAGTTAGATAGTACGGAAATTGTAAATAAAATGCCGATATTTTAGGAACACCACTATGCAAACCTAGTGGGTTATTTACTTCAAACTCATCGTAATATAGGACGATTGGTAGTACAGTTTTGCCTTCAAAATTTTTTAATTTTTCTTTATATACTCTTCCTTGCACAATATTTTCAATTTCCATTTAATCAGAACAAAGTGAATTAAATATGCTTATCTAACTATTTAAAAGACCAGTTTTTATATCCTAGATGAAATCTATAGGGTATACTAAGTTTCTCATTCCGTTTGTAACGCACAGAAATAATGATGGTAGTGCAAAATTCTGTACACGGACATTAAAAAAAAAGTAAAATTAAGTTCGAAAATGAGATAAATCGTTCAACACCTTCGTGGGGTTGCCATACAAAAATTTCCTTTCCACGATATATTTGGACACTACCTGAGGACACGTCGACATAGAAAGCTGAAATTTGGTACATTGTATTTTCATACTAATAGCAAATAAAATTTCAAAAATGGACTAAATCGGGCAACCCCTTCTTGGTGTCGCTGTTAAAGGGAATGCCCTTAGGAGAAGGATGGCGAAGGATACAAAAAATAAGTCCGGGTTGCTCTGTACTTCAACTTAGAGAGATTTATTGACAGCTTATTGATACATAAAAAAGGTGTGACAACTTAACTAAATTATAAACGCAAAAGTGACAATTTAGCAATTCAAAAGTTACAGCTTGATTAGTTCAACAGATGGCAGAGCCAATATTGGTTTGGAACTTTAATATCTTCAACACGCCACCTCAATATTAGCTCTGTGGATAATTAATTCAATTTAAGAACTCCTAATTTCTCAAAGCTCGTTTCATGTCGTGCTATTGGTAGACTTTTGGTCAAAGCATCTGCTGGCATTACATCAGTAGGAAGATACTTCAGCTGAACAACATTGTTGGAAATAGCTTCACGTATGAAGTGATACCGGTAATGTATGTGCTTGGTCCGCGTATGACGACCTTGAAACACAGCCATACTTTGCGCGCTTTGACTATCATTGAAGATAACTGTAGGCTCCTTAGAACATAATCCGATCTCTTCTAGTAAATGCCTGAGGTAAGAAGCTTCTTTGGCACCACTTGTCAAGGCTACATATTCGGCTTCGGCACTGGATGTGGTTACGATGCGTTGTTTTCTTGACTCCCACGATATTGCAGCTCCAGCGTAGACGAAGGCATACCCAGTACGAGACTTCCTGTCATCAATGTCCTCTGCCCAACTGGCGTCCACGTATCCAAACAAGGGTATTCCAGTCCTACGATAGGTCAACCGCGTATCTTGAGTACTGTTTAAGTATTTTAATATTCTGATAGCTGAAAGCCAATGTTGATACCTAGGATCCTGAGAGAACTGAGCGAGGATATTTACGCTGTAACAAATATCTGGTCGGGTGTAGACAGCTAAGTGCATCAAAGATCCTATCAGTTCTTGGTACTTTACCGTATTTACTTTCCGTCCTGAAGCTCCAGCAGGGTCTCCTTCGAGTTTTAATTTATTCTCCATTGGTGTCTTGCATTGCTTAGTTTTCTCAAAGTCATATTTTTTTAATAAGTTTAGAATGTATTGACGCTGACATATTGAAACAGTGTGTGAGGGTTTGTCATGCTCGATTTCTATACCAATACACAAGTTCGGTTCTCCAATTTCTCTCATCTCGAATTCCTTGCATAACCTTTCTTTTAAGTCTTTTACACTTTCTAAATTGTTTGTACCTATTAATAAATCATCCACATAAGCCGTGATTATTGTAAATTCGTTGGAGGAATTCTTGTAATATACACACTGATCATAATTTGAGTTATTGTAGCCAAGTTTCTTAAGCTTGTCATCTAGCTTACGATTCCATTGTCGACCAGCTTGTTTTAGTCCATAAAGTGCTTTGTGAAGTTTGCAAACCTTTTCTTTATTTTTTTCTTGCGTAAATCCTTCGGGTTGTTCCATAAATATTTCCTCTTCTAAGTCTCCATGCAAAAAGGCTGATGACACGTCTAGTTGATAGAGGCTTAAGTCCTTCTCTGCCGCGATGGCGAACAGCAATCTAAGTGAGCTCTGCCTTACTACAGGGGAAAAAGTTTCATTATAATCTACTCCCTGTTCCTGTGAAAAACCTTTGGCTACTAGTCTAGCTTTTCTGCGAGCAACTGCACCATTGTGATCGCGTTTTGTTTTAAACACCCACCTGCAACCAATTATGTTTCTTGCCTTTGGGCGATCAACAAGTACCCATGTTTTATTTCTGGTCAGTGAGTTGAACTCTTCCTGCATTGCAGCTTTCCATTCCAAAGCATGGGGCGACTCGTTGACTTGCTTCAATGTTTTAGGATCAACGTCATTATCGCTGCTATTGCGAATTAAAACGCGTGTAGCCTACAGTGCAGCTTTCCGCTTCGGCAGCAAATCATTACAACCTTCATTCGATTCCTTGTCATTTAGTACTTCAATATCACATCCCTTCCCTTCCAGTTCTTCCGACACACTTGAGGCTTCACTTTCATACTCGGAATTTTCGCCTATCTCCATAGATAAGTCAGAGCTGATGTCAATGCGCTTACTTTCCCTTGCTTTTAGGGTAACATCAGCTTCATTATTACATACTTCTTCTTGAAATGCAACTGGTTCACAATTTTTCGGTTCAATTTCAAACTCATAAAATACGTTGTTATTCTCTTTTGCGATGACTTGTGATATTTCTTCTAGAACTCTTACATCCCGGCTCTTTATTACATTCCGAGTGCCTCTTTTCCAAAGACGATAGGCTTTGGATTCCTCAGAGTATCCCATTAAGGAGTATTCTTCACTTCTTGGATCAAACTTGCCCTTCACCTTTTTGTTTAACACGAAACAGCGAGCTCCGATTATTCTCAGGTGGTGCACTGAAGGCTTCTTTCCTGTCCACAATTCTTCTGGAGTTTTCGTTTTGTTCAGTGATGTTGGGCATCTATTTCTAATGTATACGGCACTGTTTACCATTTCGGCCCACATAAACTGAGGATAATTCCCTTGAAGCAAAAGGCACCTTGTCATCTCCGTCAATGTTCGATTCATGCGCTCGGCTATCCCATTTTGCTGGGGGTATATTCCGTTGTTAACTCCTGCCTAATTCCGCAACTTTCCAGATAATCCTTAAAAGCGTTGCTTGTATATTCCGCCCCGTTGTCTGACCTCAGAATCCTAATTCTTTCTCCAGTTTGGTTTTCCACAAAAGTTTTGAATATTTTAAATTTATCCAGCAATTCGCTTCTTTTTCTGAGAAAGTATACATGAACTTTACGAGAAAAATCGTCGATAAAGGTGACAAAGTACAAAGCTTTTCCCATAGATTCTGTTCTCATAGGTCCGCAAATGTCCGAATGTATTAATTCCAAACGACGGGTAGTTGTTTTTTCACTCTTTACTGAAAATAGTAGACGGGTTTGCTTTCCACGAATGCATGTATCACACTGCATGTCAAGTTGATTAAAGCTAGGTAATCCTTTCACCATATTACTAGCTGATAGCTGTTTCAGTGATTTAAAGTTTAAATGTCCAAGCCTTTTATGCCACCTCCCTAATTCCAGTTCATGTTCCCCTGACGACAACCTTGCTTGTTCTTTTATCGGCTGATTTCGCAAAAAATACAGCCCTTTATGCTTTTCTGCTTTTATTATTGTACCGCGATTACTTTTAGTAATTGCCGCCGCTTTATCAAAAATTATTTTGCAACCATTGTCCGCTGCTTTACTTGCTGAGATTAAATTTCCCCGAAGATCTGGTACATATAACGTATCATATAAATTTATCACCTTTGGTTCACCGTCGATTAGCACCGAGAGTTGTGCTGTTCTATACCTAAGGCTCTCACTTTATTATTATTGGCTAGCTGCACGTATCCACCAGTCTTTCTCTTTAATGAAGTGAAAAAATATTCTGAGTTACACATGTGTGAGGTCGCGCCGCTGTCTATACACCAAAATTCATTAGTTTGATCAAAAAAGAAACTCATTACTGTTCCCGAATCCTCATATTTGGTATTGTCAGCTGTAAACGATTGCGACTGATAAGCAATAAAACCGAGTTCATTAGTACAGCTAGCCCTTTCTGCTGAAAATTGTTTTTTACAATATTTTGCCTTGTGGCCTTTTTTTCCACAACGACGGCATTTAAATGGAAAAAAATTCTCTACATGACGATTATTATCGTTTTGAGTGGATATGTTTTTAAATTTATGAACTTGGAAATGTCTTACCTTAAGAGCGCTAGAATTTTCCTTCTTCTTGTCACCCACCTCCATGAGTCTGGCTCGTACCGTTTTCAGGGAGGGAAATTCCTTAGCAGCATCAAATGCAGCTTGTACATACTTGTACGTTTCAGGTAGACTATCGAGCAAAATAGTTACAAGGAGGTCCTCGTCTAATTTAGAGTCTAATTCCGTCAAGCGCGATACAATCGAGCTGAATTCCCGCAGGTACTCATCCATCGTCTGAGAGGGATCCATTTTAATATTCACCAATCTCCTAAATTCTTCTGCCTTCTGCCTTGTACTTTTCCTGTCGTATGATTCTTCCAAGAAGTCCCAAACTTCTTTTGAAGTCTTAAAACCTTTCGTTAATGCTACCTGAGGTGGTTCCATTGCTATGAGCAACTCACTCCCTGCATCCATGTCACGATCATCCCATTTTGCCTGATCATCGTTCCCGGTAGCTGGTCTAGTCTCTTTTCCTTTTACAATATTCAGCAGCCGTAATTTGTGCAATATTCCTTCCATTTGTACCTTCCACGTTCCATAATTTTCCCCATTGAATAGAGGAATTCTTCCAGATATGGAGGTCGACATAATTACTGGAAATAACTATTTATTGTTAAAAAATTCCTCAAATATATTTTATTCCTTTTGTAGTGCCGAGGATTTCACGTTGTCTGGGCCCATAACCTATTAAAGGGAATGCCCTTAGGAGAAGGATGGCGAAGGATACAAAAAATAAGTCCGGGTTGCTCTGTACTTCAACTTAGAGAGATTTATTGACAGCTTATTGATACATAAAAAAGGTGTGACAACTTAACTAAATTATAAACGCAAAAGTGACAATATAGCAATTCAAAAGTTGCAGCTTGATTAGTTCAACAGATGGCAGAGCCAATATTGGTTTGGAACTTTAATATTTTCAACAGTCGCCATATACATTTTTTGGTTTTTTACATATACTTTAAAAACGATCAGTTCTAGACATTTTTATTGTACTAAAAACATCTTCAGAATAAGAAATCCTATAAATTTGGTTATAATCATGTTTTCTGTCCGACGAGCCGTTCTAGAAATATATGCGAGAAACCAATGCAAAAAATCAAAATTGCTCAATTGGGTGACCATACGAAATTTCATACGTGCATTTATCTAGGGTATCATAAGAATTGGTCTTAGACCAATTCTAGCTTTTTCACTTCTTTCTAAATGTGTTCGAATATTCTCTCGAAAGGGTAAGATTATCCGTTTTTATGCCCTAGATGAAATTTTGTACACGGACTTTAAAAAAAAAATTAAAATTAAGTTCAAATATGAGACAAATCGGTCAACTCCTTCGTGGGATTGCCATATAAAAATTTCATTTTCCGCTATATATTTGGAAACTGCCTAAGAATGCGTCGACGTAGAGAGCTGAAATTTCGTACATGGTGTTTTTGCTACATTAACAAATAAAAAGTCAAAAATGGACTAAATCGGGCAACTCCTTCTTGGTGTTGCCATATAAAATTTTTGGTTTTTTACGTATACTTTGAAAACGATCAGTCCAAGACATTTTTATTGTACTAAAAACTTCTTCAGAATACGAAATCTTATAAAATTGGTTATAATCGTTTTTTTTGTGTGACAAACCGTTCCAGAAATATATGCGAAAAAATTCTTAAAAAATCAAACTTGAATAGATGGGTAACCATACGATATTTAATACGGGTATTCATCTAGGGTATCATAAGAATTGGTCTTAGACCAATTCTAGCTTTTTTACTTGTTTTAAATAATGGTGATCACTAACCGTTGAAGACTCATGAATAATGAATTCTTTTGGCTGCACAAACTCTTGTGTAGACAATAAATATTTTTTGAGGAAATATTCACTAGAGACATTTTCAAATAATTCATTAGTTTTATCTACTTGTACGATTATATATTATTTTTCTTCTTTAGCTATTTCCGGCACACTATTAAAAATAATCCCTTTGATATAATTTGAAATGAAATCTAACATTAAACACTTGACATCTATAATAATGGAATGAGCTTGTCTTCTACTAAGAGTCAAATTCCCGTACAGTTTTATAGAAAAGTTTTCAATTTTTTCTTTTATGCCATCAAAAGTTAAATTTTTTTCAGGTTCTTTTGATTCTTCTTTCTGGGATTTTTCGACAGAAAGTAATACTGGGTTTTCTACTTAGGTACTATTGTGATAAGGCACTTCTAATTGATTGCTTTCGTCGTTCAGAACTGAAGGAGTGTGGTGCAGAAGTTGTCTTTTAAAAGAGTAAATTGATTGAAATGACTTAAAGCAGATTGGAAACTGGAATAAAGGTGAGATATGCCAGTCATCTTATGGCGAAGTTTTAAATAACTTATGTATAAAGCAATTTTTCCAAATTTGTGTGAGCATAAAAAACAAGGGTACATTTTCGAGTTTCTCTATGTAAAATATATACTAGTTAATATAATATGTTAAGAATATGCTAATCTGTGATTGCCTTTGAATACATTTATTTTCTGTGCTTTTTATTTCAATTACAATGTGCTCAAATCATATAAAAGTGCGCTTAAGGCAGAGTTTTGTTTAGTACTTAGTTTAATATTATAAAAGAATTTTTCAAACAAGCACCAGACTTGGTTACATTCTTTTGCATATTCCAAATTAAATACCTGATTTATTTTCAAGAACAGATAAAGCCTTTAAAAAGCTTGGCAATTTATAAAGCGCATCATTAAAGAAAGAATAAAATTCCTTAAAGTCTTCCTCCTCTCCAACAACTATTACACATGATTGCATTGTCGCCCCTAACTCGCTATATTTTGCCTTTTGTCGTGCAATAGCTGGACCAATATCATTATTTGTCTGAAATAAAAAATATAAGAAAAATTATAATATACAAAACTAACACATTTTATAGTACACTAACATTAACTCGCAATGCAAAACCATTTTGGCAAAACCCTCGAGAATACTTCACAAGCCATGAAACAGACTCCCTCCCTACCACATGCGCGGCCCAACGTAATCCTTACATTCTAAAATATTTGCAGTGTTCTTATGTAAAAGTGACAAAAGATTGATTTGAATAGCTTCTCCACCCTAAACTACTATTCATACAGAAAAATGGCGTTGTGTTAATCTTAAGCTTGCTTTCTTATCTTCTGAACCGTAATAAAATTTTCATACCTTTCCTAAAAAATTATTTAAAAAAAATTATCTTAACCAAATGACTACGATTCCGCAAACAAAAATTCTCCGCTGTCGCTGTGCCGTCATGGCATGATGATATCGAATGTAGCTGCCTACAGATTCGGACTCCGGCTGCACATACACACATGCAATTATCACTCAGCTGAGTGGTATTGAGCGTAAAATGGTAAGGTTACTATGTAATCAAAACTATTTTAATATTATGTTAAGTAAGGTATATAGGAAGTGTAGCTTTGGGAAGGTAAGGAACCATGCTTTAAATTACTAGAAGACTTTTTTCCTTTATGGATAGTAGTTTAGGGTCTATAGCATATATAAATCCAATGTTTAGCACTTTTCAATAAGTATCAATATAGAACATTTTAGAAAACGGACTAAGCACGCACACATATAGACTTCTGTTTCATGGCTTGGGAAAGTATTCTCGAGGGTTTTGATTTTGGGCATCCAGGATTGATGGTTTCCATGAAATTTTCTTATCTCCTTTCCGAAACTGCAAAATTCGAGGAATCAGCACCGCATTCAGTAGCACACAAATAACTAAGTTTCTGGCATCTTAAAGAATTAAAATTTTAATAATTTTATAACAAACATATTGTTCTTAAGATTATTTGTATAATAAGTTACTCGTATTAAAAATTGAAATATATTAGTAACTGTGTGTTATTTAGTAAAATATTAGGCTCTAAGGGTAGATCTCAATGCATGACTTATTCTAGCTGTCAACCACACTTATTAAATAATATACGCCACTTTGCCTAGTCATTTCAGTATTCGTTTAGCAATGGATTAAGATTCACACTAAGAACCATATAAAACAAATAAGGTTTTTAAGAGAAAAAATTTCTTGCTTTGAGGCGATGTAATGAATAATGAATTACCATTACGTAAATCTTTTTTAAGTAATTGCAGTAAAATTCGGCTGCTGGGATCTTTAATATTTCTTTGCAATATATCTTCACTTTTAATAGAAAATTCCTCCAACTTTGAAAACAAGAGGACATCCCTTCCGGGGAATAACTGTTCGAAGTCTAGCTCAATCTACAAAATATAATTTAATGGTAAATAACTAATATATTAATTATGTTCTTACTCACATAATTATATCCGCTCGGAAGTTTTAATGGTGGCCAATTTCTAAGTATATCTGTGTTTGATGTTAAAATTTCCCTCCTACGTTTTTGGAATGTCGATTTCCACTTTGTGCTCAACAGTTCAGGGCGATCATGATTATGTAATAGCCATTTGTAATCATCCACTATTTCAGTTTCTTCTACATTTATATGAGATATACTCACAAAGTAATTTATTATTAGGCAACCACAAACTTACCATCACTTGTACTACTAATGAATTGGACACAATCTGCTTGTATTTGCTCTCACGTGGGTTTTTTCCAAATTCTTCTGCAAAGTCACCATCGCCGTTCATGTCGTAATGAGAAATTTTCACAGTGTTTTCGATATGAAGCAATGTATTGTGTTTTTTAGAGCATTTTAAGCACCCACTACATTGATTTTATTGACGTACGACCAATCTTTAGGCAGCTTATACAATGCTTGTGCTTTCTGACCACGTTAAGTCTCTCCGATAGCCTTAGCTCTGTAAATTTCTTTGCAGGCAGAGAGCGGATGGGTGCTGGCACACATTACTCATTTCCTTGATGTGGATATAAATGACATAGGATTAACTTGATTGTTCCTTTTCAACATCTTATCCAGTGGTTGTTGTCTTTTGTCTTTTCCTAAAGTCTATAGTGCCTGAAATCGTAGCTCCAGGAATTGCAACAAGTCACTTATGGTTTGAAGTTCTCGCGGTGCCTTCAATGACTGCTCGTATAAGTTATATGTGTGTGTGTCCAACTTCTTGAACGTGATATGCACGAGAATAGATTCCCAAGTTGAAGTAGAAATTTCCATTCCTTGAAGCCCCATAATGGCTTCCTTTGTAGAGTCATGAAAGAGTTTAATGCACGCTGGACATTTTTGTTGAATGCAAGGCTGTTCCCATAGTTTATTGAGTAGCGCGGTGACCAAAAGCCGCTTATTATTGTGTCTCATCTCCAACGTTATCTTTGCCAATTGATAGTTTTCTCCCGAGGATGGGATGTGTTTTATTAAAGCCTTATCATCAGCTGTCAAGTTACCTTGAAAATAAAACATCTTTTCTGCATCTGTGATGGGTTGATCGTGCACCATTTTAACGCGGAAATGGCTCCAATCTAGATAATTTGCATCAAATATCTCGCTAAATATATCATGGGCACAAACAGGAATTGTTTTTCTAAATAGGCAAAAATTCATTTCTTTCTTAGAATTTAAATCGACCATATTTCTACAGAATTCTTGTGAATTACTGGTGGCTGAAGATGATTCGAATAAGTTGTGTCTGGGCAGTCTCGGCTTCGTGGAGGCTGGAATGAATTGGTTGCTTGGGCTAGCTAAACATTTTTAATGAGCGTAGATCTAGGCACATCAGCTCGAATTTTTATATCAAACCTTTATAAATTGTTTTTAATATAGGAAAGAATTGATTTATTTATTAGAATTTATATCGACTATAATTTTCAGAATTCGTGTGCATTATTGGCGGGTGTGTAGTCGATCCTTCTTCATCTTTTCAATTTTGTGTGATGATGTGAGAGATGCTATTGATGGCTCGGGATTAATGTGATACGGATTGACATGCCCCTGCGGCGAGAGTTGATGTATTCCACCCCAACTCATTACCTGTGTGTCACCCTGAGCTGGATTGGTTAATACTTTCGTGTGGAAGGGGGCTACCTCACTCATGTGCTTTGAAAGCATGTTCTATTAGAAATATGTTTGCTAACTTAGTCACTGGAAGACAGGCTGGAAAGGTGGCACACCCACTTCTTCCACTCCTGGAAGATTGCTTTGTAGAGTAATCTACAGTTGCATTTTCAGATATAGCCTTTAGACCAGGGGTGGCCAAGACGTCGACCGCGGTCGACGTTTTTGGTAGACCGCGAGAGTAAAATCAATTGAACAAAAATTACAATATATTGCCATTTTCAGATAATTGCGCCGCCTCACGTGGGGGAGTAACGGATAGCTCTCTCTCTCTCTCTCTCTCTCTCTTTATCTTTCGTGCTATAATAAAACAAGTGAAAAAGCTAGAATTGGTCTTAGACCAATTCTTATGATACCCTAGACGAAGGCACGTATGAAATTTCGTATGGTCACCCATTTGAGCAATTTTGATTTTTTGCATTGGTTTCCCGCATATATTTCTAGAACGGCTCGTCGGACAGAAAAAATGATTATCACCAATTTTATAGGATTTCTTATTCTGAAGAAGTTTTTAGTACAATAAAAATGTCTAGGACCGATCGTTTTCAAAGTATATGTAAAAAACCAAAATTTTTATATGGCAACACCAAGAAGGGGTTTCCCGATTTAGCCCATTTTTAAAATTTTATTTGCTATTAGTATTAAAACACAGTGTACCAAATTTCAGCTTTCTATGTCGACGTGCTCTCAAGTAGTGTCCAAATATATCGTGGAAAACGAAAGTTTTGTATGGCAACCGCACGAAGGAGTTGCCCGATTTGTCTCATTTTCGAACTTAATTTTACATTTTTTTCAAAGTTCGTGTACAAAATTTCAGCTCTCTAAGTATACGCGTTCTCGAGTTATCGTGCGCACTGACAGACGGACGGATATGCAAAAATCAAAATATCTTTTAATATTATGCGTGGGTGTCCAATTCATTTTGTTCTACCATCATTATTTCGAGGTGTTACAAACGGAATGACAAACTTAGTATACCCCTATAGATTTCATCTAGGGTATAAAAATGCACCTTTGTGTTCTCAGTCAGTATAGTCCGCTAAAATGAGCGGGCAAGGTTGTCGAGTACGGAAAAAGCTTATCATTATCAGAGTGCTCTTTACCGGTATGTTCAAGGATAAATGATAAATATGTTTGCCTTATTTGTAGCTCAGGTGTAGCACTAAAAAAAAACAAATGTCGAAAAGCATTAAAAAAATAGAAGTAGGTACGTGAATTAAAAACTGGCTTATATGCACAGCAATCTTTTATTACGATGCCAGGCACAAAATCACAAGCAGCGACATTGGTATGGTAAAAGTAAAGAGGAAATTCTTTTGTAAATCAACGGCATTTCATTGCCATGTAACACTGTCATGCGCCAACTATGTCTGCCAGGAAAGACAACTTAGATTGATATGAAAAGCTTAGATAAAACATTCAAAGAAAAGATTCTGGTGCATGCATCCCAACTAAGATTAGGCGGAATGAAGAATTACCAAAAATTTGGGCAAGAGGACACATAATTTAAATCGGGGATTCCAAAGTTTCGCCAAACAGTTGGAGAATTCACACGAGGAGTTCGAAGTATTTGGAACTCGGGAAGAAGTCTTCAGTTTCATGGTGTTCCCTTTTAACGAAGTCATTAGCATCTACCGAGTATCTACTAACATCGGCCAATTAATGGATTGGTGCGACATAAGTATTTTTCAAATCGGGAGCATTCGAAATACCTACAGATTTTTTGAAGAAGATTATGCGTTTTATTTAAATCCGTTGCTGACGGTAGACCGCTACGATATTCTGAATTGTAATGTAGACCCCGTACTTCGAAAGTTTGGCCACCACTACTTTAGACAGATTCACCATAATCTAGTCCATCCAAACCAGCTGTCGTATATTAACCACCAGTAACGGGGGATATGTACAGTATGTCCATGCGAGGAAGATCTTGTTACAGCTCCTATGGCTGTACATAAAAGAAATTAAATGAAAAATAAAAAATGGAAGTAATAAAATAGGTAAATTACTGATTGAAAGATTAACCTGTTTATTGCGTAATCTTAAGCCTAACAATATTTTAACAAATAAATAATAATTAAATTCAAGGGAAAAAACAATAAAATTACAAAAATAAAGTAATTAAAAAAAAATCTTAATTATTAACTTTAGCTCTTAAATTCTACTTATTTCTAATTATCTGCAATAAGAGAAAGGAACAAATTAATAAAGCGCAAAAAAAAGAATAGCAATTCAAATTCTTTTAGAAAATTCAATATAAAAAAGGAGTTAATTAATATCCTCTTGAAACAAAAAAAAGGTAAGTAAGTTTTATACTTACTTATTTCCTGTAGTATACTCAACCCTGAATGGTGTAGCTAATCCCTGTACCTGTTTTTGACCTAATTCTGGTCTCTGGATTGAACCCTTGAAAATCTCCCAAAAGGTTCAATACCAAGATATTGTCCCTTTCCTGAATCCGAAACCAAATCAGCAAAAAAAAACCCTGGAAATATCCCAAGGGATTTTGCCGCCGACTTAGCTTAGATATTGACCGGGATTTCTAATTAGTTTGGAAATCGCCCAATACTAATGATTTCCCGATTGACTTGAGTTTCCTGCCACACTTCACTTGGATATATCCCGAAATGAAATGTTTTGTGAAACCTTTTACGTTAACCTTAGTTAATTGGATATTTCCCAAATCAACTTTGTTGAATAGTTAGTTACAAAAAGATGAGACAAAAATAACTTAGATTGCAGAATTTAATTCTTAGCTTGGTAATATCCCAAAACTGCCAATTAACTCTCCAATCTCAGTATAAAAAAATTTAAATGAGAAATTCTCCGGTAATATTCCAGAATATTTTCCCTTTTTTATGAAGAAAAAGATCTGAAATCATAAAAGTCTATTCTTAATTTGGTAATATCCCAAAATCTTGAATTTATTCTATATTTCAGCGGTGTTTTTGACTAAATAGAAAACTTCTGGTAATATCCCAAAAAAAATTTCTATTTTTATTACCTGTGTGTGATGAAGACTTGAATGTGGGAATAACCCTACAAAAAATTTCAGGACAAGTGGGCAAAAAAATGCTAGTGGCAATGGTCCAGCTAGCTGACTTTACTGGTGAAATACCGAGCAACAAGTGATTTTTCTTCTGAAATCGCCCCCTTTTTATATGGTTGGGGCCAACTGCCGCCCATTGTTCTGTGGCTTCGCTTAGTTGCTGGCTATTGTTTCCGACTTTGCGCAAGTTCACCACGGCGCTGTGGGAGTTTTACGATTTTGAGATGACGGGGCGCCACAATTTAAATGTTGTGGTTTTGACATTTGTCATTGAATGACAAATTTATTTCTGTTCGTGATGTGTTTTTTTTATTCAAGTTTATATTTATTGTTTTATTGTGTAAAAAAGTACAAGTAAATTGTATTGTGTAGTTATTCGTGAGGACATATACGTCCTGCAACAAAACCCTGCACTGGATATTGCAGATGAACAGATAAGTGATTCTTTTTTTAAAGTTTTTTTTTTCTTGTTTCTGTTCAAACTAGTGATTTTGTTTTAATTTTCAATTTTAGCTATGTTTGCTGGTGTTTACAGTATTTTCTAGTCCTTGCGTGGACAGAACTTCATATGTTTGAGTGGCTGAATGGTTATATTCAAATTTACCAAGGTGTTCCTTTAAAGGTCGTCTTTTTCGAAATCTTACATGAGATTTCAATTAGACTGGTGTATATACATGCTACTAGGTTTAAATATAGTAAGACCTGGAACACCTCACAACTATATGGTAAATGTTGAGAATGTTCAACAGCCTGGCAGCTGTATATATATATTTTTTACTTGTAAGTAAAAATTGGAAAAGTGGCACAGATTTCCGTCCACTGGAGGCATGTATATGCATTCTATTATTTTATATATACCCCCTTTTTTTTAATTTATATATATATATATATATATATGTTTTTTTTCTTTTCAAATTATATATATTTCTTATTTTTTTATATATTTGTTTATATTTTACAAACTATATCGTTTGTATTTATTTTTATATATATTTTTTTATTATTATATTATATATATAATATAATTTCGGTTGCTAATTGCAACAGATCTATTTCATTGATTCTTCGTTTATCAAGTTTTGATGCAACTAGGTGATCAATTGTATCAGTTTACCTGTCCATCAATCGTCAGAATAACGTGAGTCATTCTTCTACTAGTACAAAGGACGTGCAGTCGGGTGAGTTTTCTAGTCAGTTTTACTGTAACTGAGGGTATAATTCAACAAAATTGTACAATAATTGCAGAGCCTGGGATTCAACATGACTAGTGCAGTTAGGAGATATTCGGTTGTCAGATTGAAAAAAAGCTTGCGTCTCGTTTCTAATATCTGACAATGAACCAGAACACATTCAACTGAACATGGCAGCCTCTTGCAAAGTGCGGGATGCCGCATTCATCCTTCACTGGTAGGTAATATAAACCGCAGACTTGCAATCTATATTCATGAGACTTCAGCTTGCTATGGAGGTTGCAAGCTTCGTAGTAAGAACCTAACACTTTGTGGATGTAGCAAACTTTGCAGATTTGCCTCTCGATACCATATATTGCTTCAGGAACATGTTTATTTTTTTTTGGTATGCTTAAAAGGCTCCCTCTTACGGGACCCATATTTGTGACTGAAGCTGCCGCGGATTTTTTTGGGTGGACAATTTTGCTTTATCTAAATAATTAAGGTCTAACTTTTGTCTTAGGTTTAAAAGCATGTAGCCTTAGTATGGTTTATAACTTCAGGATCGCTGCTTATAATTTTTCATATTTTTGCTTCAAAGTGATCCAGTTTGAGTAGCCACAAATCAAAGAGTATTATGAACTGTCAACAATAAGTTGTTGAAATTCTTTATTCCATATTGTATCCTATATTCAAATGAGGATAAAAATCAAGATGAATATTTTTATTTAATTTGAAAATATTTTACATTTTACTTTATTTTTCTTTTTCTTTTAAAATCTATTTAATTTTAGTTATTTAGTTTTAATTTCATTTTAAAAAGTAAAACTTGAAAGCATTTTTTAATATTAATAACAATTAATATGTAATGAAAAAAACTATTAATCTTTTTAAAAGCTATTTGCCCTCTGCAATCTGCTCTAAGACTGAAATAATTCCCTGATATAAACAAATAATTTTTTAAATTTTATAAACCAAAATGTCTTGACATGAATTTTTCGCTAATTGTGTACAGTGGTGTGTGTCTGCGATTTAAATCTTAAGTAGGCGCACAGTCAGCAGTGAACCCAATTTCTTTCTAGACATTTAAGTAAACCAGAAAATATTCAAAACCAAAAACAATACAGTCGGATAACTAAATCTTATTGCTTTAACAAAAACTGGAAATTAAGTATTTCTCTGTAAGCTAACACAAAAATAACATAACAAATATTTTGTATTACATACTGAGGAACTTCTTGCCAGTCTTTACAGAAAAGGAAAAAAATAAGAACCACTATTCGGAGTAGAGTAGGAAAGCTACACTATTCAGTCAAAACTACAATCGCAACATACTCACCCGAAAACTTTATAAAATGTCGAAATTTCAAAATATATAGGTACCTAACAAAACTTATCTCAAGAAAAAATTTACGAAAGTGGGCGAATGGGGTACCACTGCACTATAGTACAAAGAATTCACGCATCGCTTGCCCATAAACCAAATCAGATGGACAACAGTTAAGATTTTCTTTTAGCTTGGTTCTGAAATCTAAGAGAATCGCTGGTATTTTCATTACCCAAGTAGTGTGATCAGTTTTAGCTCTTAAGGCTATTTTCAACTGTCATGGAAACGCTCTATCGTCCTATTCAACTGAAGATTAAATGATTCGATGATAAAGTGAAGAGCGAATTCTGTGTGATCCCAGCAATATTGAAAATTCAAGAAAAAATTTAGACTCGTATTGAGCACCTTGGTCTGTTGTTACTTCAAGCGGGAACGCGAAATATAATGTGTGTGTATCGTTTAAAGGAAAGGCTTCACGCCATCTTTTGTCGATGACAGTTAATAAATGAGTAAATCCTTTTGAAGGTGGTAATGGACCGACTAAATCCATGTGAATATGTTCAAATCTGCCTTTTGGAATTGAGATTTGACCAATTTACGACCTAGTATGTTTGTAAATCTTAGATCTTTGACAAAATAAACATGTGTTTGTCCACAAATATATGTTTTTATTCACGTTAGGTTAAAAGTATCTTGAAGAAATCAGTTTTCTAGTTGCTCTTATACAATGCTGTGATAAGGGGTATGTATAAGTTCAAAAATAGTTTGCCTTAAAAGATTCGGAATATATGGCCGAGGAGTTTTTGTCGATACATCACACCAAATTTAATTTTCGGAAGTGGATAATTCTGTTTCAATTAATTTACCCTTGAAAAATTTCATAGTTCCCTAAGCGGAAAAGAGATGTTTCAATTCTTCATCATCTTTTTGGTTTTCAGCGATAGGTTTTAAGCCTATTTTACTTTTATTTAGCTCACAGAGACTTTCATCGTTTACTATTATATGGGATACTGAATCAGCACATCCTCGCAATCCTTTTATATGCTTAATATCTGAAATGAACTGTGTTATGAAATGCAAATGTCTGTATTGTCTGGGACTTTTCATCAATCATCATTATATACTAGGAACTTATGCGTATATGTAAAGGGTGGCATGAATTTATGAGATGATTTCGAGTTCATTTCTAGTGAAAATAATTTGTATGGAAATTTTTTCCGATTTTTAATGGATATTTTAAGATATGGAGATCTTGCAATTTTTGCGTATCTTTTTATGGATCACCGTATAACTTTTGTATGATATACCTGTTCATAATTATACACAACGCCACTGCAGATTATACTCTCTACCAAATATAAGAGGAGATTACACACTACATAGAATCGCAGCATCTCATACCATTCTACCATGAAGTATAAGAGACCAGGGAATGGATCAGAAGCCTACGAGAGCAGCAAACGTCAACGTCTTGCCAACAGTATTCAGAAAATGGAATTTCATTTTCCTCATTGCTAAATTAAAGTCTCGAAATTGTACCGATTGAAGTATTAATAAATCCAATGTAATAAAGTTAAACTGAGTGCATCAAGATTATATCTCACACCCTCAAAACTCACCCGCTCCCCAACACCTACCCTATGGTGATGACTTCAGATATTTTTTGATAGATATAATCGTTGAAGCTTGCTAGTAGTTCATTATTTCCTTATTTATGTTTCGTATAGTTGTGGTGTCACATCAAAGTAAAATTTGTGGAATTCTAACAGAGTTTGAATAAAATAAATATAAGGCTTCAACATCTATTTGTTTTATCAGATTTAAAAGGTCAGTTTTCAGCTTAAAGACCGATTATAATCTCTACCCAAAATTCAATCTTATTGGTATATTTTTAGTTTTTTCTTTAACGACGTGTAACTGTTTCATTTGGAGGTGAAAAGAAAAATTTTATTATTATCTATGGAATAAGCTCAATGACACAGGGTGATCTATATATAATCCAAAAATTTCGAAATTTAGCTAATAATGAGGTTCTGAGCGATCTCACATTTCTTTATTTGATGACCAGCTAACACAATATCAGGTATTTTATTCCGTGTGCACAGCAGGTTATGCAATTACAACAAAATCAGTGACTTATTCCAGGTGACGAAACAGAATCCTCAGTTTGTTCCAAATGGAATCGATTGTGTCCATTAATATTATAGCAAAGAAATACAAAATTAACCACTTTTCAATTCTGTCAACAGTTTTACCTTTGATAGATCTACTTGAACTTAGTAAGTATACAAAAAAAAAAAAATGGCAGGTGTCTAATATGAAATTACTCTTTCCATTTGAGCGCTATCTATTGTCAAAGTAAACCCGTTTAAGAAGAAAAAGGTCATCAAAAAATATTCCACTTTAGTTTCTATATTAGCATATTAGTCTTATCTTGTATGTGGGAAAAGGATACATCATTCCCAATGAACATTTTTGCAGCTACTTAGATTTTTTATTTTATAAGGATTGTATAACAGCTACACGACAACTAAAATGTTTTATAGAGGTATAGCTTTTCCTGTTGAGTTTTGTTGCTATATTGATTTATAACGTAGAACTAAGAACTCTTTCCGAACCTCGTATAAAACAGTTTTCCTCCGGAAACTAAATTATTCTATAAGTATTTTATAGTAGTTCGAAACAAATCTATTGAAGGCTTTTTAAAACATTTTAGCTTCCGGAGCAATTTAGTTGTCGAGGGGTTTTGAAAAGTTATTGAAAAATTAAATAAGAACATGAATAAAACAATTGGTTGCATCTTAAATTGAGCAAGGGATTTCCCCTATATAAAACTGGAATGCTGTATTTTAGCTCTTATGACAACTTTATAAAAAATGGAAGCTATTTTCATTGATATTAAATACTTTAATAAGAACTATTCTTCACAAATACTAATTAACCTGTGTAAAACTAAGTATTATATGGAGTCTACTTTGACATTTCCGATCCAGAAAATTTCACACGAATCTAAAATGTTCGGCCATTTTATTATTAAAAACATTTAACTTTTTCGTTTGTTGACACGCAAATTTCTTTTGCGAATAAAGAAAAAATTATGATTTAACTCTTAATTATAACATTAAAAATATATTTAATAAACAATATTTATTTAAGTTCCCTTATTTTTAGCATTTGGTAGGCGCGTTGTATTTTCCCGAGCTAGAGGTAAAATTTTTGCAATAAAGTTAAAGTTGCATGATATTTTATTCCATTATTAATCGAAAATTAATGTTTAAAACTTACGCAATTATTCTTGCACACAAAATTATGTTGAATGAAAAAGGCTGATTTCATAAATTATTTTACCTGCTCACACATTTCTGAAGTAAATTTATAGTAATAATAATAATAATTTCCTCAACCGCACCCATCCCAATTTCCCGTCTTACCCTCCTAAACAACATTGTACAAACAACCGCCACGGAAACAGCTTAGTGTCGCGCGCGAAGCTGTAATAACCAACAAAAACAAATCAAACATAAAAGTTTTTAATCAATATATGTAACAAAAGAAGACAAAGCCAAGACAATTGTGAAATCAAGGCCAAAATAAAAAGCCTGAGCGGTAAATCTACCTTACCACAAATCCTAACAGGGAAGTTAGGACCACACATTAAGGACAATTTATTTTAAATGCGCAAGAAAGTCTCTGATTGATTGATTGATTATAGTAATAGCACGAACGATGAATATACTATTTCTTGATATTTTGTTGTGTACTTTTTTCATGTCACTTTTGTGTTCCAATATTTTTTTGTAATGCATTCTTTAATATTTCTTTTCCAAATGTGTAAATCATAATTTATTGTATACAAATTAATTTACTAGTCAAATATAATTCACAGTTAAAATCGAACGCGACGAGTTTAATTTACCAGTATTTTTCGACCTCTCCATACTTTCTAGGAATTCAAGAACCATTGAATACTCCTACATAACTTCCAATTATGTTCCAAAATAGAGGCACTGTCATGTCAAGGAATAAAAGCAAATTGCATTCCAAGCTTACAAGAACTTCTTCCTTACCTTAGAATGATTTTTTTTTAATTTTTATGGTAAGAAGTCCGTGGCTTAGAGCAGCTTACCCGATAATCATACGTTGTGGGAATAGGCAAGCAAGTAATAGCTTGACTTCGATTTTCTTTCCCCGAATTTCTTTAGTCGCGCTTTAACTTACTTAGATACATCCAATCCATACAAACCTCCGAAACGTGTTGTAGTAAGGCTATGCTTTATAGTTATAATGTTCTTCGTGAGCTCTGATATAGTGATTTTGCCACAAATGTTAAATTCTGAAATATTCCTGAAAAATTCATGAAAAATTTTAAATTTTACTGAAAGAAAATCTGTAATATCTAAATTGTCTTGCAGATGGCGTATATGTATCTTCTAATTTTCGTTATTTAGGGCCGTAAACACCAAAGAGGGGTAATCCTATTTCCTGTGTAAAGATTATTCCTATCATGCTTGATTTGGTCGTAAACACCAACTCGTGTAAAACAATGAGTTTTTTGCTTATGTGGCATTACTTTCGGATATTTTCGGTATGTCGAAATAAAAGATTATTATGTTTAAAAATAAGAAATATTGAATAAGCAATATAATATACAAAATTAAATTAATTTTCAGTTTTTCTTTTTTACATAATTTAAAAAAAAAAAAAAATTGTAGAGCAAGAACTTAAGATCAGTGCACCTAACCGGAATATCGCTGCCACGGAAACGTGCTATTCTTTGTTGTCTATTAGGAATAATCCTCGAATAGAAATTTTACCCCCAGAAAATCTCGGATAAAATATTACACCGGTGTAATACGATGGATTAAATCGCGAGTAATCTGGGTTGGTGTTTGAGCATTACACGTGAATATGGATTATCCTCAATGTAGAACATTTGCAATAAAATTGCCGGAATCATCACCTACCGTTTCAAAGCGGAATAATGTGATGAACTTCAATAATGAATAAATCGGTTTAAACTAAAAAAAAAAAGTTCGTGGTAAGCTATAGCCACTTATAGAAAGAGTTTTAGTTTTTCTTTGCCATAACATTATCAGCTTAGCGCCCACAGTATCTCCAGCTACTTTAGTCAAAAGTTAGGTATATTAAAGTGATTAATGAAAACAATTCACACTTCACCATCACTTTCGTTAATTCCTTAAACAGAGTTCCTATAATCCGTGCCATTATATGTCTAACTATTTTTTTGCTGTTGAAAGTTTTAAGTGGTGTGTTTTGTTCAATCCTTGAACTTTCATTATCAAATACCCGTTTCAAAAACGTGTTGCTTCTTAACGGCTTAATGAAAACACGAAATTTCCTTTTTCGACTAACAAATATTAATTGTTTGGAATAAGTAGATTTATAGAACTGCCTTCTGGCAAAAGTTTAAAATTCTATCGTATTTGGTCCGAGGAGCACGTACCTTCCACATCCTCCACTCTAGTAATAATCTGAGCAGAAAATTGACTTTAGACATCTCCACACTGTCAAAAATAACAAATTAATTTAGTGATGGAATTAAATACCGAAAATATAGACGCGTACCAACAACTAAATTTTATATTGAAGTGTTAAGAAGCTTTCGTAAAAGTTGAAATTACCCCAACAGAGAGTAGCTCTAAGTAGAGAGTAAAAGGTGGTAAGAGGAAGAAAGCCTTTACTTTATCTTTCCAACAACGCAATAAGTAAATCTTAAGGAAGGAAGTGCTATGCTTATAATCTCATTATCTCAAATTACGAATAAGTTGGTAGGTTGATAGATTCAGGATGAGTGTTTTTGTAGGGACAGATAATTATTATAGCGCGTTAATGCTTTAAATATAGGACGATAAAATTAACTCTTTTGACGCATTTTGGTAATTTTACTTGACATGGTTGAACAAACACGCAGAATAAAGTAAACTCTTTGCCTTTGGTTATAACAATAAATTTTATTCTGAATAATTCCTAAATTTATACATTGTAGTAAGAGAATTGCTGGTCGCTGTGTAGTAGGAGAAGTTTAGAAAACAGAAACAGATCTCCTAGTGGGGAAGCTTTGAAAAAGCAGAGCCACCGTTTCTTCTGGGTAAGCTAAAACTAGCAGATGCCGTGTTAAAATAAAAGGCGCAGTCTCTTTGATCGCCAATGTACGAGTACTGTTTATTGGAAAACAAGTAAATATTTATTGCCTTAGTATTTAACAACAGTCTTAGAAATTAAGCTTAACTTATTACAGAAATTGCGGGGAATTAATTGTTTTTTACATGTACGGTATGTACATTTACCAAAGAGCTAAAGTTTTTGAAGTAGTTTTTAGACAGTTGAGGTTAATATGTAACTTAAGGTTAAAAGTTTGTTTGAAGTTTCCACAAAAAAAAGGCATAAAATGTAGATAAAGTATAGTAGAGTTTGGTTAGTGTGGTAGGGATTTAGAATTATTTTGAATTTATGAACTAAACCTTATGTGATAGAAGTTTTATTACTTTTAGAATCTTTGTGTATATGATTTGAGTGATATCGTAATTATAGATAGTAGAAGTTAGGAAGACTTGTTAGGCAGATAGTTCTGATGACCATGGGGCGGTATGTTAAAGTTATTGGGAAAGATAATCGTGGGGTTATTACATTTGATAGAGGTTCAGACGGGTTGGTGTGTAACGTTGTTTATTGAATTGATTTTATTTAATGTACTGTGCGGTGTTGTATACTAAGAGGTTAGCATTGTTGGTGGCTTTACGATAACAGTATAGGAGATCATTTGGAGAAATTAAATCGTGTGTAACTAACCATTTAAGGGGTAAAGGCAGGTGGTATTTGATATGAGTAATGGGCATAGATCTTGTTCATGTCTTGGACTAGCGGAATACATACGTACTCAAATTTGGAAATATATTTAGTTGCAATTTTTATCAGAAATCGAACTATTCTTTTTATTTTAGACGTATTGTAGAGTTTTGTGTTACTAATCCATTTGGAAGTACCCGGTTTACGTCTGAGATTGACACAGTCCCTGAGGATTTTTCGCTCGAATTTTCTTAGTTTTTCCATCTGGGCTGAGCTACTGCTGTGCCACGTACGGAATGCATGGCTCATGATTGGTCTAATCATCTGTTTATAGAGGATTAATTTTAGTTTGGTAGAGAGCTTGGAATTGGGTTTGAAGGCCCGTTTGAGGGCACAGTAACAGTTCGTGGCGTTCTTGAGTATGTACTTAATATGCCTATGGAAGAATAGATCATCAGTGAATATGATGCCTAGATATTTCATTTGTGTATTGACTGGAATAATGTGCTTATTTAGTTTTAAGTAAAAGTTTTGAAGACTTTTCCGGGTATTAGGTGGGGTTTCTTTTTTTCTACTTGTAAATAAAAATGCTTCGCATTTAGATATATTGATTTTAATTTTCCAAGTTTTGAAATATTTGAGCAGGGCTTTAAGACATCTATTGATGTATAAAGTAGAATGTTACTGCATAGCAGAGAATGTTAACTTTTTTTAATTATTGCTAGGCTTGGGTATGTCAGCAGTATAGGTGTTGTATAGGATTGGTCCGAGTACGGAGCCCTGAGGTATGCCTGCCTTTATGTCAAATGCATGAGATCAGCGTTCTGTATTTTAACAGTTAAGATCAAATTGGTGAGGTAATTATATGCAATTCTGCAGATATGGTCATGGAAGCCAAATAGCTTCTTCATTGTATAAATAAGGCCTTCTATCCAGACCGTGTCAAATGCTTTTTCCATGTCCATTGACTCCATTAGAACTGTCAGGGCATATGTGGTTGAATGCTGTATCATGAAGCCGAATTAATGTTGAGGTATAATTTTATTATCTTCACAGTGTAGCCTGATTTTGTCGAGCATTAAAGCTTCGTAATCTTTGCTAATACATGAAAGGAGAGAGATTGGTCTATAGCTGGTGATGAGATTAGGTGGTTTGTTAGCTTTAAGGACGGGAATAATGATAACTTCCTTCCATTTTTTTGGGTAGTAGCCTATATTGAAGATGTGGTTGAAGAGTAGTGCCACACTCACAGAAAAATCACTTAAAATCAATAGTTATTTAATAGTTATTCCCACTAATTTTGGTCAATAGGATTTATACCATTAATAAGTAATAGTACGTATAATTAGAATAATATGATGGTAGTCACATTAAAATTATACAGTCCTCATATTAAGATAATGTGATGTATAGGTAATTTTTAATGTGATCCTCCGTTTAATCTTAAATGACATCATATTAGTTTAAACTATTGCTTTAATTATTTCCACTATTAGAGTAATATGATAAGATTATCAATTTAATAATGTGCATAATATTAATTCAATAGTTCAACCTATTATTTCTTCAATCTCTGCCTAAGGAATAGCACATTGAATTAAAATGATATCTTATTAAATCAATGTGCTGCTCCATATTACATCTATGGGGTTATCATTTTAAATTATGGGGGAAAACCATTAAATTTTTAATTCCGTTGAACCGGTGAATCCGATGAACTTCGAATCAAACTCAAAAGTTCCGAACAAGTGAATTGCGATTTACTCCAACTCGTTGCTCGGAATTTTCGATTTTTTCGAAGTTCATCCGATTCACCGATTCATCGGAATGGTGTTATGGTCGTAGCGTATTGTATACAGCAATATGCTACACGTACTGTAGCGTGTATATCGGCTGCTGTCCACAGCGGGAAAGCGAACGCGACCGAGAGAATTGCATTTCCTCACGTTCAGGCGCCATGTCGACATGACAGATAGAAAGAAGAAGAAGTCGCTGACAAGTTTTTCCGGGACTGTGTCATAGACTGAATGGATCGGCGAATTTTGTTTCTAAAATAAAAATAAAAAAAAAGGTAAACATTTTAGTAATCGAAAGGAAAAGTCGAGTATAATTATTCTATTGTGTCTAGGGATTTGAAAAAAACATTTGAAAAGGTACAGAGATTGAGGCTGGAAACGGAGATTTTACGGGATAAGAAAAGAAGGTCGCCAGGCGTGTACGGCAATTTTCAAGGAGACACAGGAGAACCCGGAATTAAGTGCTCGTGGCTAAAAAGGGGGGAAAAGAAAAAAAACAAACAGAAATTGCAAGGTTATGTTACGCAAGCAGAAAGCAGGGGAGTCATTTGCTACGTACTACCAGCACCTGGTACAGCTACAAGACCAACTGCACAACCCGTTGCCAGACGTTGAATTTTTGGAAATACTCAAATCAAATTACTGCCAGAGATCCAAAACAAAATTTGTTTGCATCCTACAAACACCATCCACCAGCTCAGGATTCTTGTGAATCTAATTCAAGCGACGCAGCAGCGCATCGCGACAGCAAGTAGTTGGAACGCGTATCGCGGACAAAGAGTCAGTGAGGTGGATGGATACCATTCAACTGAGGCTGAACTGAATACGTCCACCTGAACGCAGTGAGGAAGTCTCACTATCTGCTATTTCAACCACTAAAAATGTAATCTGTTGGAATTGTGACCAGCTCGGTCACTTTTACCAAGATTTCCGGCAGGAACGACAAGTTGTGTTCTGTTACGGATGTGGACGAAAGAACACCTTCAAGCCAGATTGCATTCGATGTCAACAGAAAAACTTCAGACGGGTCGGGAATACCACCACCTCTTTCCGACCAGCGTCGACATCACGAGCAATCAATGCATCGAATACTCCAGTTCAAGCTGTGAACAAGGAGGAAGGTCCGCTCCACTAGCAGACACTAGCGATAACTCCCTGATATGTCCTCCGATATCATTCAGCGACTCTGATGATATCAGAAATACACCTGATTGTACGATTACGTCATTGATAGACTCCTCCGCAGATCTTCAAGCTCCCATTTCCACTTCTGGGGAGCCCATGACATTGCTAGACACGTCCTTAGAAGAGTCTTTAATCTTCGATGTCCCCGTTGACACCTATAGCACGTGTAGCTGACAAAGTTACTGAGCAGGAGATTTGGCCTCCTGTCATTTCTGTTTTAAAACGGCCACCAAGCTCTGATATGACGAGTGGGCGTGAGTCAGTTCTACATCCGCTGACGCCGTATCATACGCGTCTGCAGAAATACAAAGCAGCAAGAGACCGAATCTTCTCCTCAGTAGCGGAGTTAGCTGAAATAATGTTTCCGGATCGGGATATGAGACCGAAAAGAAAACGATCAACTGTTCATTGGCGGGAATACTGTCGACGAATGAAACAAGAAAGGAAAAAAACTGGCACAGATTTCCGTGTCCGATGCCAGACGACATTCGACCGTACGCCGAAGTAAAGCTGCTCGAGCAAACTGAGAATGGATTACTTGATAGTGGTGCCACTGCCATCCTTTCTAGTTTCGATCAGCAACGCTTAGAAGCCACAAAAACAGCGTTTCCCCTCTTTCGCCTCTCTAGGCCTGGGACAAACATCATTGGTCACTCACAAGATTGAAACAAATGACGCAGCTCCGATAAAACAGAGGTTTTATCCGATTTCACCGGCAGTCCAAAGTTTGATGGATGCCGAACTGGAGCGAATGCTATCACTGGGTGTGATAGTGGAGAGCCAGAGTCCCCGGAGCTCTCCAGTTGTTCTGGTAAGGAAGCCTGGAAGGGTCCGCTTTGTTCTGATGCCAGAAAGGTCAGCTCTGTTACAAAGAAGGATGCCTATCCGCTACCGCAGATAGACGCGCTTCTGAGTCGACTTCCTCCGGCAAACTACATAACCAGCCTGGACCTGAAAGACGCATTCTGGCAGATCCCACTAGACACTGATTCCAGAGAGAAGACCGCTTTTACAGTGCCTGGTCATCCTCTCTATCAGTACACGGCGATGCCATTCGGCCTATGCAATGCTCCACAAACAATGTGCCGCCTCATGGATAAAGTCATTCCTTTCGATCTTCGTGAGAACGTTCTCGTCTATCTAGACGATTTATTAATTCTGTCATCAGACTTCGACATGCATCTCACGCTACTAGCCCGTGTAGCGGGATGTTTGAGGAAAGCTGGCCTCACTATCAACGTTGAGAAGAGTAAGTTTTGTATCAAGGAGACTAAATATTTGGGTTTTATTGTCCGGAAAGGGAGGTATGAGAACTGACCCTGAAAAAATTTCAGCTATAGTTGACTATCCGTCACCTAAAACTGTTCGGCAAGCCCGACGCCTACTAGGTATGTCAGGATGGTATAGACGGTTCATCCCGAACTATGCTGACTTGACTGCCTCCATTAGAGACACCTTGAAAAACCCAAGTCAGTTCAAATGGACACCCTGAAGCCCAGACGTCTCTTGATCTTCTCAAACAAAAACTTACTTCTGCTCCGTTGCTGGTGAGTCCAGACTTCACCAAACCATTCGTTATACAGTGCGATGCGTGTCAACAAGGTATTGGAGGAGTGCTGATTCAACTAGATGACGATGGCCAACGAGGAGCCAATAGCCTACGTTTCGAAAAAGTTGAACTCAGCGCAAAGAAATTACACCATCACAGAGCAAGAATGCTTAAGCCGCAATCTTGGGCGTACAGAAATTCCGGCCCTTCATAGAGCTCATGCCGTTCAAGATAGTGACTGATCATGCGAGCTTGAAATGGCTGATGTCTCAAAAGGACCTCAGCGGTAGACTTGCGCGGTGGAGTTTGAAGCGTCAGGGCTTCGACTTCACTATTAAGCACAGAAAAGGAAGCCTGAACGTCGTCCCTGATGCGCTGTCACGCATCCTGTCTACAATCGAAGATCCTGGCCCGGAAGTTGACCTTAGTTCGCCATATTTCAACTCGTTGGAGTATGAAGAACGGAGGCATAAAGTTAAAACGACTTCTGGCAAACTACCAGATCTTTGCGTCAGGGATGGCTTCGTTTACGTCCGGACTGTTCCGAGAACAGGCGATCCGATTCAGGAAGAAGAAGCTTGGAAGCTTTGGATTCCACGAGGGCTTGTCACCGACGTCATTTCAAGGGCTCATGATCCGCCGCTAGCTTCACACGGAGGTATAGGGAAAACACTGGAACGTCTGCGAAAGAGACACCTGTAATGGCCACGAATGACAGTTGATGTCAGAATTTACGTAGGCACCTGTGACGTGTGTAAGAAACGAAAGCTCCCAATACTATTCTGAGACCACCGATGAAAGTCCAGTCTATGGCAAAAGCTGTACATTGATTTTCTAGGTCCATATCCTCGGTCAGTGAAAGGAAACGTCTGCATTCTGATAGTTCTTGACCACTTTTCTAAATTTCCAATTCTCAAACCCGATGAGAAAAGCATATACACTCAATGTGTCCCCAATTCATTGAGACAGAAGTGTTCCACCTGTTCGGGGGTCCCGGAAACGATCGTCTCTGACAATGGAGTCCAGTTTTGCTCGACTCAGTTTACCAGATTACTGGAAAAGTATGGGGGAAGCACATGTGAACGGCAGTCTACTCGCCGCAAGCAAATGCCTCAGAGCGAGTAAATAGGTCTCTATTGTCGGAAGGAACACACCAGATGGGATGAGAAACTAAGCCAAGTAGCTAGTTCCCTCAGGAGCTCTTTCCATCAAGCTACTGGTTTCTCTCCCTATCGAACACTCTTCGGTCAACAAATGATTGAACATGGCAGCTCCTATTCTATCTTGAGGAGCCTTGGAACTCTTAATGACCCATTGAGAGTAGATGCTGAGGATAAAATGAGATTGATCCGTGCGAGAGTGCAGGAAAACTTACAACACGCATTCGAACAGGGTTTACGAGCCTACAATCTCAGGGCGAAGCCTGTCGATTTCAAAGTGGGTCAAGAGGTATTTAGACGAAATTTTGCTCAGAGCAATTTCCAACAGCAGACCAGTGCTAAATTGTGACGGAAATTTGTCAAATGTCGGGTTAAAAGCAAGAAAGGAAACTCCCTGTACGAGCTTGAAGATCTGCGAGGAAAACTGTTAGGAGTCTATCACGCCAAAGACATCAGGCAGTGATTTCCAGTCTCAAAGTGTCATCTATCTATTGTCACATCTATTCCTGGTAGCCCTAAGAAGGCATCCAGCCAGCTTCACTGGTAAACTATAGGATATCGCGAAGCCCTCCTATTGCCCCGTCAATGGTGGGTGATATACCTGTTGGAATCCATTCCTGTCTAAGGCTGTCAGCATGTCACTACTTCGACGACGCCTGGGAGACACACCCCTTGAACAATCGCCAGTCGGAGATCAAGGTGAGATGTTGCGCCGGGAAAGCTTAGCAATCAGTTCTTTAGGTTGCTGATCGCTGAGGCTTCCTCAGCATCTCGGTAAGGAGAGCGACAGCGGCATCGACCAGCTGGATTTTTTGGGGTTACCAGCTTGTCGATGTGGCTTTGGCTTCCCACACGGAGAAGGATGTCGAGGTCTGGTCAAAGACTGACGAGACTTCGGGGATGTGTCCTCGATGCGTCATCGATCAAGTAGAGCCCGAGTGATGAGGAATATGCAGTGGGTCGTGGGTTCAGACAAAAATTGAGCGCCCGCAGTGATGAGGCCTATGTTTAAGACCGGCTAGCTCAGTCGACCATTTTTCAGCGTTGTCTGAACCATGGGTGGCGCAGACCACTCTGCCCTGTTATGGTCGTAGCGTATTGTATATAACAACATGCCACACGTACTGTAGCGTGTATATCGGCTGCTGTCCACAGCGGAAAGCGAACGCACCTGACCGAGAGAATTGCATTTCCTCACGTTCAGGCGCCATGTCGTCGTGACAGATAAAAAGAAGAAGAAGTCGGTGACAAGTTTTTCCGGGACTGTGTGATAGACTGAATGGATCGGCGAATTTTGTTTCTTAAATAAAAATAAAAAAAAGGTAAAAAGTTTTGTAATCGAAAGGAAAAGTCGAGTATAATTATTCTATTGTGTCCAGGGATTTGAAAAAAAAATTGAAAAGGTACAGAGATTGAGGCTGGAAACGGAGATTTTACGGGATAAGAAAAGAAAGTCGCCAGGCGTGTACGGCAATTTTCAAGGAGACACAGGAGAACCCGGAGTTAAGTGCTCGTGGCTGAAAAGGGGGGAAAAAAAAACAGAAATTGCATGGTACCCCGAGAATAAGAAAAAGCAGCCACAGGATGGTGCGGGAGAGGTTATAATTTTGTTTAAAGAAAGCGAAGACAAGCTACACAGGAAATATATTTAAAGATTTTATTGCTTAGATTCCATTCCGTCAATTAACAAGACAAAAGCATTTTTAATAAGAATGGAATCTAGGGTACAGTAGAAATTAGAACTTGAATTAACACGACCTAAACTAGGCAAAGTAAGCCTTAAATTTATTGTAAGTTCGACTTGCGGCAAAGCTGCTTAAAGCTATATAGTAAGAGAATGGTGAATTAGCATACTAGACTGAACTACAAGATAGCCTCATTTAGAATCAAGGATCCGGATCCCGTCCAATACTAAGTGAGAACCCAATTTAAAATGAAAAATTCGAATTTAATCTACAGGAGGAAATATTTTAGTACGCGTATAGTCGAAAGCAGATAACAACTTAATATTATTTAGAGAATCAGTGCGTAATGATAATTTAAAGCATTTAGATAAGCCATTATCTCAATTGAATGAATTTACTACCGGTTAGCCACAAGGAGAACGAATCGTAGAGTATAGCGAAGCAAAGCGGTACCACCCTTCTATTGTCTGTATTGTTATTGTTTTCTTTGGAAAGTGATCTGGTTTGACTGACGAATAGACATATAAGATCTAATCATTCGGGGGGACCGAAGAAACCTTTATTTACACAATATAATCTCACCACTTAATTTCCAGTATTCGAACGTCGTACAAGCAACTCTATGGAGCTCCTTCGGGGGACTGACGACACGTAAGTCAACTTTAAATATATATTTACTTACCATATTATATTACAAACATAATTCTTTTTTATTGAAATTTAAAAATGTTCAGTCGATTTGTTGATTTTTCCCGTAGTAAAGTATAGAACTGTATAAAATATTTGGGGTTAACAATGTATGTATATGAATATTTTTGATTACTTCTGTTGGCCCTTGTAAATGAACTATTATTTTTATTATTATATTATTACAACAGAAATAATATTCAGAATCATATCGCAATACTGAACATATCTGTTAGGTATCAATTTATTAAAAACAACCCGAACTTTTGAAAAACAAATTAAAGAATTTTTTTCGGGCAAACATACCCAGAGATTTCGAGATTAATTCGCTAAGAATATCATCCATTTAAAGCAGATGTCTTATATTTTTAATAATCAACATATATATAATTTCGAAATATACATCTTAATTGCTATTTTTCTCGACAAATTTTATAAATACTTAAAGTAATTATTGTACTTTACAACGTAAATGGATGCTATTTGAGCAAACGGTTGAAGATTAGAGATGTTGTGGCTCCTTCAGCGATGCATAGTGAGAGCTTAAAGAAGAAGAAAAAAAAATAAATCCTTATAAAGAAAGAAAAATTAAAAAGAAAAATACAGAGTTTACGCAATTAATGTAAGGTAAACATACACTAGCTAGAAAGAAAAAAGGGGAAAATGGTGCAACTCTTAACATGAGGGTTAAATATAATTTGATACATATAAATACGTTTTACAAGTGTCGACATTTATTATGTTTTTGTATAAAGCGAGGTTTTTCCGTTTCTTCGAAAAATGTACTTTCTCTGGATTTTTTGTTGTATATACATCCTTGAATTCGTGTTAATTCGTGAACGGCTATCAGGCCACAAGATTGCTCTGACCTAGAAATAGAAGAGTGGTAACTTCCGGAATTCTAGATTCCCTCCTGGGTGATTCATTTTCCAAATATTGTCGCGATTATTATTGAAACTACATATGATCTAAATTGTTAGTAGTAATTAGATTGTCGTAGTTAAGAAGGAAGCCATCAAGGAATCTGGTGGAACACATTTGTAAAACATGATATGTATTTTAGCATTAGTCAAAAGGCTCTAGCATTCGTCATTGGTACAAACGGTTAAGTTCATTAAATTTTCAATTATAACGTAATGATGAGTTAAGTTTTTACTTTTTCCTTCACATCCCGGAGCCCTCTATCGCGTGAGAACAAGGTCGTCTAGGCTTGCCTAGTCTCTCTCTCTCTTTCTATAGGTCAACAAAGGGACTTTGGACGATTGTGCCACCCAAAGTCAATGGAAGGCATGCCATCTGCGCCTTCCATGGAATGCAGGTAAGTGACGTAAGGGTCCCTTCAGGACCGAGTGTGTGCTAGGCTTGTTGGAAGTAGGCACGAAATTTTTTTGATTATGGGTGATGACAAGCGGAAGGTTATTTCGAGAACTCCCCGCACACTCTCCGCCACCCTTAGCCGAGGTGCTAGCGTGCTATCGCTGCCATTGAGTGATCTGTCACCTCATGCTGACAGTTTGGACTTCACGTCCTGATCAATCACTCATCAACATACATACCATAACAATGGATAATTTAATGGTAGATCAAAATATGTAGATTCTTATTAAAGGACGAGGAGTGAACTCTATTTAGATTTAACTCAGGTATTTTACAGATCATGCCAATCAATTCTCAAATTGGGATTAATTGAACTGAATATATATAAAAACAAGCATTTTCATTATTTCAGGGCTATGGAAACCACGAAAAATGTATTAATATAGAAGTGGAAATAAAATACACTGGTAATATGAATATTAAAGATTTAATGCATAAATATTCATTCCTCAGAATTTCTTAACTCTAATACATTTCTTATCGCTATTCGTACAATATATGTGGATTGGGGGCCCATCAAAACATTTAACATTCTTTAAAAAGTAATTAGTTGACTTTCTTCCTACAACATAAGAGTGCAAATGTTCACAAAAATATAGAATATTCCATTCTTAGCAAACAACATACAAATTTGATTCACTTAAAACTAGATCTTCAATTTCAAAAAGCTTCAAATAATCATTGAAAGATATGGTCAAGAAAAATTTTGTTTTGTAAACTAGTCCTCTAAATATAGCCTTACTGGTACATAAAGCTTCGGATAAGTTAATTTCACATTGTCTTAAGTCGTATTTAATACTAAGGTTGGAGCAAAATATATTTTTTTTCAAAGAACAAATCATTTGCAAAAAATGAGTCTGAAGACAATAATGCAGCAAATTTCAGACTTGCTTTAATACTGAGATATAACTGTATATTAAGTCGAGAATAAGTTGCCCTGGCGTATTCTTTATATGCCTTGTGAACGGCTTCAAAACGCAAACACCATAAGTTCCTAAGGGGACCGAAATTGCTGATAGCTGTACAATAATGGAGAAGGAAATGAAACTTCGGCTTAAGCGTGTCATTAAAAAGCTTAACATAAAGAAAGTTATGCTCAGATATCAGATAATTAAGATTTTGTATATTAGAATGAGTTATAACTAGTAACATAAGAATATCAATTACTTTTAATAAAATTAAAAAAAAATGCCAAATTTTATCATTTTCGGGGATCAAATCGCCAATCATTAAAGGCATAAAGTGAACAAACGTCATCATTTCGCGGGCCGTCATTTTAAATGAATTAGATTTTAAACAATTTATCTGCAATGGTGGAGAAATGTTTCCTATTTCTGTTCCACCGTAACAAAACATTTGCTTGCGATAATTTAATTCATCAATGGAAAAATACTTGGAAGATATTATAAAATGTAGTAAAATTTTAGACAGATCGTATCTGCAAATTCCTTCAAAGAGGTCGTGCATGATGTCAAAGCAAATGTTATCAACAACATGAAATGATTGGATTGAATTGAATTAAATACGCAATTTTCACGGATTCCAGTCAATTTTTCGTTCTGCAAAGCTACATCAGAATCATAATTTTCCCGATTTCGTAGGCTAATTTTACATTCTTTTGTATCTTTTTGCATAAATATTTTAGGTTACTTACAAGAACGGCAGTAATAATTTGAATTGAAACTGCTTGTAAAGCCTAAAATAGAATTAAGGCCAAGATTGTCGCCAACAATCAAGGCCAAGACAAAGTAAACGCATTTCTCCACTTCATCTACTTTAATAATTATTCCATTCTCTTCCATTTGTTTTATTTCTTCAATAAATGGTTTAAGAGTTAATAAATTACCGAAGCTCGTTCTACCTTTTGTTTTGAATAATCCAGCGACAAATATGTTGTTAAGTTTTGATTAGTAATGCTTTGGTATTGTTGGAAAAGTATAGTATACTCCGCATATAGACTGCTCTTTACAATGGGAGCCGAGTGGATTATCCACACCAAAATCATCGGAATACAATATATAAGGAATTATTGTTCTATTCTCGCCTAACATGGTCATTTTTTCTTCCATACCTCGCCATTAATAATATTGTGAAATTCATTGTTTTGACATTTTAAATCTCTCATATTTTCTAAAGTAAATTTTAAGACATTTTTACATTCAAAAAACTTTTTGATTTGAAAAGAAATAGGCATAATAATTAATTATTAATTGTGTATGCTCTTGGTTGTTTATATATACCTTTTCTTTCTAGTTCTTGAAAAAATCTGTATTCTGTTCTAATAGTATTCATAGAGCTCAAATATCTTTCAACAACATTTTCAGCACGTTCTTTTTTAACAGAATCTTCTATTAGTGTTATAACAGATGACTTTATTATATTTGCTATTGGTTCCGTAATAAATGTATTGATATTCGATATAATGTCAGTTACATCCTTTCTATTTAAATTTGACTTGCTATGTAAAGAAAGAGCAAATTTTAGTTCAAAATCAGATTGGTGTTGCACATGTTCCTCGTTATAATTGCAAATATTGTCTGCTGATGAGACGCGTTTATTTTCGAAAGCTGGTTTCAAATTAGATTTATATGTATGTTTTTGATAACTTTTAGTTGTATTTGTGGAAACAGATTTAGTATGAACCCGATCCCAGGTGTCTTTTGAATGAATAAATATTTTGAAATTTTTGAAAACATTTTTTCTAGGCATATTCATAATATGGTAAGTTTTTTAAAATATGAAGTGTTCTCATACGGTTTATAAGCAAGTTTGAAAATGAAAAGTTTTCCTCACACAAAGAGCAATAAAACATCTTAAATGATATTAATGTAAATATGCTTGGTTAAATTTAATTAAATAAGGAATTAATCTTGGCTTGTTTTTTGTAAGAAACTCATCAAGTTCGATATATTTGGGTTTAGGGAATCAAATTTGTATGTTGTTTGCTAAGAATGCAATACTCTATATTTTTGTGAACATTTGCAATCTTATGTTGTAGGAAGAAAGTCAGCTAATTACTTTTTAAAGAATGTTAAATGTTTTGATGGGCCCCCAATCCACATATATTGTACGAATAGCGATAAGAAAAGTATTAGAGTTAAGAAATTCTGAGGAATGAATATTTATGCATTAAATCTTTAATATTCATATTACCAGTGTATTTTATTTCCAATTCTATATTAATACATTTTTCGTGGTTTCCATAGCCCTGAAATAATGAAAATGCTTGCGTTTATATATTCAGTTCAATTAATCCCAATTTGATTGGCATGATCTGTAAAATACCTGAGTTAAATCTAAATAGAGTTCACTCCTCGTCCTTTAATAAGAATCTACATATTTTGATCTACCATTAAATTATCCATTCCGATGAATCGGTGAATCGGATGAACTTCGAAAAAATCGAAAATTCCGAGCAACGAGTTCGAGTAAATCGCAATTCACTTGTTCGGAACTTTTGAGTTTGATTCGAAGTTCATCGGATTCACCGGTTCAACGGAATTAAAAATTTAATGGTTTTCCCCCATAATTTAAAATGATAACCCCATAGATTTAATATGGAACAGCACATTGATTTAATAAGATATCATTTTAATTCAATGTGCTATTCCTTAGGCAGAGATTGAAGAAATAATAGGTTGAACTATTGAATTAATATTATGCACATTATTAAATTGATAATCTTATCATATTACTCCAATAGTGGAAATAATTAAAGCAATAGTTTAAACTAATATGTTGTCATTTAAGATTAAACGGAGGATCACATTAAAAATTAACTATACAGCACATTATTTTAATATGAGGACTGTATAATTTTAATGTGACGACCATCATATTATTCTAATTATACGTACTATTATTTATTAATGGTATAAATCCTATTGACCAAAATTAATGGGAATAACTATTAAAAAACTATTGATTTTAAGTGATTTTTCTCTGAGTGTGGCACTACTCTTCAACCACATCTTCAATATAGGCTACTACCCAAAAAAATGGAAGGAAGTTATCATTATTCCCGTCCTTAAAGCTAACAAACCACCTAATCTCATCACCAGCTATATACCAATCTCTCTCCTTTCATGTATTAGCAAAGATTACGAAGCTTTAATGCTCGACAAAATCAGGCTACACTGTGAAGATAATAAAATTATACCTCAACATTAATTCGGCTTCATGATACAGCATTCAACCACACATGCCCTGACAGTTCTAATGGAATCAATGGACATGGAAAAAGCATTTGACACGGTCTGGATAGAAGGCCATATTTATACAATGAAGAAGCTATTTGGCTTCCATGACCATATCTGCAGAATTGCATATAATTACCTCACCAATTTGATCTTAACTGTTAAAATACAGAATGCTGATCTCATGCATTTGACATAAAGGCAGGTATACCTCAGGACTCCGTACTCGGACCAATCCAATACAACACCTATACTGCTGGCATACCCAAGCCTAGCAATAATTAAAAAAAAGTTAACATTCTCTGCTATGCAGTAACATTCTACTTTATACATCAATAGATGTCTTAAAGCCCTGCTCAAATATTTCAAAACTTGGAAAATTAAAATCAATATATCTAAATGCGAAGCATTTTTATTTACAAGTAGAAAAAAAGAAACCCCACCTAATACCCGGAAAAGTCTTCAAAACTTTCACTTAAAACTAAATAAGCACATCATTCCAGTCAATAGACAAATGAAATATCTAGGCATCATATTCACTGATGATCTCTTCCTCCATAGGCATATTAAGTACATACTCAAGAACGCCACGAACTGTTACTGTGCCCTCAAACGGGCCTTCAAACCCAATTCCAAACTCTCTACCAATCTAAAATTAATCCTCTATAAACAGATGATTAGAACAATCATGAGCCATGCATTTCGCACATGGCACAGCAGTAGCTCAGCCCAGATGGAAAAACTAAGAAAATTCGAGCGAAAAATCCTCAGGGACTGTGTCAATCTCAGACGTAAACCGGGTACTTACAAATGGATTAGTAACACATAACTCTACAATACGTCTAAAATAAAAAGAATAGTACGATTTCTGATAAAAATTGCAACTAAATATATTTCCAAACTTGAGTACGTATATAATCCGCTATTCCAAGGCATGAACAAGATCTATGCCCATTACTCGGGAACAAGGTAAAGGTGATTAATTACGTTAATGCCTACCAGGGGAGGACCTTGCCATGCAAGGCACTCTGTCAAAACCGTCCGTACGTGACGAATAGTCACATCCTGCCCGAGGTGTTCCTGCACAGGCAGCTGGTGGGCATCCCCTGGGGTGCAGCTGGCTACCTGACTGAATACGGCGGATCTAGAGAGGAAAACTCGATAAAACCCGCAATCCCAGGTGTAAACAATCGTGCCTATGGGATGAATGGCCCTGCGTGAGTGTGTCTTATAACGATGGGCTCCGGATACCAAGCGACCTCCGGTTTCAACCTTAGCCTTATCTCGGCATGCCGGCTCTGCTGAGATGGACCAACCTTTCCGAGCATACTCGTGGGACCAAAATAGATAAACCCGTTTTTTCTGAGGGAGGTGCACCTCTAAATGTACCAAAAACCCAATCCGGGGCTCTTAACGAACCCGAAAATTTCCAGGACATTACAAGTCCTTCATCTGACGGCTATGCGATGGATACAATACCCCTAGATGAGGAGGATCTCCTTAGATCACCACACCATAGCCAACAGGACAGCGGGAATACTGAAGTTCCCACATCCAAAGAGCGCAAGCCAAAGCTCAGTGGCGCGGCCAAAAAAAGGTTTAAATGGCTTTTAAAACATGGCCACACAGAGGCAGAGGCTAGAAGGATTGCTGCACTTCAGATAGAACAGCGGAATGAGGAGAGTCTTAAAAAACGTACTCGCTTGACGACTCTTCTCCTAAAGTGGAGCAACCTAGCGCCAAACGCAGCAAGGCAGCAACGGAGAATCCTTCAAAGAAGCACGTCTCCCAGCCTTTGCGTAAGCAGGCCTCCTATAAAGAGGTTGCAGAGAGCGTTCGGGTGGGTATTCTTCCCGTCGGTTATCCTGAGGTGGCACTCAACATGGATCAATTGAAGTCCGTACAGAGTGCTGTCTTGAGAGAGATCGCGGCTAGAAAACAAAGCCCCCTGAAGCCAAGATTCCTGTGGTCCACATTTAGACCAGGGTGGATGGTCATCAACTGCGCCAATCAGGACACCGTGACGTGGCTAAAAGGTGTAGTTGGGGAGCTAAAACCCTGGGAAGGAGCCAACAGTGTCATGGTCGAGGAAAGTGAAATTCCTCGCCCACAAGTTTCATTTCATTTCATTTCATTTACTCATTGATAGGTGGCATTGTACAAAAAGATACAAAATCTTATGTTAGTACAAGATTAATATGGAGGTACATTATCCAATAACTAATATTAAAAGTAAACTAGACTAATAACAAATCAAATAATTAGAACTAAAACATAAAAAGGGAAAAAAAAAAAAAAAGAGATGAACCTTATACTTATTTCCATTGCAAGACCAATACTAAAGTGACTTCAAGTGCTCGAAAACTTTGCACTTAAAATTACCAAACGTGCCCGACTCTTGTGGGATACTTTCCCAACAGCGCTGAGGACCCTACGGACTTGATTCTCGACTACATCGAGGGTCAGAACGCGGGGTTAAAGGTGTCAGAGTGGATTGTGTTACGCAAGACACAAAAACCACACGTAACAGAGCTAACCTTCTCCGTGGACCATACGTCCATGGAGGAGCTAAAAAAGGCTCATTACACAATTGGGTACAAGTTCGGCTCAGTCCAACTTAGGCCCAAGAGTGGGGCAGTAAAGACTGTGGCGGAGGCTGGGGATGGCCAAGGTCAGATTAAAACTCTGACTGATGAGCCTCAGCCATCGACATCAGGAACCAGCAGGCCTAAACTTTCTGTCAAGGCTAAGGCTGGCCCCGGTAAAGCAGTCGGAACTGCAGAGGCTAAGCCGGGGACTTCCGCAAAGAAGTCCGAAGGCACTAAGAAGAAGCCTCCTCCTGCCCGTGCGAAGCAGGGCAAAAAAGGAAATCCGAAAGGATCTCCTATCAAGGCTGCTAGCGGCCATAAAAAGTCATCCTAGTCATGACTAATCATCATCTAAGTTGCCTCCAGATAAATCTCCATCATGCCAAAGCGGCATCAGACGTGCTTAGCAGGAGATTTGTCTCGGAGAAACTTAGTCTGGCGCTCATACAGGAGCCCTGGGTACATCAAGACCGCATTAAAGGACTTCCCACAAAATCATGTAAGTTAATTTACAGTAATGAGCATGAATATCCCAGGGCAGCATTGCTGCTCAACACTAATCTAAATTTTATTCCTCTTTCGCAGTTCATTTCGAGGGACGTAGTTGCAGTAGCCATCGAGGTACCAACTCCGGGAGGTAGTCACGAGGTAGTAGTTACCTCAGTCTATTTTCCTGGAGATGCGGATACACTACCTCCTGCAGAGCTAAAAAGACTCATCAGCTACTGCAAACGAAGAGGAAAGCAATTTATCGTTGGACGCGATGCGAACGCACATCACACGCTATGGGACAGCACGGATACCAACATCAGGGGTGAGTACCTCCACGAGTTTATAATATCTAATAATTTAGAGATACTAAATCGAGGTAATAAGCCAACCTTTATGAACACTATCAGACAAGAGGTCCTGGACCTAACACTTGCCAGTATGTTCATAAGCACAAAAATAAGCAGGTAGCACGTATCGAACGAGATTTCCATGTCCGATCACAGACATATCAGGTTCGCTATAGAAGCCGCACTTAACTCAAGTCTAGAGTACCGAATCCCTAAATTAACTAACTGGGAACTCTATTGACAACATCTTAAGGCTGTAGTTAACTCTCCCGGTTGTAGCATTAGCACAACGGAGGAGTTGGACTCAGCCACTACGCAGCTACAAACGGCTGTACTGACTTCATTCGAACACAGCTGCCCTCTGAAGCAAAAGACTTGTAATCGGCAGGTACCTTGGTGGAATAGGGAACTGAGTTTGAAAAGAAAAGAAGTCAGAAAACTATTTAACAGAGCCAAGCTCTCTGGTACCTGGGGAGAATATAAAAAGGCTCTAACGGAATATAACATAGAATTAAGAAGATCTAAAAGAAGAACCTGGCGGACCTTCTGCGATGGCATAGATCAACTGCCCGCAGCTACAAGGCTCAATAAGGTACTTTCGAAGGATCACACGAATGGTATATGCTCACTTCAAAAAGAAGATGGGAACTATACCGAGAGTTGTGAGGAAACAGTCAGGCTCTTATTAGAAACTCACTTCCCCGACTCTACCAGTCCCGTTCAAGGAATAGTAGCTCCAGACCCAATTGAGGTGGGCAATTACAGGGTCTCTAACAGGAGTAAGAGCCTTGCGGGAAGAATCTTCACTCCTAACAAGGTTAGATGGGCCGTTGGTACGTTTAAACCCTTTAAATCTTTCCTGCCTTACTACAGCAAGGGTTTGAAGAAATACGTGTTCCACTACAAAACATTTTTCGAGCCAGTTACGCTCTGGGGTATATTCCCCAATGCTGGAGAGACGTCAGGGTGGTATTTATACCCAAAGCAGGGGAAAGAGCTAGCTCTCTAGCCAAATCGTTCCGACCCATTAGTCTCTCGTCATTTTTACTTAAATCCATGGAAAAAATGCTAGACCTACATATTCGAAGTGAAGTTTTGATTAAATCACCACTTCATTCTAAGCAATTCGCTTATCAAAAGTCTACCCAGACTGGCATCCACACTTTGGTTAAAGACCTCGAAAAAGCTCTTGAAGCAAAAGAGGTGGCCTTATGTGCATTTGCAGACATAGAAGGTGCTTTTGATAACACCTCCTTCGAAGCAATTAAATCAGCTGCCGAGGACAAGGGCTTCGAGCCCCCCACGGTTAATTGGATACACTCCATGCTTAGAAGCAGGAGGATAACTACTACTCTAGGAAACTGTTCAGTCACGATCACTGCAGCTAAAGGCTGCCCACAAGGAGGAGTTCTCTCTCCACTCCTATGGTCGATCGTGATTGATGATCTCTTAGAGAAGCTTACCAGTTCGGGTTTTACCGTACAAGGCTACGCGGATGACCTAGTAGTCACGATACGGGGCAAGCATGACCAAGTCATATCCGACCTCATGCAAAAAGCCCTTTCTAAAGTCCACACTTGGTGCTTAACCAAAGGCCTCAGTGTAAACCCAAACAAAACGGTTATCGTTCCGTTCACGAGAAGATCAAAACTTTCACTAAAGGCTCCTCTTCTCGATAACACGGAATTGATATTTTCAGAAGAAGTCAAATATCTGGGGGTCACCTTAGATAAGAAACTTTCCTGGAATTCGCATCTGTCTAGAGTGACGGAAAGAGCGATAGGATCTCTCTACACGTGCCGTCGCTTCATTGGCAGAACATGGGGTCTGAAGCCAAAAATGATGTACTGGATGTACACCACGGTTGTTAGACCCATGGTCACCTATGCGGCCCTCGCATGGTGGCCAAAAACTAATGAAAAGAAGGCTGAGGCTCTGCTTCAAAAAACACAACGGCTTGCCTGTCTAGGACTAACTGGTGCCATGAGGACCTGTCCTACAGCAGCCATGGAAGCCTTACTAAAACTTCCACCCCTACATCTGCAGGTGAAAATGGAAGCAATCTCCAGTGCTATTAGACTGCAAAAGGAGAAACAGTTAAAACCAGGGAATCTGGTTGGTCATATTAAGTATCTTAAAACAGATACGCTTTGAGCAAATGACGACAATATCTGATATAATCACACCCAAGGTGGATTTTGTAAGACCATTCGATGTGGTTCTAGGAAAACCGACAGCAATGGCGTTCCACTAAACCGTCCTTTCAACAAGGATCGATGGTGTGGTATACAGACGATTCAAAAACGAACAGTGGAGTCGGACTGGGCGTATACGGCCCCCAGATGCCATATATCAAAAGGCCCCTGGGCTCTACCCCTACCGTTTTCCAGGCCGAGGTATTGGCCATAGAAGAATGCGCCAATACCTGCATTAAAAGAGCCATAAATGGCTCAACTATTAATATTCTCTCGGACAGTCAAGCTGCCCTCAAAGGACTTAAAGTCCTACACCATCAAGTCAGGGATAGTCTGGGAGTGTCTACAAATCCTAAAAGATTTATCAAGAGGAAACAAAGTTATCCTCATGTGGGTACCTGGACATGAGGGCCATAAAGGCAACGAAATTGATGATGGCCTAGCCAAAAGAGGAGCGGAAACTCCCTTTGTCTGACCGGAGCCATTCTGTGGCACCCCAAAGTGCTACCTCAAAGCTGCCCTAAATAACTGGGAGAACAAACAAAAATCCCTATACTGGGAAAGGCTACAAGGACTTCGTCAGGCAAAAAAGTATATCGACACCTATGGAGGAAAAACAAAAGAACTATTACTTCTCAAGAAAACAGAGCTCAAAATAATTACAGAACGCTTCTCAGGCCATTGCTCCTTGAGGTATCACCTTAACAAGATGGGCTTGGCTGAGACTTCATCCTGCCGCTTTTGCCAGGATGCTCATGAAACCTCGGAGCACCTGCTCTGCAACTGCGAAGCATTGACCAGGCGGAGACAACTCCATCTCGAACATGCTTTTCCTACACCTAACTACGTACGGAACCTCAATCCCAGAAGGATCCTAGACTTTATTAACAGTCTGACGCCTGCACACCCCTCTACGAATCTAATCTAATCTAATGCCCATTACTCATATCAAATACCATCCGCCTTTACACCTTAAATGGTAAATCGGCAATAAATCTAAGTGTTCCTAAAATTACCCTTAACAATAATACCTGTATTCCTCTCCCACCCCTTCTACTCAAGATTATTCATCATAAAAATAACCTCAGAAGAAGACTGTTTAGGCTTCAATACGATCTCCTTCATCACCAACTCAAATCACAAATTAACTGTCTTGAAAAAATAATCAAAGACTCCATTTAGATCCACTATGCTAACTGTTGACAAAAAAAAAACTTTCTGGTATTAAAACATACAATTGCTCTATAAAAGCAGTTAAAAAATTTATGGGCCTTTTAAAAAATAATAGCGTACCTCCGCTACAAACAACAACCAGCTCTGAGGATATAATCTCTGATGATAAACATAAAGCAACTGCATTGGGAGACTACTTCTGTGGTATTCATAAATCAAAATTCTATATGGAGATCACGGTCACTAGCTCCCAAATTAATAATACCTACTGTCAAATCAAGCTATAAAAATAAAATAACTCCCCTTCTAACATTTTCAAATGACTTCAGAGCAGATTTTAAAGTTAACAATTCTTGTCCATTTCATGATAGATTTTCCGACCCTCCTCTTATACAACAGGCTAAACCTCAGCTTATTGGTAGCATAACTCTTCAATCCAATAATGTGAACCACATTAATTTTATCACCCCCAGTCAAGATAAAGGTCTCATTAAGTATCGTAACAACAAAAAAACAGCTGGAAATGATAAAATTTCTAACTACATGCTAAAAAAGTCATCCCCGAGTATATTTGTCTTCCTGGCACTACTCTTCAACCACATCTTCAATATAGGCTACTACCCAAAAAAATGGAAGGAAGTTATCATTATTACCGTCCTTAAAGCTAACAAACCACCTTATCTCATCACCAGCTATAGACCAATCTCTCTCCTTTCATGTATTAGCAAAGATTACGAAGCTTTAATCCTCGACAAAATCAGGCTACACTGTGAAGATAATAAAATTATACCTCAACATTAATTCGGCTCCATGATACAGCATTCAACCACACATGCCCTGACAGTTCTAATGGAATCAATTGGACATAATCTAAACAAAAAACAGACCTACTCTAGCATGTTCTCTGGACATGGAAAAAGCATTTGACACGGTCTGGATATAAGGCCTTATTTATACAATGAAGAAGCTATTTGACTTCCATGACCATATCTGCAGAATTGCATATAATTACCTCACCAATATGATCTTAACTGTAAAATACAGAACGCTCAATCTCATGCATTTGACATAAAGGCAGGCATACCTCAGGGCTCCGTACTCGGACCAATCCTATACAACACCTATACTGCTGACATACCCAAGGCTAGCAATAATTAAAAAAAAGTTAACATTCTCTGCTATGCAGTATCATTCTACTTTATACATCTGGTTTTAAAAAGCATATCCTGAAAGGTCGAATCAATAGATGTCTTAAAACCCTGCTCAAATATTTCAAAGCATGGAAAATTAAAATCAATATATCTAAATGCGAACCAATTTTTATTTACATGTAGAAAAAAAGAAACCGCACCTAATACCCGGAAAGGTCTTCAAAACTTTTACTTAAAACTAAATAAGCACATCATTCCAGTCAATACACAAATGAAATATCTAGGCATCATATTCACTGATGATCTATTCTTCCATAGGCATATTAAGTACATACTCAAGAACGCCACGAACTGTTACTGTGCCCTCAAACGGGCCTTCAAACCCAATTCCAAGCTCTCTACCAAACTAAAATTAATCCTCTATAAACAGATGATTAGACCAATCATGAGCCATGCATTCCGTACATGGCACAGCAGTAGCTCAGCCCAGATGGAAAAACTAAGAAAATTCGAGCGAAAAATCCTCAGGGACTGTGTCAATCTCAGACGTAAACCGGGTACTTCCAAATGGATTAGTAACACAAAACTCTACAATACGTCTAAAATAAAAAGAATAGTTCGATTTCTGATAAAAATTGCAACTAAATATATTTCCAAATTTGAGTACGTATGTAATCCGCTAGTCCAAGACATGAACAAGATCTATGCCCTTTACTCATATCAAATACCACCTGCCTTTACCCCTTAAATGGTTAATTACACACGATTTAATTTCTCCAAATGATCTCCTATACTATTATCGTAAAGCCACCAACAATGCTAACCTCTTAGTATACAACACCGCACAGTACATTAAATAAAATCAATTCAATAAACAACGTTACACACCAACCCGTCTGAACCTCTATCAAATGTAATAACCCCACGATTATCTTTCCCAATAACTTTAACATACCGCCCCATGGCCATCAGAACTATCTGCCTAACAAGTCTTCCTAACTTCTACTATCTACAATTACGATATCACTCAAATCATATACACAAAGATTCTAAAAGTAATAAAACTTCTATCACATAAGGTTTAGTTCATATATTCAAAATAATTCTAAATCCCTACCACACTAACCAAACTCTACTATACTTTATCTACATTTTATGCCTTTTTTTTGTGGAAACTTCAAACAAACTTTTAACCTTAAGTTACATATTAACCTCAACTGTCTAAAAACTACTTCAAAAACTTTAGCTCTTTGGTAAATGTACCTACCGTACATGTAAAAAACAATTAATTCCCCGCAATTTCTGTAATAAGTTAAGCTTAATTTCTAAGACTGTTGTTAAATACTAAGGCAATAAATATTTACTTGTTTTCCAATAAACAGTACTCGTACATTGGCGATCAAAGAGACTGCGCCTTTTATTTTAACACGGCATCTGCTAGTTTTAGCTTACCCAGAAGAAACGGTGGCTCTGCTTTTTCAAAGCTTCCCCACTAGGAGATCTGTTTCTGTTTTCTAAACTTCTCCTACTACACAGCGACCAGCAATTCTCTTACTACAATGTATAAATTTAGGAATTATTCAGAATAAAATTTATTGTTATAACCAAAGGCAAAGAGTTTACTTTATTCTGCGTGTTTGTTCAACCATGTCAAGTAAAATTACTAAAATGCGTCAAAAGAGTTAATTTTATCGTCCTATATTTAAAGCATTAACGCGCTATAATAATTATCTGTCCCTACAAAAACACTAATCCTGAATCTATCAACCTACCAACTTATTCGTAATTTGAGATAATGAGATTATAAGCATAGCACTTCCTTCCTTAAGATTTACTTATTGCGTTGTTGGAAAGATAAAGTAAAGGCTTTCTTCCTCTTACCACCTTTTACTCTCTACTTAGAGCTACTCTCTGTTGGGGTAATTTCAACTTTTACGAAAGCTTCTTAACACTTCAATATAAAATTTAGTTGTTGGTACGCGTCTATATTTTCGGTATTTAATTCCATCACTAAATTAATTTGTTATTTTTGACAGTGTGGAGATGTCTAAAGTCAATTTTCTGCTCAGATTATTACTAGAGTGGAGGATGTGGAAGGTACGTGCTCCTCGGACCAAATACGATAGAATTTTAAACTTTTGCCAGAAGGCAGTTCTATAAATCTACTTATTCCAAACAATTAATATTTGTTAGTCGAAAAAGGAAATTTCGTGTTTTCATTAAGCCGTTAAGAAGCAACACGTTTTTGAAACGGGTATTTGATAATGAAAGTTCAAGGATTGAACAAAACACACCACTTAAAACTTTCAACAGCAAAAAAATAGTTAGACATATAATGGCACGGATTATAGGAACTCTGTTTAAGGAATTAACGAAAGTGATGGTGAAGTGTGAATTGTTTTCATTAATCACTTTAATATACCTAACTTTTGACTAAAGTAGCTGGAGATACTGTGGGCGCTAAGCTGATAATGTTATGGCAAAGAAAAACTAAAACTCTTTCTATAAGTGGCTATAGCTTACCACGAACTTTTTTTTTTTAGTTTAAACCGATTTATTCATTATTGAAGTTCATCACATTATTCCGCTTTGAAACGGTAGGTGATGATTCCGGCAATTTTATTGCAAATGTTCTACATTGAGGATAATCCATATTCACGTGTAATGCTCAAACACCAACCCAGATTACTCGCGATTTAATCCATCGTATTACACCGGTGTAATATTTTATCCGAGATTTTCTGGGGGTAAAATTTCTATTCGAGGATTATTCCTAATAGACAACAAAGAATAGCACGTTTCCGTGGCAGCGATATTCCGGTTAGGTGCACTGATCTTAAGTTCTTGCTCTACAATTTTTTTTTTTTTTTAAATTATGTAAAAAAGAAAACTGAAAATTAATTTAATTTTGTATATTATATTGCTTATTCAATATTTCTTATTTTTAAACATAATAATCTTTTATTTCGACATACCGAAAATATCCGAAAGTAATGCCACATAAGCAAAAAACTCATTGTTTTACACGAGTTGGTGTTTACGACCAAATCAAGCATGATAGGAATAATCTTTACACAGGAAATAGGATTACCCTCTTTGGTGTTTACGGCCCTAAATAACGAAAATTAGAAGATACATATACGCCATCTGCAAGACAATTTAGATATTACAGATTTTCTTTCAGTAAAATTTAAAATTTTTCATGAATTTTTCAGGAATATTTCAGAATTTAACATTTGTGGCAAAATCACTATATCAGAGCTCACGAAGAACATTATAACTATAAAGCATAGCCTTACTACAACACGTTTCGGAGGTTTGTATGGATTGGATGTATCTAAGTAAGTTAAAGCGCGACTAAAGAAATTCGGGGAAAGAAAATCGAAGTCAAGCTATTACTTGCTTGCCTATTCCCACAACGTATGATTATCGGGTAAGCTGCTCTAAGCCACGGACTTCTTACCATAAAAATTAAAAAAAAATCATTCTAAGGTAAGGAAGAAGTTCTTGTAAGCTTGGAATGCAATTTGCTTTTATTCCTTGACATGACAGTGCCTCTATTTTGGAACATAATTGGAAGTTATGTAGGAGTATTCAATGGTTCTTGAATTCCTAGAAAGTATGGAGAGGTCGAAAAATACTGGTAAATTAAACTCGTCGCGTTCGATTTTAACTGTGAATTATATTTGACTAGTAAATTAATTTGTATACAATAAATTATGATTTACACATTTGGAAAAGAAATATTAAAGAATGCATTACAAAAAAATATTGGAACACAAAAGTGACATGAAAAAAGTACACAACAAAATATCAAGAAATAGTATATTCATCGTTCGTGCTATTACTATAATCAATCAATCAATCAGAGACTTTCTTGCGCATTTAAAATAAATTGTCCTTAATGTGTGGTCCTAACTTCCCTGTTAGGATTTGTGGTAAGGTAGATTTACCGCTCAGGCTTTTTATTTTGGCCTTGATTTCACAATTGTCTTGGCTTTGTCTTCTTTTGTTACATATATTGATTAAAAACTTTTATGTTTGATTTGTTTTTGTTGGTTATTACAGCTTCGCGCGCGACACTAAGCTGTTTCCGTGGCGGTTGTTTGTACAATGTTGTTTAGGAGGGTAAGACGGGAAATTGGGATGGGTGCGGTTGAGGAAATTATTATTATTATTACTATAAATTTACTTCAGAAATGTGTGAGCAGGTAAAATAATTTATGAAATCAGCCTTTTTCATTCAACATAATTTTGTGTGCAAGAATAATTGCGTAAGTTTTAAACATTAATTTTCGATTAATAATGGAATAAAATATCATGCAACTTTAACTTTATTGCAAAAATTTTACCTCTAGCTCGGGAAAATACAACGCGCCTACCAAATGCTAAAAATAAGGGAACTTAAATAAATATTGTTTATTAAATATATTTTTAATGTTATAATTAAGAGTTAAATCATAATTTTTTCTTTATTCGCAAAAGAAATTTGCGTGTCAACAAACGAAAAAGTTAAATGTTTTTAATAATAAAATGGCCGAACATTTTAGATTCGTGTGAAATTTTCTGGATCGGAAATGTCAAAGTAGACTCCATATAATACTTAGTTTTACACAGGTTAATTAGTATTTGTGAAGAATAGTTCTTATTAAAGTATTTAATATCAATGAAAATAGCTTCCATTTTTTATAAAGTTGTCATAAAAGCTAAAATACAGCATTCCAGTTTTATATAGGGGAAATCCCTTGCTCAATTTAAGATGCAACCAAATTATACATGTTCTTATTTAATTTTTCAATAACTTTTCAAAACCCCTCGACAACTAAATTGCTCCGGAAGCTAAAATGTTTTAAAAAGCCTTCGATAGATTTGTTTCGAACTACTATAAAATACTTATAGAATAATTTAGTTTCCGGAGGAAAACTGTTTTATACGAGGTTCGGAAAGAGTTCTTAGTTCTACGTTATAAATCAATATAGCAACAAAACTCAACAGGAAAAGCTATACCTCTATAAAACATTTTAGTTGTCGTGTAGCTGTTATACAACCCTTATAAAATAAAAAATCTAAGTAGCTGCAAAAATGTTCATTGGGAATGATGTATCCTTTTCCCACATACAAGATAAGACTAATATGCTAATATAGAAACTAAAGTGGAATATTTTTTGATGACCTTTTTCTTCTTAAACGGGTTTACTTTGACAATAGATAGCGCTCAAATGGAAAGAGTAATTTCATATTAGACACCTGCCATTTTTATTTTTGGTATACTTACTAAGTTCAAGTAGATCTATCAAAGGTAAAACTGTTGACAGAATTGAAAAGTGGTTAATTTTGTATTTCTTTGCTATAATATTAATGGACACAATCGATTCCATTTGGAACAAACTGAGGATTCTGTTTCGTCACCTGGAATAAGTCACTGATTTTGTTGTAATTGCATAACCTGCTGTGCACACGGAATAAAATACCTGATATTGTGTTAGCTGGTCATCAAATGAAGAAATGTGAGATCGCTCAGAACCTCATTATTACCTAAATTTCGAAATTTTTGGATTATATATAGATCACCCTGTGTCATTGAGCTTATTCCATAGATAATAATTAAATTTTTCTTTTCACCTCCAAATGAAACAGTTACACGTCGTTAAAGAAAAAACTAAAAATATACCAATATGATTGAATTTTGGGTAGAGATTATGATCGGTCTTTAAGCTGAAAGCTTAAGAGTTCCGACCTTTTAAATCGGATAAAACAAATAGATGTTGAAGCCTTATATTTATTTTATTCAAACTCTGTTAGAATTCCACAAATTTTACTTTAATGTGACACCACAACTATACGAAACATAAATAAGGAAATAATGAACTACTAGCAAGCTTCAACGATTATATCTATCAAAAAATATCTGAAGTCATCACCATAGGGTAGGTGTTGGGGAGCGGGTGAGTTTTGAGGGTGTGAGATATAATCTTGATGCACTCAGTTTAACTTTATTACATTGGATTTATTAATACTTCAATCGGTACAATTTCGAGACTTTAATTTAGCAATTAGGAAAATGAAATTCCATTTTCTGAATACTGTTGGCAAGACGTTGACGTTTGCTGCTCTCGTAGGCTTCTGATCCATTCCCTGGTCTCTTATACTTCATGGTAGAATGGTATGAGATGCTGCGATTCTATGTAGTGTGTAATCTCCTCTTATATTTGGTAGAGAGTATAATCTGCAGTGGCGTTGTGTATAATTATGAACAGGTATATCATACAAAAGTTATACGGTGATCCATAAAAAGATACGCAAAAATTGCAAGATCTCCATATCTTAAATATCCATTAAAAATCGGAAAAAAATTTCCATACAAATTATTTTCACTAGAAATGAACTCGAAATCATCTCATAAATTCATGCCACCCTTTACATATACGCATAAGTTCCTAGTATATAATGATGATTGATGAAAAGTCCCAGACAATACAGACATTTGCATTTCATAACACAGTTCATTTCAGATATTAAGCATATAAAAGGATTGCGAGGATGTGCTGATTCAGTATCCCATATAATAGTAAACGATGAAAGTCTCTGTGAGCTAAATAAAAGTAAAATAGGCTTAAAACCTATCGCTGAAAACCAAAAAGATGATGAAGAATTGAAACATCTCTTTTCCGCTTAGGGAACTATGAAATTTTTCAAGGGTAAATTAATTGAAACAGAATTATCCACTTCCGAAAATTAAATTTGGTGTGATGTATCGACAAAAACTCCTCGGCCATATATTCCGAATCTTTTAAGGCAAACTATTTTTGAACTTATACATACCCCTTATCACAGCATTGTATAAGAGCAACTAGAAAACTGATTTCTTCAAGATACTTTTAACCTAACGTGAATAAAAACATATATTTGTGGACAAACACATGTTTATTTTGTCAAAGATCTAAGATTTACAAACATACTAGGTCGTAAATTGGTCAAATCTCAATTCCAAAAGGCAGATTTGAACATATTCACATGGATTTAGTCGGTCCATTACCACCTTCAAAAGGATTTACTCATTTATTAACTGTCATCGACAAAAGATGGCGTGAAGCCTTTCCTTTAAACGATACACACACATTATATTTCGCGTTCCCGCTTGAAGTAACAACAGACCAAGGTGCTCAATACGAGTCTAAATTTTTTCTTGAATTTTCAATATTGCTGGGATCACACAGAATTCGCTCTTCACTTTATCATCGAATCATTTAATCTTCAGTTGAATAGGATGATAGAGCGTTTCCATGACAGTTGAAAATAGCCTTAAGAGCTAAAACTGATCACACTACTTGGGTAATGAAAATACCAGCGATTCTCTTAGATTTCAGAACCAAGCTAAAAGAAAATCTTAACTGTTGTCCATCTGATTTGGTTTATGGGCAAGCGATGCGTGAATTCTTTGTACTATAGTGCAGTGGTACCCCATTCGCCCACTTTCGTAAATTTTTTCTTGAGATAAGTTTTGTTAGGTACCTATATATTTTGAAATTTCGACATTTTATAAAGTTTTCGGGTGAGTATGTTGCGATTGTAGTTTTGACTGAATAGTGTAGCTTTCCTACTCTACTCCGAATAGTGGTTCTTATTTTTTTCCTTTTCTGTAAAAACTGGCAAGAAGTTCCTCAGTATGTAATACCAAATATTTGTTATGTTATTTTTGTGTTAGCTTACAGAGAAATACTTAATTTCCAGTTTTTGTTAAAGCAATAAGATTTAGTTATCCGACTGTATTGTTTTTGGTTTTGAATATTTTCTGGTTTACTTAAATGTCTAGAAAGAAATTGGTTCACTACTGACTGTGCGCCTACTTAAGTTTTAAATCGCAGACACACACCACTGTACACAATTAGCGAAAAATTCATGTCAAGACATTTTGGTTTATAAAATTTAAAAAATTATTTGTTTATATCAGGGAATTATTTCAGTCTTAGAGCAGATTGCAGAGGGCAAATGGCTTTTAAAAAGATTAATGGTTTTTTTCATTACATATTAATTGTTATTAATATTAAAAAATGCTTTCAAGTTTTTCTTTTTAAAATGAAATTAAAACTAAATAACTAGAATTAAATAGATTTTAAAAGAGAAAGAAAAATAAAGTAAAATGTAAAATATTTTCAAATCAAATAAAAATATTCATCTTGATTTTTATCCTCATTTGAATATAGGATACAATATGGAATAAAGAATTTCAACAACTTATTGTTGACAGTTCATAATACTTTTTGATTTGTGGCTACTCAAACTGGATCACTTTGAAGCAAAGATATGAAAAACTATAAGCAGCGATCCTGAAATTATAAACCATACTAAGGCTACATGCTTTTAAACCTAAGACAAAAGTTAGACCTTAATTATTTAGATAAAGCAAAATTGTTCACCCAAAAAAATCCGCGGCAGCTTCAGTCACAAATATGGGTCCCGTAAGAGGGAGCCTTTAAGCATACCAAAAAGAATAAACATGTTCCTGAAGCAATATATGGTATCGAGAGGCAAACCTACAAAGTTTGCTACATCCACAAAGTGTTAAACTTATTAAGTTCGATATATTTATTATTATTTAAAATTCAATACTTGAAAGCATTTAAAAGTACAGTCCAGAGATTTTAAAAACGAATTAAATTTGTATAAAATTCCATCGTATGCGGTATAAAAATAATTAAGCTTATTTATTTGCTCGCCAATTACAAGTATTAGCGGCTGTAAAGGCAAACCTTTGTCTAAATATTTTTCACGAAGTTTTTCGAGTTGTCCGCCATAGTCGTTAACTGTCGGAGAATGTAATAAAGTTGCTTGCTGGGAATCGATAATAGATGGCTTCCACCGAGATCGTTTGTTGTTACTTCTTGAAATAACTACTGCCGATGGTTTTAAAACTGCATGTAACAATAAAAATAGGATACCGTCACGTGAGTTTATAATAACGAAAAAATAATTTTATTATATCATAAATGAATAATAAATATGTTGGTTCATACCATTATCAATGTCACTGCTAAGAATATTGAGGAGTTTAAGAGATGCAGAGTCCTTTATGTTCTCTTTGTAAAAGGGAATGATATTTCGCGGGAATGAATCCCATTTTTTTAAAAGGTGGTATTCTGTGCCTGGATGTATATACTTGTAATCAATTTCAATCTGTAAAAAATATCTTTTATTACAATATTCACAGTATTTCCTTTCTGTTTAAGATTTTGTTTATATTCAGAACATGCAATTAACCATATATTTGTGAATTTTGAAATTATAAAATAGTGTAAAAAAAATGAAGATGGAAAAACGTTAAGATAGATTCTTATGATTTTACTTATACAGGCTGTTTCCTCCATGGTGGTCCATAGAGCGGGAGGTAATAGTACTCACCTAGGCAACCAAAAAAATTGTATTGTATTGCATTGTAGCTCCGAAACGGTTGATATGCCCGCCCCCCCTCCTGCGATACAATTTTTTTTTGTCTAGGGCTAGGTGAGTACCATCACCTCTCACTCTATATGGACGATCATGGAGAAAAAACACCCTGTATATCAAAGCGTTTTTATACTTCAACAATTTAAAAAAAATTGTAATAAAAAGGAGTCAATAAAAAGTTCTAGACTTACTAGAGAATGTCCACTACTATGCTTATACAGTGGCCATTTCTTAAATGTGTCCTTGCCGTTTTTCTTAATATAAGTATGTCTTAGATTAAAAACCTTTTCCCATTTTTCTACAACAGTATCCCAGGGTTCATTGTTGTGTTTTAGCCACAACTCATTTTCAATTTCGTCTTCAGCTAAGTGTGAAAGTTAATGAATCATACACGAAAACGGAAAATTGAAAGAAAATAACAGAAATAAATTTGAAATGAAAGGAAAAGTGAAAACTATTCACACTAATATTAAACTATTTTAGGGAAAAAATAACACATCTTATGCGATGTATACCTACGAACATTTGTTTAAAAGAAGCAATGCGAAATAATTGGGATGATTTTTTTTTAATAAAGTAATAATAATTGAATAACTGAATAGTTTAGTTTTTAGTTCTCATAAATCCTTACATGTAAGTGCTCAAAAACACCATAAATCGAATTACTCAAACTTGGCTCAAATGTATCCTCAGCAATGTCAGATGAGCACGAAGGTTGTAATGTATTAGAAACTTGCTTTAAGTTGGATTTACGCTTAGCTATTTTTACTCGAGCATTTACGGCTTTGTCGTGCAATTTTCCTGTAGGATTTTTTCCCGGGCCTCTGTTCATGTAATAATATCTCTATAGAAATTATAGATTTCCATGCATTTGGTTCTACTGCTTCTTGTACAAATAATAATAACAATAATGATAATGTTTTAAACTTTCAATATTTTCAGTTGTAAATTGAGCTGGAATTGCTTTGCTGAATTCTTGAATGTCTTTCATATATATTTTTCGATTCCGTTCCGTGAAAAAATCAACAATCATATTAATTAGAAGATCGCGGTTAATTTTATCCAATGAACCATTATTTTCATAAAATTCATTTATACTTTTACCAACAGGTGTTCTCAAGAGCTCCACTAAAATTGACTTTTGTCTACACATTAATTCTTCATTGATAGCGGAATCTGATGGAGAGGTTGCCGCAGAAGAACAATTTCCAACCCAATTTCGGCAGTCACTATCGACCGATAATGTATCTGCCTAAAATGTACATATTAATGCTCATATTAAGAACTCATTTATGTATATAAAAATTATTAGAATTATTTACTGTTTCAATCCTCCATTTTTTTAATTGGAATTTGAATAAAGCTCTTGTTCCTAGCTGTGTAACTGGGAATAATTCATTAACATCCGAGTCCGTTATAACTCTCAAACTCTCCACATTCATTCCGCAAGCTAAAATAAAGAATCATAATTTTCTTCCTAAACTAGGTTGACTGTAGTCTCATGCAATGCGATAAAATGTAAATATAATAAATAAAGTAGCCAAATATACCAGATCAAGTGGAACAATTATGCGTATATAACAATTTTAAGTAGATATCCTTATATGTGCACAAAGAAACACAGGTTCCTGCTCTAAACAAATCAAACTTTAATAATAAGTACAGAAATCGAACTTTTAAATTCTGTATTATTGGAAATAAGACACAGTCAAAACTTCAACAAATAAATTTAATAAAAATGGAAAATTCGAATAAATTGGTTTGTAAAATTCGGCCAGTACATATATAAAAAACTTCTCTTTACTTACATTTCAACCTGTTGTAGATATTGATATCGAATCCAGAGTTTGTACACACAACTTCTTTCAACTCGTCCTGATCGTTGTTTACCAGCAATTCGTACGATTCACTGCAGCTTTGCACTTCTGAACCACACACAAATTCAATTTTACTGCTTTCGGATAATAACTTCTCCAAATCACTAATAATAACACAATTACTTTCCATTTTCTTGTTTTGTTATTCACTAAATTTTGCAAAACTTCTTCAAAGCACAACTGACTGCAGTGCACTGCAGAAACAATACGTACCGGACCACAGCTAGCAGAATGTAGCAACATTCTTGATCTTGCTTGTTTTACTTGCCAGGTTAAATTTATGTGATATCAAATTATTTAAGTTCAATCTTATTGTTTTTAGCAGATACCCCCATAAATTTAATGTGACTTCAAATTAATTTTATAACAGACCTTTTTCTTTTATTAGATACCATATTAATTTAATGTGTTATTTCAATAGTTTACAGTTATTAATTTCTATTGGGACGCACTATTATTTTAAATTCTAACAACATATAAAATTGTTCGTATGTATGTGTATATTCTCAATAATATATCATATAAAATAAAAGGTTGCCTTATTGATAAATAATAGGTTTCGTCCTAATGAAGATACATGGGAAAACATTTTAAAACAATTCTTTTCTAATTGATTATATAGGAATTCCTATTAATTTTCGCCACATTAAAATAATAGTGAAAAAATTATTAAATAACGAAGGCAAATTTTTCTGGATGCAGGAAGACAAATATACTCGGCGGTGACTTTTTTAGCATGTAGTTAGAAATTTTATCATTTCCAGCTGTTTTTTTGTTGTTACGATACTTAATGAGATCTTTAACTTAACTGGGGGTGATAAAATTAATGTGGTTCACATTATTGGATTGAAGAGTTATGCTACCAATAAGCTGAGGTTTAGCCTGTTGTATAAGAGGAGGGTCGGAAAATCTATCATGAAATGGACAAGAATTGTTAACTTCAAAATCTGCTCTGAAGTCATTTGAAAATGTTAGAAGGGGAGTTATTTTATTTTTATAGCTTGATTCGACAGTAGGTATTATTAATTTTGGAGCTAGTGAGCGTGATCTCCATATAGAATTTTGATTTATGAATACCACAGAAGTAGTCTCCCAATGCAGTTGCTTTATGTTTATCATCAGAGATTATATCCCCAGAGCTGATTGTTGTTTGTAGCGGAGGTACGCTATTATTTTTTAAAAGGCCCATAAATTTTTTAACTGCTTTTATAGAGCAATTGTATGTTTTAATACCAGAAAGTTTTTTTTTGTCAACAGTTAGCATAGTGGATCTAAATGGAGTCTTTGATTATTTTTTCAAGACAGTTAATTTGTGATTTGAGTTGGTGCTGAAGGAGATCGTATTGAACCTTAAACAGTCTTCTTCGGAGGTTTTTTTTATGATGAATAATCTTGAGTAGAAGGGGTGGGAGAGGAATACAGGTATTTTTGTTAAGAGTAATTGTAGGAACACTTAGGTTTATTGCAGATTTTAGAAGCCTGTCGAGGTTTTCGATGATATTATCTATTTTAGTAGGGGTGGGGCAGCAGTTATCGAGGAGCATTATTTCCGAGATGTTGTGATCAATATACATACAGAGAATCCAGTTTGTATTACCATAATCAAGTATTGTTTGCTTTGCAGCAATGGCCGGACTGTTGACTAATGAGATACTGAACTCTACAGCCACATGATCTGAGGGGTAGTCTAAGCTGAAGAGTTTACCTCTGTTATTATGAATTATATTTATATTGCTGGATACGAAGAAGAATGTTCCAGGAGTAGGTTTCTATCAATAGAGTTGTCTAGGTACCATCGGTGTAGAAACTTACCCGAATTATTTGCAGTAGCCCGATCATTTCCTCAATAATGATGTATGGCGTTAAAATCGCCCCCAAATACGTAGTAATCAGCTTTAATTTTATTAAATAAATCAGACATACCATCGGCTATAGCATAATTCCCACTTGGGTTATAAATTGATGTTACCGCAAGTGTCTTATTGTAAGAAAGGCTAATAATAATAGTTGTAGTTTCAAAATAATTAAATTTTGTTGGGTTGACAAGATGGATATACTTGAGGTTTTGTTTTGTTAAGATGGCTGTGCCACCACCACCCCCGCAAGGTCTATCGTTTCTCGGATTTTATTATTTTTTTTTTGTTGTTGATATTATGTTTTGATTTTAGTTTAGTTTCACTGAGCAGTGCCAGGTTTGGCTTATGTTCAAATAGAAATGTATTGAGTTGATGCCTTTTGTGAATAGAGATAAGGGAGTTCACAATTATTGTAACTATTTTTAGGTTGGTAATAACGTTGGACCCAATTTGAGATGTGTTCATAGTGAACTATTGACTGCTAGTTCTGTTAGGAACGATAACAAAGCCATTCTTTTACTGTTGAGGTCTGATAGTTCTCTATATAGCGCGGTAGAAAGTTGTCTATTCTGTGGAGACACACAAACAGGTCCAGACCAACTATTAAGTTGAATTCATTATTCAAGAATTGTATATTATCAGTTCGCTGATTAACTATTTTGGCTTGTATCGTTTACTATTCGTCGTGGGGTACTTTGATCTCTCTTAATCTGGAGGCATATGATATATTTTTCGTTGTAAAATTACTAAGGGTTTTGCTCTATAACTTTGATTTTTCTTGCTTTCTAGAGATAATTAGAATATATTTAGTGCATTTTCTGTAATTAGCAGGATGACCTGACAGACCACAGTTAACGCAAACAGGAAGTGCGTCTTAATCAATGCGCATAGTTTCATCAGAGTTCATTTCGACTCTTTCAATATCATTGCTCAAACGGACTATCTTTGGGGGAAGAGGACATTTCCCCAAGACCATGATTATCTTTGCATTAAACGCAGCTGTAGGTCATGGAGCAGTTATATGCAATATGGCCAAAACACTGGCAGTTATGGCATTGAGATATTGTTGTTGGTTTAAATTTATGGAAGAAAACCCTTTGCTCCAAGAAATGTTTTGCCTTGAGTACTTCCGAGTGATCTGTACCATTTTTAATTTGTAGGAGCCATATTGGCTGCTTGATTCTAGCGTTATTTTTTTTTAGATAACAGAGATATTTTAGAGATTTCTATATTAGGGAAAATTCTTTGGAATTCAGATAAGATATCTTGCTCATCATAAGATGAGTCAAGGGATTTTAGCAGTATGCTACTAGGTTTTCCGTTTTTAAGGGTGTAGCTGTAGTGGCTAACACCCTTAGCCTTAAGCAGTTCAATCGCCATTTTAAAGTAACTTGAATATTTTACCAATAGATAGACGGTATTCTTATTAATTTTTTAAAAAGGAAAGTACTTTCATTAATTGCCAGTTTGAGTTTGTTTGAAAAATATTTTAGATTGAGGTTGTATATTACAATTGGCGCTAGTTTAACCGATTTGGTTAGGATGGGTCTTATTCTGACAGTTTGGGAGGACTGATCGTCCATATTGATATCATCTGGTTCAGAACAGGTGGGCTGATCATCTTCTTCAGAATACAGCGAGCTGAACCGATTAAAAGTTTTGTACGAACTGTACCTAAAGTCTTACCCAATTGGGACCCATGACTAGGGTTTATTATTTTTTTTTTATTTTTTCTTTTCCAGCATGGTTATCACTACCATCCGTGTCTTTTTTCATGCAATGTGAATTAACATCAATGTACTTAACTAGGTTGTTATATTTTACAAGTAAAGCATTATAATTTTCAGATATAATTTTAAGTCGATTATTATAAAAAATGTCAGGTACCTTATCTGTATTTACTATACTTTGAGGCCTCTTGACGTTGGATGATACGTTAGTGTCAAAGGATTCACTTGAAACGGGTATTGGTTCTTTAGAGATGTCTTCTAACCTAGGGACGGCACAAGTATTTAAAAACATGCTGAGGTTAGATGGCCTCCGGACGGCACTGGGAGCCTTATCCAAATCCATCTTTTCTGTACTAGTTTGTCCATAAAAGATGTCGTCTGACCTAGGGAAGGCACTAGGATTTATGTGCATGATGTGGTCCAAAGACCCAGGGACGGCACTGGGTTGGTCCATTAATTAGTAGTTTTTTTGTAGCAACTTTGTGTATTATTGCTTTTGGTTTTTTAATTTTTTTCATATCGTTATGTGTTTCAGGGGCGTTACTATCATAGTCACTAATTTGTAATTTGTTATGTTTTAATTTTTTATCATCTCTCCTTTTTTTAATTTTTGTTACGTCCAAGGAGGTTGTTCTTTTTTTTGTACTTTTTGTTGATATGGTGCTCAGAGTTGACGCATCACTATAACTATCAGACCTATCTTCCTCAGAGAGGAAGTCGGAGAATCACTAGATGTGGAGTAGTTTTATTTAGATTTGATTATTGTTGTGTTATATTATATTATTATGTGATTATATTAAATTATATTATTGCTTTATTAAATTTATTTGATAATACTAGAATGTGCGTTACGCTTGAGCAGTTGTTTTATTTTATTTTTGCACTTCAGTATAAGCGATGTTCCGTCGCTTTATTATGTTTTATAGCACTATTAAAACTTCAGAGTTCCAAAAGTATTTGAAAAATTCAGAGATAAGGTATAGTAAATCTAGCACTCTTTAGTTTAAAGTAGGATTAGTTCACTAATGTTTTCCATAAATAAACAAAGAATTGAAAGTTCAAAGCTCTAAACATTCCTTAGAAGATTCGATGTTGGGAACATTAACATATTCACTGTGTTTCACAGCAGCTGACGGCGCAGCTCTTCTCCTAATTTTCAATGATTACTTTCAAACGTTGGGAGCACCAGACACAATCACTTTGCTTCAGAGCTGCACAGAAGCAAGGGAGCCGTTCACTGCACTGAACTAGATCGGCAATATTCACCTTTCGATAATGGGGGCACACGACACAATCACTGCACTAAACACAATCTCTGCGCATCAAGGCAGCAGGGCACTTCTCACAACACTGGTTCACTGGTTAGTTGTTTGGGAGAACTGAGCACTTTCACTGCACTTCACTGAATGTAAAACCCTCGAGAATACTTCACAAGCCATGAAACAGTCTCCCTCCCTACCGCATGCGAGGCCCAACGGAGCTCTCACGTTCTAAAATATTTGCAGTATTCTTATGTAAAACTGACAAAAGTTTGATTTGAATAGCTCCTCCGCCCTAAACTACTATTCATGCAGAAAAATGGTGTTCTAATAATCTTGCTTTCTTATCTTCCTAACCAAAATAAAATTTTTATAACTTTCCTAACAAAATTATTTGAAACTAAGTATTTGCACCACATGACTACGATTCCTCAAACAAAAACTCTCAGCTGAGTAATCATTGTATGCCGCTGTGCCGCATGGCATGCCGTGGGCTGATGATATCGAATGTAGTGGCCTAAAGATTCGGACTCCGGCTGCACATACCCAAACGTAATTATTACAGCTGAGATTTAGTGAGCGTAAAATGGTAGGGTTACTTTGTAGTCAACATTATTTTATTATTTTGTTAAGTAAAGGTATATAGGAAGTGTAGCCTTTCGGATGGCAAAGAACTAAGCTTTAAATTACTATGTAGCAGACAATTTTTCTGTATAGATAGTAGATTAGACTCTATACTATATATATTATATATAAAGTCAATGTTTTGTACTTTTCCATAAGTATCAATATAGAACATTATAGAGAACAGACTCCTAACGCACACATATAGATTCCTGTTTCTTGGCTTGGGAACTATTCTCGAGGGTTTTGGTAGGAGGGACTACAGTGTGATGTTGTGTATGTGGAATAAAATTTTAGAGAACAATTTATTTATTGAACATATTTTGAAGATTATTTTATCTTGCGTAATGTATTTTTAGAAAGATTTGCCTAATCTCCCTAATACGAGTATGTCTATTTCAAGACTATGTAACAATCTCAGAGTGGACGCAGTGTAACCAGCTCAAGGGAAGGTTGCGGTGTAAAGTGCAATCATCAAAATAGTGGATTGCAGGATCAGTAAAAAACATTTACCTTTTCAGAAAATTACATAATTTATCCGAGGGAGACTTACTTTATTTTAATATAAATTCTTCAAAATTCATAGTGTCTCTTTTATTATTTTAATGAATGGAACTTGGTACAGTTTACACATGTTTTTTTGCTTAAGTGTTCATTCTATTATTCAAATCTTTCTACAATCAACATTTGAGTAACATGCTCCATCAATTGTCTATATAATAAATATTTAAGAGAAAAAAACCTTTCAACCTATGAATAACTCAAATATTGACCTGCCCGTATGACATAATGCATTTTAGATTTTACTGAAGGGGCTGTAGAAAAGGAAATGAGCCAGGGAAACAATGTAGCGCAATTCACTCCAGATCCTGCAGCGAAGGTCTTACACAATTCAGTTTATTTAAAAATGTGCCAGCGCCAAGCGGCTATTCCACATCAAAATTCATTGAATTTTTTAGATTTATGATTATAAACCAAAGTCATACATTTATTTATCAAACTTCTGTCTATTTTCATATTTTTTTATTATTTTGTAAAAACTTTTAAGGAAATAAAAAATTACAAAAGTAAGAAGAACTTTTCTTATACAGCGGTTTTTCCTAGAAAAAATGTTGCAGTACCTAAAAGCTCGGGCTTAATTCATGCAAAATTGGAAGCTGTGACGTATGCAAATTTAATATAATTTCTTTGGACGAAAAATAGTCCAGTCATATTGGACTACTTTTCGACAAATAAAAACATTAACTGGTAACGATCGTAATTTTGGTATACATTCCTTATACTGGTTCATATTCAACATAATAAAGGTCACCGTCAAAATCTGGAAAAAGGTACACTTTTTCAGTTTTTTACCTATATCTCGACAACTATAATTGCCAAATCTGGCACTGTTATCCCCAACTATGGAATTGAAGGAAAATTCATGATTTCCGTGACCCTGTTCGGACAATGAAGGTCCCTGCACCAGGTTCCGTGCTCTCATTACTCTCATCCAATTGTAAAAAGGGATGTACCTTATCTTGTTGATACCGGAAGTCCGGACTAAAATACGCAGCGATTTGTGGATATTGCCAAGGTATCACTCGCGTGCTTTAACTCGAACAGAAATCTCGACATTGATGATGAGAGTTCTATTGAGAGGGAGTTTCATGAGGAATTTTTCAAAGTGCCTCACACCCGACTTCGACGATGTCACTCTCGAAGAACCAGACTTCAGACAATGCTACACCTAGGACGAGTGGCATGCAACGACTTTAATTGGTAAGAATAGACGAATATAAGAAATACTAGCATAATTTTCAATGAATTTTATTATGTGTCATTTATTCATTTATGACTAATGAAGCTGAAAAAAATCATTTGTACAATAGTTTTAAGAGCTCAGGGGACTTTCTTTTCTATTCAACGTCGGATTACAGCTAAAATATTGGAGATACAAAACAAATTTTGCTGTACTTTTTTACGGGCAATTTAATATATTTTACTTTATATCTGAACAATTTTTTAGTATCAGTTATAGTTGCCGAGATATAGGCAAATCTGAAAAGGTGTACCTTTTTTCCCAGATGGTGGCTCGAGCGCAACAGATTTTAACGGCGACTTTGAGTATGTTCAATGCGAGCCTGTAATAAGTATGTATGTATACCAAAATTCAGGTTTTTATCATTTAATGCTTTAATTTTTTCTAATTTGACTGCACTAAAAGTAAAAAAGAAAGAAATAGTAAATATATAAGTTCGTGCAAATTCGTTATACCACATTGCCTAAAAAATGAGTACGCCAACAGACCTAATATGTTGGAAAAAGTATGGCGTATAGTGTAATTTTCCAAATGGTTTCAATAACATCAGCTTGCATACCACTAGCTTTTTTCCACTTTTTTATTCCCAACAAATCTGAGCCCTGGTCAGTGTTAGTAGGTATTTTACTCGAATTCGCCCATAATACATTAAAAATGTCCCCGATTTCAATTACATATTTCATAGCTTTGCTGTCCAGTAAAAAGAAAAAACGGAAACATTATAAAATCGTGCGTGCTACCATCCATATCCGTCACAGATGTCTTTCTCGAAAGTGACCTGACGTAAAAATTTGAAATTTGGCAGAATTTTAGGTCTTCATGATGTCCATATATTTTAGGATATTATTAAATATTTTTTATTTTTATTTTGAATGGAGATAGGTTGGGCCCCCTCAAAATATGAGAAAAAATACCGTCCCCCTGATCTACTAGGTTTTTAAAGCAAAAAGTTTAGGATTATCGGGGTTAGTAGGCATTAAGTCACAGATCACAGGAAAACTGCCGCTTTTTTGGTCAGTCTTGCGGCTGCTGGAGGAAATGTGACTTGAGTTAGCTTATAAGAATAATATCAACTCTTATTCATTTGTCATAGGCAAATTTAGATCAACTGTTCGATAAAGTTCCGGTATGGAACTCTATTGCACGAGCCGGACTAGCTCTTAACCGAATTATTTATATGTATAATGTAATGCAAACCAAATTTACTTTCTTTAATAGTTGATAAGTCTACAAAATTGAAAAACTTAGTGACTCGAGTGATATGGGTACAAATGACACATCTAGGAAAATAGTCCCTGAGCAACTATCACTGATTGCCCATACGAGCAAATTTCAGGTTGCTTTTTGGTAGGGGGAGGGCATCTCAAATATTTAAGGGTTACAGGGCGATTAAAAAAAATATGCCTGTTTTTCATAAAACGTCTCCTAACTTCCCAGTTCAATTGCATTTTAGATGGGATCATAGTACACCATCAAAAGCAAAAAATTGTGGAAAAAATATGCCTGATAACTGATACATTTTCTAGCAAAATTTGTAAACCTCAGAATATTACCCTGCATTTGATTCTACGTATATACCAACCTACATGAAATCATTCTCGATAAGTTATTTTTTATGATTCATTATTTCGTTAATTGTCACCTTTATAGAAAGTTACGAGCTGTTTTGTGAAAGAATAACATATTTTCTGCCCTGATATTTTTCGTTTGGTTATGTGTTGTACCTCGCTCCGTATGGACCTCTGAGCCACAGCCAGAAACACCCTATATATTCAAAGATATGTTATGCTAGGGCTATGGACTGTTTTCAACAATGTGATATCCTTAGGGAGAGCGACATCGGTACCCTACTAGGCAACTCAACTTTTCTATGTTTTATTTTACTAGAATTTCACTTGAGTAATCAGAACGGAAGAAAAGTTGTTAAGTATATAATACAAGAGAAATTTGCTCTCTCTAACGTATCGAACTTTACTCACGTTACTATTCAATTATCAAATCAACCAAAAATGAATATTTTACCTTCATGTCAGTATTTTGTCCAAAAGAAGGGTTAGTGTATGCATTTATGTATACATATGATGGCAATTTAGAATATAATCCATCAAGTTCAAGGGAACATTGAAAAATGGGTTGCTTTAAGTCATTGTTCTTTTTTTACGTATTCCACAGAAAAATGCCAATAAAGTCTGTATAGCAAGCCTATTCTAGTCTCACACTTGAAATTCTGATATACATAATATGTACTTCGTAGTGTCCTGTCTATGTTCTCCACTCTGATCCCTCTTGATTTACGGCCGCCAGACTGTCGCCAGAGAATTTCAAAACAAATTATCCAAGCATAAAATCAACAAACGCCGATAAGATTTGAAAGGGTTTCAGGATCATTGGATCCTTTATAAAATTGCGATGCATTAGCATGAGATACGGGCAGGGGGGGGGGGGTCTGTCTGTACGTGTATAGCATTCAGAGGACAGAGATTGGATTTTTTATTGTAAAGGTCAGACTAGTCTTTCATTTTAAACACTGGACCCATGTACATAATTGATCAATGTCAGGAAAGAAAGGAAGGATTTTGTACATAGGACCATGGTATAGAAATGATGAAATTTTTTCGCAATTAAATTGTGCATCCTGACTATATTTCATAAATATTTGAAATAAGGAGCATAGCATTTGCTTGATACTATATTGTTCAATGTAGATTGAGAGCAAATTGTAGGGTTATAGTAAATTTTAAACTCCCAACGAACGGCCTTACATTGTTTTGATAAAAATTTCCAGTGAAACGAAACACACAGGCACAAGGAGGAAATTAAAAATAACATTCATGATGCTTCCCAATGAATTGTACGAACAACCCTTAAACATGCAGCTCAGTGGCATACATCTATTCATTTCCGTTCGAATTAGACTTTATAGTGAAGCCTAAACTGGAAAAAATTTCAATGACCACTGAAACTTGGGCGAAACATGCATTAATGTTTCCCGTAGGTTAAACTGGACTGATCACATCGTCTCTGTTGCGAAAGAAGCAAAGAAATGTCTTGGATTTTTGAAAAGTTGTAAGCCCGTCGAATCTGGAGCTCTTCTACAAGTCATACATCAGACCTAGAATGGAATATAATTCCGATAACTCGGCTGAGGCTGGTCGCACCGCCTTAGCTGCGACATTGTCCAGAAGAGAGCCTCCAAGCTCATTGGCGACGTGGTAATAGCTTGTCATATCGGCTCGCTCGGGCACCGCCGCAGTGCTGGATGCATTCGCTCCTTTATCGCTACATGCATGTTCCATGTTCCGATGAAATATCTAGTTTGGTCCCTTGTGGAATTATTCCTGCATGCAACTGGCGTTGCAAACCGCGCACATCATTTTACCCTTATAACTACTTTCGCCCTTACTGTAAAATTCTGTGGTGCTTTTTTATCCCGAACTCTCCATCTCCTGTCTTTCCTCCGGCATACCATTTGTGATGGTTTAAGAGTGACATACATCGGCACCTCCGCCCCTGCTCATACTACCTAACTCCCGTCCCGTTTTGCTTCCTCCAAGCTGTGCTTTGCCCCATAGGGTATTATATGTATAGAGTTATGGGTGAGTTTAGGATTTGTTTACTTGTTTTTTTTTTACAATGATAATTCAAATTAAATAATATAATAATATTGAAGGTGCGTAGGGCACTCCACCCAGTTGATGAAGATCCATATGATTTTCATATTTGATTGGTATAATATTCAATTTTCCAATTTTTTATTTTCGTAATATTCTCGCTTTAAAAGAACCTGCTTTCTATGAAAATTCACAAAACGAAGAGCATACCTATCTTTTCTGTTTTTTCATATTTAGTGATTTTGCGTGATTGTATGTCGTTATTAATGGCTCGGTAGTTCAGTTGGTAAGCGTGGTGTCGTCGTCTAACAGTTTGTTGCCTCGAATCACACCTCGACATAGTCCTGCGGTTTTTTCTTCTACGTCATTTCCTTTCGACTTTTATAGCTTGCCCTCTCCCAAATTTACCTACAACCCTATCTGTAAAAATTTCATTATTCTCCCTTCCACCAGCACTGCAACATGTGCTCCGGTGAAGCCGATGAACTTTTGCGGGGTTTAATAAGAGAGTTTCCTTGGAGGTTTTGGCAAATAACAGCAGCTCGAACACTTAGTTTAATGGCCTAAAAATCATAAGCCATTCAACAATACATAAAATTACTTTTGCACAATATTAAATAGCAGATGAATTTTACTCTCAGCTCTTTTTCTGATTATACTGATGGGTAATTTTAACGTAAAATTTAGACCAGCAAACCAATTTCCTAGTGAAGCTTGGACAAAAGGAAAAATAAAGGAGAATAAAATGAAATTATTAGTGTGGTGGCGAGGTCGCATTCTAGAAAGAGCCACTGATTTAAAAAGTCGTACCAAAATTCAAAAACCCACCTGTCATAACAATACCAACTGCATCCAGGTAGAAAATACTCATCCATCCTCTACCGCTTTATAACCATGCTAAAATGTATAACTGCTAGAAGTGCTGTGAAACTTTGGAAAGAGTCAATGCTGGTGGATAAACCGCATATCAGGGTTACTGCAGAATACTAAAACAAACAAAACAGTCCAGAAATCTGTGAACGGTCTATGAGTCATTTAAAAAAAGGCTTTTAGCCAGGATTTGTTGGGCAGAATTGTACCATTTTCCAATGCTGCTATACTATCCCTTAGCTGAAGGCATGGTTTCAATCCTAGATAAGGTGCACTACATACAGTAAAGAGTAACAGTATAATAGTTAATTCCTCATATTGAATTAAAATGAAATAAATACATAGAGAATTTAGTGAATACCTATAGGATTAACCGAGATTATTCCCAAGTCTGCAGTTCGCAACAAAAACGCTTTAAAAATGGGGGAAAAAAAAGAAAATTAGAAAAAATACAAAACGTCCTCTTTTTTGAAGAAATTACTTTTTTTTAAGATTTTCCATTCTTAAAGAATTTTTGTCACTCAATTCTCAATCTGCACATTTGATAGCAATCGCGGTCAATTTAATCTTAACTAAATTCTTTATGATTTTATGCCAGTTCCAAATACATAGGAGACTAATCTTGCTAAGCATCACTGTGATTCGCACTTTAAAAAATTTTCGCAGTGCATATATGGCATGAACTTGGTTTGGCTTTGACTTCGCTAGAAAGATCTACATTCAGGATGATACAATTAGTTTTTATGAAGTGAAATGGAATTACTGCCAAGGATTAATCCCAGAGAGTCCAAAACATTTAGAGAGCAGATCGGAATTATTAAGCCAATATTTAGGATCCTGCTGACCCTAACATCCCTAGAATCCACAAACCCATCCTCTATCGTTCCTCAAAAATAACCTGTAAATCTACAGGGAATGACAATTATCACGGCTGCTTTGGACAGCAACTGTACAGCAATAGACGATAACGAAACAAATAGGAAAGACCTAAAAAAAAAAAAAGCGATTTGAGAGGAAGAAAATATGACATCAAATCGAACTGGGAGGATAAGATAAGTCCCTGTGCCCAAAGAAGACAGACAATAAAGAATGTTGAATCACCTTAGAAAAGTAAGCCAACGATGAACTACGAAAGCGCTTACATTGGTTGATTTGACTTGAATTTCTCTGGCGTCTACGGCAGGTAGGCACCAAATCATACTGAAGAGCATATGATTCCTGTTGATACGAATTGCACTCTTTTTAAAGATTTTTTTCCTAATTCTTTTTCCTTCCTTTTTTGAGGAGTGTTTCGCTAGTTTCTTCCCTCAACCAACTTTCTTTCCTGACAAGTTCGGTCAAGTACACCAAAATTATTTCTTAGTTTTTAAGCAATCTCAAATAAATACAAACAAATTTCTAAAATGCCGTAACAGTCTCTGATGATGACTAGTTAGGTGTCTCTCAATGAGTTATTATCTTCAGGGTATTTAAACCACTGTTATAAACAAACGAACTGGCTATAGAAGGAGTTTTTTTTATACCTAAGTTAGATCTAGATCTAGCAAACAAAATTCATTAATTCAGCTTCAAAATTGGGCAAGAGTGTTCTAGATGTTCAAGCAGCGAGTCGCAGATGGCAAAAGCTATTATCTCCCACAATTTGAAAGATAAAAGATATGTAGTGCACGAAATTTTTCATAAAACAGAGACGCCCAAGACGTGGTAAGATAAGATGGAACCGTATTAACTATGCTCAATTTCACTACAATCATTACATTGCATTGCACTGCCCTTTTAGCAAGCATATACTAAACACATCTATGCCCTCCGTAATGATTTCTGAATTAACTGGAGAGAATTCGACATTTGTTTGATAATTGTTTCAATCCAAGTAATAAATAGCGCAGAAAATGTTACGGGAGCTAGTACAATTTATTACATAAAAATCTTGTAACTTGTTACAATTTACCTCAAATCAACTAAATAATTCCAGGTAGATTCCCTGAAGAGGTTGCATTACAACGGACCATTTAAAATTCAACCTTGAATACTGCGGCTTGCATTGAATATTTTTAAATTTTCAGAATCAGTTCCTATTTTATGACAATAAAACTACTTTAAACAAAAATTTAGAATACTCCTGAACCCCTGAAAGTTTCCCGTATAGCATTTAAAAAGAATACAAAGAATTTCCTTTAGGAATTGTTTCCTCTGCAATATAATTTTCACACTTAATTAGCGCCTTACCATAAAAAAGGACGAATTTATGTTAATATTTCTGAATCGAGTAGGTATGCAAATTATTATAAAAAAAACAACCTTTACTAAATTTGCTCATTTAATAATTTCAAACCATCTTAAGTTAATCTCGTTACGGGAGTGCTTGAGTTGAATCACCCTTATTTTCTGTACACTCTGGAGGCACGTTGTACATTTTTGCCACCTTTTAAACCCCAAAAAGGTTGCAAGATGCACTCCTACTACTAATGTGCTTTGATGACATAATCTTCCATGCAGATGAATTTTCAAATTCAATAATTTATTTAATGTATGCAACAAGATATCTTTTGATTGTGCATACGAAGATATAAAATGTAGAGAATTAAATTAAAAAAGAAAAAAAAATTAAGCTATCTTACATCTGTGTGCTTAAAATTATCAAAATAATATAAAGACGGGAAGATTAACAGAAGGAAAAGAAAAAGAATAGAAAGATGAAAATATGAAGCCAATAAATCTGCCTACAATTGTTTCAGAAGCGGACCCAGCCCATGCATTCGCGACCTCAAACCACTTCAGTGGATACTGAATACTGAATTAATTTCTCTCTTAAAATCACTGTCGAACCAATCGTTTTAATATTATTGGGAAGAAATTTCCATTTACGTGCAATGTAGACAAAGAAAGAGCGTTGCCCAACTAGTGTACGAAGTCGGGGTTTAAGTAGGCTGAAGTGACGGTACGAGTACAAGACACCCAGGTGTTCGAATAAGTACAATGGTGAACGCGTATTTATTATACGCTATAGGAAACTTAGGGCAGTGACATCAGGATAAGCATTCAATGAACACCCTAGAACTGAGGGAATATATGGTGATACATAATCAGAAACGTAGTCCATAAATAAAACGCAGAAAATCGTTGAGTGGTACATTTAGCTTACGATTGCAGGCTGCATCCAGGGAAGAGAAGATAGTGCTGCAGTAAACAAAATGAGGGACAAGCAGATCCTTGACCAGTTTGAGTCGCAGACCAACTGACAATAACTTCACTGGGGGCCACAACCTACAGAGGCCACCATAGATTTGAGCGCAGAAGGTCAGTTTGTTGTTAAGGGCAACTCTAAGGCTAGGAACCTTTTCGGTGAAGGGTAATATTCAGCAGTACTGGAGGCTGTAACTCCGTGCGTAGTACCCCACTATAAAAGGCTATGCAGGTCGACTTCTTCGGGTTGAGCAAGAGCAGGTTAGATTCAGGCCAAACCGATATTGAATTTAGATCCCCATTAAGGCGAGCAACACAGTCTCCCTGCAAGCCAATAGGTCTAGACTGATAGAACTGCACATCATCAGCGTAAATATGCAAATTCGCATCCACGGCAACATACAGAAGATCATTTATAAACAAGGTGAAGAGTAGAGGACCTATAATAGACCCTTGTAGAACTCCCGAATTGATGGGAAGGAAGCTCGATTTAACCCATCAACTAGGACTTATTGAAAGCGATCATTCGAATTGCAGTTCGGGAGAAAAAGAATTTGCAGTGAACTCGTGGATAAAAACAGTGTGGTCAACGCTGTCTAAAGCTTTAGTAAAATCAAGCAGAACTAATATAGATAGATGATTACTGTCTAGCGTGCTTCGAATATCTGTAGTGACTTTCAATAAAACAGTCTCGCAGCTATGCCAAGGGCGGAAACCAGACTTCCATCTGAAGAGCATGGCATTCCGTTCGACAAAATTAATCAATTGCGAGGCCATTAAGCTCTCCAATAGTTTCCCTAGGAAGCATAGTATACTTATAGGACGAAAGTAGCTTGGAACGTTAGGAGCAGAGTTATTTTCTAGTGGTAATACTACAGAATTTTTCCACTTATGAGGAAACTGAGAATACGTGAGGCAAGAATTGAATATATATTACAGAGAGCTACATATAACTGGAAGGAGAAGCTTACTAAATCTAGGTGGGATACTATCATCACCGATGCATCAGATTTGATACCATTAATGGCCTCTACCACCTTAGAAATTGTTAGACATCGGAGGCTGAAGTTCACTGATTGATCCACAGAGTTAAAAGGAGCTGCATGAGCAACTATTGGAGAAGCGAGCGCAGGCGTTGTGAAAAAAGTATTAAGAGCGTTCAGATCTATGCAACACGTTAATTTATAGCTACCATGAATACCCCATTTACGCAGATTAGACCATAGTTTCCTTACTGTTAAAGAAGAGTCGAGTATTCTGCTAAAATAAGCCTTTTTTGCGCTTCTGATTTTCTCATTTACTAGGTTTCTTACGGACTTATACGTAGCACGAATCTCAGAAGTTTTGAGCAACTTATTACGACGAACGTCCGACAAGTTTTATGCACTTGTTCCGCTCAGTTGCGAATTTATTATGTATATAATTAACCAATACATAAAATGTTTCTAATTGATCAACTACAGAGTTATAATTTTTAACAAGCTTCCAGTGAGGCGCTGATGCCTCTTCGAGTAGACTATCCATACTAATTCTATTGTAGTTACGAGATTTTAGAATTCTGGGCTGAATAGTGAAATGGAACTCGTACGATTGAAGATGAAGTCATGATCGAAATAACTGAGCCGATTTAGTTGATTGAAGAATAAAACTTTGTTTACGTTAGAGCTGAAGAACATATCCAAAAGTAAAGGATTGTTGCTGTTAAAATAGGTAGTCTCAGTAGACTTTACCACGTTAAGATGGAGTGACTCGAAAAGGTGGAAAAATGATTCCACGTTTTCATCCTTACGTAGTATATTTACATTATAATCTCTAGCCAATATTACGTTAGAATACTGATGGGAGATTTGGCTAAATATCTCTTCGAGCTCTGTAGTTTTCTCTTGGCAGAATTTGTAAAGAGGACTGTAGATACAAGCCAATAGTAACTTGTCTGAGCCGGACTGAACTTTCACACAAATAAATTCAGTTTATAACTCTAGATTTAAGTTCATCCTTTACACCGCCCCAACACCATCTTTTCGATCTTTACGATAAAGTTTGAATCCTTTAAGAAATACGCTCGTTTAGCCAACTTTCAGAAACTATTAGATCATGCAATTTTGTATTGTGAAATATTTGATGCAATAAAAACATCTTAGCTCATACACTACGCGCATTTGAATGACAAATGTTCAAACCATTTCTCACAGTACTCTTTTCCGACCGGTTTGTAAACTTTATCAACTTCATAGTTTTAACATTTTCCAGGTTGAGCTTGAAAATTTCAATGAAATAATTACATTTTACCACCATAAATAATGTAGAGTGGTTAGAGTTAGCCATTTGCACCTACACCTGTATGCGGCGCATATGGCACAAAAGTCACGTGCAAAATATTGAAGAAAAAAAAAACAGATTTTTATTGTAATGCAGTTATTCCAGGATGACGGGAATTTCCAAAGTAAGTCTCGTAGGCTAAAGCTAAGCTAACTACTAACTAAACACAAACACCACTAAGCACGTTTTCATTTTCATTGAATGGAAGATATGCAGACAAAGACTAAAGGAAAACTTTTCACGGCTAGTCTTAAAAATTCCTTCAATGCGATAATACCCAGTAGTTAATTCAAGCCGCCATCATTGTTATGTAAGCTTCCTTTCAATGGAATTTAAAACGCGTTTTGCTTTATTAGAAGCTTTTGAGAGTTTTAGGTATGAATTTTATTATTGTTGGCAAAAAGTTGAAAGGTGCGGTTTTTGTGAAAACCTTAGATATATGTTGATCTTCTAGTTTCATTTTACAATGTTGTCAGCATTATTCTTTTTGTTATTATGAGTACCAAATCATTTTTTTTTAAATGAAAAAGTTAGATGAATTCATGTCCAAGTGCATGTCATCCATCAAAATTTCCAATCTAGAAATTGTTTGATCCACAGAAAGTCTCGCTCTTTTTCAATATTAATTTGAAGGGAGGAAGGTGACTAGTTCAAGGCGGCTTATAAATTTAAGAGATGCAATCAGTTTATCGATTTTCGTCGTTTTCTTGAAAAAGAAAGGTGAAATACAGAGTTTATATTTAGAAAACCCAATACGTTTTACACAAAAAATCGTGTAGTCTTTTGTAACGCAAACGATCGAATGAAAGTGGAGTTATCTTTTAATAATTCTGTAAATTAAAGTAAACAGTCGAATGTGCGAGACCAGAAATAATTATTAGTAAAAGATTATCTCAGTCGAGACCCGACATAATATTCGAGTTCCAGCTTAAAGTGTTATCTTATCTTCAGTCGAGACCCGAAATAAGATGCGTCTATTCCCGTCGAGACCAGAAATAATTGTTAATAAATATCTTAACTTCAGTCGAGACCAGAATTAAGATGCGTTTATTCCCGTCGAGACCATAAATAATTGTTTTTTGTTTTGTTAAGTGAAATATGAGTCGATACCCGATATAAATGTTAGTCCATACACAGCCAACTTACCCCAAGCGATGCTAAGTACAACAAGTGAAATAGCTAGAATTGGTCTAAGACCAATTCTTATGATACCCTAGATGAATGCCCGTATGAAATTTCGTATGGGTACCCATTTGAGCAATTTTGATTTTTGCAGTGGTTTTTCGCATATATTTCTAGAACGGTTTGTCGCACAGAAAAAATGATTATAACCAATTTTATAGGATTTCATATTCTGAAGAAGTTTTTAGTACAATAAAAATGTCTGGGACTGATCGTTTTCACAGTATACATAAAAAACCTAATTTTTTATATGGCAAAACCAAGAATGGGTTGCCCGATTTAGTCCATTTTTGAAATTTTATTTGCTAGTATAATGAGAACACCACGTACCAAATTTCAGCTCTCTACGGCGACTCGTTCTCAGGCAGTGTTCAAATATATAACGGAAAACGAAATTTTTGTATGGCAACCCCACGAAGGAGTTGCCCGATTTGTCTCATTGTCGAACTTAATTTTACTTTTTTTTTAAAGCCCGTGTACAAAATTTCAGCTCTCTAAGTGTACGCGTTCTCGAGTTATCGTGCGCATGGACGGACGGACGGACGGACATGCAAAAATCAAAATAACTTTTAATATTATGCATGGGTGTCCAATCCATTTTGCTCTACCATCATTATTTCGAGGTGTTACAAACGGAATGACAAACTTAGTATACCCCTTTAGATTTCATCTAGGGTATAAAAGAGATCGAGATCAGTCAGCTTGTCGTTTATATAGGCCTTGTTTGCACACGACACCACTGATGGAGTAGCAGAGGCGCATGATTACAAGAGCTGTGATCTTACGGTACTAGCGATAAAATTTGCATAGCAACGAACAAAAATGCCTAGCAACAAGAAATTTAGAACAACCCTGCTGCTGTGTTAAATTGAATTATATTTGCAAAAAATATTCTCTCTATCACGTAGCGAAGAAATTTCCGTTGGATGGTACTTGTGATGATGATAATGATAGAGTTGCAATTGATCTGATTGTTGTACCTATTTTTCGGAAAATTGTAATTAGATTGAATTTGCTTTGCTTTTAGAACTCAATTTTAGCATGGTATTTTTGTAATATTTTGCGTTTGCAGGAATTGTTCCCAGCACGAATCTAACAGTTCAAATATATGCTAATGATTTTAATTCGATATGCTCGATGAAGCTACACTTATGCATTGTATTTGTGCAATGTGTTATGTAAATGACAAACACATGGCTTTCTTAGGTTTTGTAGCTGTTTTTTTATTAAGAGTAATCAAAATAAATTTAATTTCCCTAAAAGTTTGATGCTTTGTTTTCAGGATGTTTTCTTTCCAGAAGGTATCTGTTAAGAAAAGTGTGTTCGAAGCGATTTAGTTCGAACACTAGTTTCGATAAATAGAAATACTTGACGACTAACATAAATACATGCTCTTGCTCTATATGGCACACGTTTTTCTCGAAGTTGTTTAACCTCAACGGACGCCTCTAATCTATATTTTTATTCAATATTAAAAAGGTTAGAATATACATATTGTTACGAGCGTGGCCTTGGTTCGTTTTTTAAAACACATTATTTCAGATATAATTCAAAAGTTCTTTCTTTATTTACCTTTACTTTTCAGTCTCACAATTCACAGACAATTATGAAATCAACTCTTTGGTTGTCGCTAGTATTGTCCTCCTAATTATCACAATCCAAATGGTTTACTTCGTTCACTTCACTGCCTGAAATAAGACTCGCCTTCGGGATGTGAGAAGCACCGTATTTGTACTCTACGAATTATCCTAGAAACTTCCCGAATATTCCGTTCTACAAACCCAAAGTTTACTAATATTTCACTAACCTATAGTTGTTGCCATTTCCAACAGATGTTGCCTGTGTCACTCTGTAGCTCGTAACACTGCCCCCTCCTTAGAATTGTTCGTCCCGAACAGCAGGTGATCCACGGTCTTGATTCTCGCCGAATTGAACCAAGCGAACCTGATGAACCTGTTGTGCATCTTGTACCGCGCTGAATTTTGTATGCCATGTTATTAGTCCTAGTTTCAACTGCATACGGCTCCTCCCGGTGTTGTGGTAATTTTGGACAGCGTCTCGTGGCCTCGCCCACATCAGCTAATTATTGTCTGAGCTTTGTTACGTGGTCCTCTGGTAACTTTTGTTTGACTCTGGGTATACCAAACCTGATGTCGGTAGGTAAGCGCATTTCGCTTCCGAATATGATCTTAGCTGGGCTTTGCTCGGTCGTATTGTAAACAGCTGATATATTAGCTATTAGAAATATAGGAACATGTCGATCCCAATCGCGCTGATTATAGTTGGCTACCTTCCTGAGATGTTCGATTAATGTTCTGTTGAAACACTCTTCCATGCTTTGATTTTACATTCGTCTCTTATCATCTTCACCATCATTGTTTTTGATTCCTTTGTCTTCAAATTTCTTTCCCTTTATATAGCCGTTGTTATCCTCGTCATTGCCGACTTTATCTTTCTTATCATCATAAGCATCAGAACCTTTGTCTTTAAGTTTTCCGGTCTTCATTATACCCTTAACATTGTCGTTAATAGCATCCTTAGACCCTTTACTTTTCGTACTTTTCTTTCTTTCGTTGTCCTAGTCTTTGGCTTTCATTCCTTTCACTTTTTACTGTTAACATCGTAGTCATAATTGTCTTTGGATTTCTTTCCTTCCTTCTTTCGACTTTCGTCATCGTGCATCTTTTTCTTCCATCCGTCCAAAATGTTTCCATTCTAGTCTCTCCACGAATAGCTTGTTCTCTACCTCGCCATTTTCTCCCTGCTTCTTCTGTTGATTGCATTCGTCCGCGTTTTCTGCAGTCGTTTTGAATGTGTCCCAGTCTACTACATTTCCAGCATCGAAGGAGACCACGAGAAGAAGTGCTCTCTGGGGACGGCATTCTGCTTCGAGTCGGCTGCCCAGTTCGATATCTTTGTTCTCCTTCTGGCGCTTCTATTTGTCGGCGTTTTCTGCAGTCCCTTTGGAGGTGTCCCGGTCTACTACAATTCCAGCATCGAAGAATACCGCGTGAGGGAATTCCGTTACACGTACATTCATCCACCGAAATTGCTCTTACGCGTATTGCACTCCGAGATGCTTGTCTAGCAGATTAATATGCTAAAGCATAGGCTAGCGCTTCTGCTGTTGACTTCTTTCCTGCTAGCCTTAGTCCTTGTTGTAGATTTCGATCTGCAATAGCGTTCACAAATGCTTATGTTACCACTTCATTCCGGAATTCTGCTTTGACGCTAAAGTATGAAAAATAAGCTAATTTTTCCATATCAGCCTGCAGTTGTCGTAGTGATTCGCCGCGCTTCTGATTCCTGTTGAGTAACTACAAGCTGTAATGTACTATAATATATATATATATATATATATACAGGGGGTTCCGTAAATGTCTTTAATCCTTTAAGGGGATGAAAGTAGAGGTCATTTGGGTAAAAAAAGTCTAGATACTTTTATATCGAACTCCGCTTGGTTTTCGATTAAATCGATAATATCGGTTTTCGAGATTTTGCATACCTCTACAGAGTAATTTCGTTATAAGTTCTATTGTAATTAATGGATTGTGACGTTCAAACCTTTATTTAAAAGAACACATATTGGCCTTTCTAAGAATGCATAATTAGTTATAATTGTGCCTTCAATTATTTTAAACAAAAACAGTTTTCTCTAGAATTTTTTATTTCACCAAAATTTTTGTCGCGCTTCAGTGTACATTTATTCGAAATATCACCATTGCATGAACTTGGCATAACTATGAAAAAATTTGCGCATTATGTCCCCTTTCCAAAATGACCTGCATAAGTGCTATCAACAATAACAATAAAAAGTTATAAGCAAACATTTGGAAGATGTGCCCCTCGAGGTAATCTTCAGTTTTTTCGTAGGATTCTATCTCCTCCTACAGTTTTTAACCTACGACAACCATTTATATGTCATTGTACGGGAATCTGAACTGGCTAGTAGATAGGGTACTTTTCGATTTCGAATTTCGAAAATGGAGGGGGTAATTTCGAAAAAAAAACTTTTTTACCAAACTTGATATTTACGTAGATTTCGTTGTTCCGCATCTTCATTTTTGCGGGAGGGGCAAGCTCTGGGAGGGGTGGAAGTTCAAAGTTTCAACTTTAAGCGGCTATATTTGAATAAAAACCACCAAAATTGTCTTTTCCATTTATGAATTTAGGACTTACTTGCTAGAACAATGCTTGGTTGAGAAAATATAGCCGCTTAAAGTTGAAACTTTGAACTCCTGCCCCTCCTGCAAAATGAAGATGCGGAATAACGAAATCTACGTAAATATCAAGTTTGGTAAAAAAGTTTTTTTTCTCGAAATTACCCCCTCCATTTTCGAAATTCGAAATCGAAAAGTACCCTATCTACTAGCCAGTTCAGATTCCCGTACAATGACATATAAATGGTTGTCGTAGGTTAAAAACTGTAGGAGGAGATAGAAACCTACGAAAAAAACTGAAGATTACCTCGAGGGGCACATCTTCCAAATGTTTGCTTATAACTTTTTATTGTTATTGTTGATAGCACTTATGCAGGTCATTTGAAAAGGGGACATAATGCGCAAATTTTTTCATAGTTTTGCCAAGTTCATGCAATGGTGATATTTCGAATAAATGTACACTGAAGCGCGACAAAAATTTTGGTGAAATAAAAAATTCTAGAGAAAACTGTTTTTGTTTAAAATAATTGAAGGCACAATTATAACTAATTATGCATTCTTAGAAAGGCCAATATGTGTTCTTTTAAATAAAGGTTTGAACGTCGCAATCCATTAATTACAATAGAACTTATAACGAAATTACTCTGAAGAGGTATGCAAAATCTCGAAAACCGATATTATCCATTTAATCGAAAACCAAGCGGAGTTCGATATAAAAGTATCTAGACTTTTTTTTCCCAAATGACCTCTACTTTCATCCCCTTAAATAATTAAAGAAATTTACCGAACACCCTGTATATATATATTCGCGCAAAAAGCACAAATTATTGATCAGAGGCAATTGCGAAATTCCCAACCTGGATTGATATGCATTCGGCAATCAATCCAGTGTCTATGAAAAAAGCATTGACCTCTTGCAACAATAAGAAAGGAAAGTATGCGCAATTCTTCTGATTCGTTCTGATCGCAGAATTGGGTCACGAAAGTGAAGAAAGGTAAGTGCGCTCGAGAAGCAAGAAATAAGGGAGTTTGATTTGGGAGTTTGAAGGGACAACGGTGAGCGGTTTTCGGGCTTGAAAAGTAATAAATTTAATGAAACAGAAAAAAGATTAGTTAAATAGTTAAATGATAATAAATTGGAAAAATTTACGGATTAAAAAGGTGTAAATAATGAAAAGTTGTTTTAATTATAATTATCTGACCCGTGAAGAAAAGTTACCCCACATAATTTGCCCCAGCCGGTAGGATCTAACGATTTTTGTTAGATTGAGAGATCGATATTAATATCGTTTGTTGTAATTTATTTCGCGGGCTCGGAAATTTAAAAGTGACGCAAAAAGAATTTTTAAAAAGTGAAGAGCACTATTCAATCAAAGTAAAACAAAAATAAAATAAAGAATTTGAAGAAAAGAAGCAAAAAATAATCATAAGCACAGGTATGAATACAGCAACACAACACAAAAAACAAGTCTTCAGAAAAGGGTTAAAAGACTCTGTGATGTGTAAGCGAATTTAAGTTTAGTTTATTATTAGTTTTAACCGTTTAATTAACTTAAACAAAAAAAAATACAAGAGTGTTTATGTACTATACAAAAATATTTCGATTTCTATTAAATTTTAAACCAAATTTTATTCCTAAAAGTTGCAAAAATTGACCATAAATTTTACAGAGACGAAAGGTTAGCATTTTATTTCTCTTTTAACAAAAAAAAAAAAACTTAGTTCACATGAATCAGTACGTTTTTTTATAGTTTTACTTGTAATATGCTGAAATACTTTTCAACTTAAATTTCTATCTCAATAGTTGGAAAATTAACACAAATCTTATATTTCCTTCAACTTAATCTTATTATTAATATATCGCTACCACTTGTTTTCATAGTTCTAAATACCCCAAATTACTCTAATTTTTAGGCACAATTTAATAACATAAAGATCCAAATTATTCACAAAACCAAAGTGCATCGCTAGCGAAGAATCCTATTACGAGCTGCTAATTTTCTTGTAATTTTTTCTAGAAAACTGAAGCCCTCGATAATTGCTATTTATCCCGCATGTATTTTTCTCTACTAAAAAGACTAAAATCGAACCTCAAGACGCCCCGCAAACGTGCAAAGTCTTTGTCTAACGTCCATGAATTAGAAAGTGATGACTTTCATGTCCGACTAGAGCAACTCCGTTTCGAAAGTGTAAGCCCACCAAGAACAGAAAAAACCACCCGTCACAAAACAAAATCAACAGGGTATAACAAACCACATTACGAGATTTATTGACTGCCAATTAAGAAGTGTACACATTTTTACACGCAGTCGCTTTAACTATGCACCCACACTCCTCCAAGTGGCACCCACACTCCCCTAAAATGAAACAGTGGTTTGGTTCCTAACTACCCAGAAGGTAATAGAAACGATGCAGTGAACGAGCTTCATTACTTTCTTGACTGCTGTAAGCAAGTCCATAAGGCGTTATCGTCAGAAGAAGAAAAATAAGTGTTGATTCCCCTCTTGAAGACTAAGCTGCGCGGTGAAGCTTATGACTTAGTCAAGTATCTAGATATTCAGACGCTAACGGAACTAGAACAACTTCTCCTCAATGCTTTTGCCCCAGCAAAATCTATAAACGATATCCAGGGCGAAATACGCAAATGCACTCAGATTCCCGGTGAAAGAATCCATACATTTGGCGCAAGGCTAAGGAAGTACGTAGTCGAGTGTAAAAGGGCGATTAAAAATAAGTACACTGAGCACAATCTCGCTCTCATGAAGGAAATTGAAGAGGAAGCTTGTTACGTATTCAAAACCGGAGTTCTAAGCCCCGTGATAAGGCAAGTTTAGATCACTCAAAGAGTAAGTTCACTTGACGAGCATATTCAAATTGCTGTGGAAGTAGAGAAAATTGAAGACAGGCAAATTCATGGTAGACATATGCAAACAAGCTTGTTCGACCATACCTCCACTTTCAGTGAGATAGAAGTTGAGCGACTAAAGATTATCGCGAATTATCAAGCAACATCGTTTCACAAACCGCCCACACAAAGACATCTCTGCCCAGAGAAATTTAGTGAACAACAACACCCACCACCCAACACTTCATATACGGCTCCATATGGTACAAACGGTGCTTTTTATCAACCACACAGAGACAAATATACACCAATCGCTCACCAATCAATGCCAGCTAACTATTTACCGAACTCAATAAATTCATACATATCCCCTGTTCCGAGACGAGAGAGCAATATACTTTTTAATACCATTGCAGAGTGAAGTGTAAAGGTAGGTATATTTCTTTTAGGATGGGAAGGTTTTTAGAAAAAACAACCGAAAAGATTTTAGTTTTATATAAGTGTATTTATCAATTTATGATATATGTATTTATCAGTTGACTTTGTTCACTTATTTTATTCTATTCACTCAACAACAAAGAACTTTTCTATCTTATCACTTTATTTACCTACCAGTTTTTTTGCATTTGTTTAATATTTTTACAACCTTTTTACTCATTTGACTTATTTCCGTTACGCGCTTTAAGATCCCAAATCAATTACTGCCCGTTTTATCACTTGCCCGATGTACGTTTCTTCGTCCGTCTTCAACCGCCCGTATTCAATCACTCGCCTTCAGTTCTTTCAAAAACCTTTCTTCATGCTTTCGCACTGACCTACTTTCATTTCTTACTTCATGTTGTAGGATCAGCGGAATAAGCGTATTTTTACAAATTTAAAGGTGATCAGCTATTGCGAAAGTAAATAATCGATACCTTATAGGTCGATACCCCAAAGAATTCAATTGCCTCACAATTGCTTTTCTGGGTTATATATTTTGCAATAACTGATCAGCACTTAACGGTAACCACTTTTACATTACATGCCCCCCCCCCCCTTTGAAGCGATGGTTGTAAGCCTTCGTTAGGGTATGAATTTTGGGGTTGTATTATATGTAGTGGTTCGTTATTATATGTGACGAAAATATGTAGAAACCAAAAATAGAAGTGATAGGTTTTGGAAATACCTGAAGACGACGTCTTTAACTAAGAAAGAGTTTCTTTTTCTTCTGTAACGGAAATAAATTCATAATATACACTTTGCTTTTAGATATACATAAATACCTTTTTCTATTTTTTTTTTTTTTTATATATAATTTGTATTATTTTATCATATTTTTGTTTTATTTTCATTATGTAGTTGGAACACATGAGTTACGTATAGTTGTTCTATTATAACTATATTATTATTTTATAATATACCACAAATATTTATTTATACTTATTTGCGTTTATTATATATTATTACAACACCTTAGAAAAATTTATAAATTGCTAAAAAAAAAATCCAATTAATTAATTCAACTTACGCTTTTGCATTTAAAATTTTGAGCAAATAATTAATAACAAAATATCCGTTTTTTTTTATTATTATTAGATTATTTCAAAGTCACTAATATTAGTCTTTTCTTCAGCACGAAAAAATTTCACAGTGGGGGTAGTTAATGGTATCGATGGTTTCTTGATTTCGGGGTTATTAGATTGTTTGCTGGAAATAGAGTGGCAATTTGGGTCAACCGTGGTTTCTTTAGTATTTGTTTTATTTTCAATTTCTGGAGTTATATCGTGTTCCTTTATTTTGACTAAACTATTAATTTTGAAAAATTTTCTGTTAATACTGGGAAACCTGCATTGTAAATGGCTATTTGATCAAGTAGGCCTTGCTAATTTTATTATTAACACTATTGACAGTATGGTAAGGAGACATATCGAAGCTCCGAAGATAATTGAATGACTCCTTTGGCTTTGCCTTTGCGATCGTAAAGCCCGGTCTTTTTCTACTTGTTCTACCTTTAACTGGAAGTCTTTTAGTTTATTTTTTTGTACTTCGAGGTAGTTGGAGTGCGTTTGGTGATTTGTTAACTGCTGTGAAAATTGGATTTTGTTGTTTGAACAGTTCACACTCAATAGTCGCAGTAATTTCTTTTACTACTAAATAAAGCCAAGATTTTTGTCTTACCATTTTGATAAGCGAGTCGTGTTCTTGGAGTATATACGAAATAGTGCATGCTTGGTTAGCCTCTGGCCAACCCATGTAAAGTAATATTAGACAATGATTATCAGGTGCAGTATAGATGGGGAGCATAAAATGGCAGGCTAAGATTTCTTTGGTAATACCAAGGGTAACCTTCTTACAGTTTTTTAGTTGGGATTCGACTAGCAGAATAAAGTTATTTGCTCCGTTATCTGTAAGTAAGTAATCTTCTGGTAATTCATAATGCACTGAAATATTTCCCTTGCTAATTACGGGGAGAAGATACGGTTTTTTAAGAGAAAACCACTCTTTTTGGACTAGTGGTATTATAATTTTGCATATTAATTTTTGCTCGTCAACAAAACTTTCAACTGTAGCCAACTGCTGTAACAAGAACGGGTTTTGAAGTGTCTCACTAAGTGGATAAGTTGTGGGCAGATTTACCATTAGCTCCGCAAGTTGAGCGTAACTAAGCACTAAGCGTGTAACTGTTTGCTGCTCAAGCTACTAAGAATGATATATAGATTTTCAATTTGCCGCTCAATTTCTTGCAGGTGAATGATAATATTCATTGAAGTTTCATCCAAAGAAAGTTGCCATTTTATGATTGAATTCTCTGAAAGTATTTTTGCTATTGTTTCATTAAAAAGGTTTAGCATGGTCATAGTTTGGTTTTTAATTTCTTGCAAGTCGCTGTTGAATTTTTCAAGAGCTTCATTATTATGTTCGTAATTTGCTATTATTAGGCTAACTTGCTCTTTCACTAAATCTAAAGTTTGCTTATAATCCCCCTTTAAATTGTCTAGCCTAGAGTAAATATCTTTCGCATTCTCTTGATCCATCGTTCCGAGGAGGCAGTTAGCAAACGACCCTACACCATCGAATAATGACCGCCGCTGTTTATTTCTAGGTTTCATTTATATTTTACTTAGAGCTAGTCTTCTTTTACCTGACATATATTGTACATTTTTTATATCTCGTTTACAGGTTTGATATATGTTTAAAACTATATCCTCATTGCAAATTGTTACCACAATATTTTCACTTCAATCCAAGTACTCCTCCCACACGGAAACTTGTGACAAATTTACTGCAGTGAGAATAGTCCACTGGCCCTTGTATAGGAGCGCTTTACTAGCTTCTTCAAAAATGATACCTATATTGTCTACCTGGGTTCGGGTAAATGAAACCTCTGCTCTAACTAAATTGAGCGCTCCCAATGCAAAGATAGTAAGTAATTGCATTTTCAGTTAGTACTTGAGAGGGAATAAAAATCGTAATTTCAGTAATATAAAAAAAAATTTTGTTTTTGTTAATTAAATTGTACATATTCAGGATGTTTGTGTAGGCTAAGTTTACTTAATTTTTGAAATTTCTTCAATCGATTAGCATGAACAGTTTTCACCTTCCGACCTATCTGAATTTTTAAATTCACTAGAGAGGATACTTCCTTTACCTCATAAGGTCCGATCCATATCGGTGAAAACTTATCCCTTTTTAGCTTCATTTTTCAAAAGGGCCATATCACCTATTAGGAATGATTCCTCACGGATTGTCCTGTCATAATATTTCTTATTAACCTCTTTCCTATTTATGAGATTTTTTCTAGCAATATTATGAGCTTGTTGAATTTTGTTTCGAAGGCTATAGAAGTAGTTTTCGTGGTCATATATTGGTTCGGGCTTGCGCTTAATATTTGTCGGTAACTCAACCGTAAACCCAAATGAACAATCCATTGGTGTTTAGCATGTCGAGGAATACTTAGTGTTGTTGTGTACATGGACAGCCTCTGTTAGCCATTCATCTCAAGTATGAGGGTTCTCGCTAACAAAGTTTCTTAAGTATTCCCCTAAGGGCCGATGGGATCTTTCCAAAGCAAAATTCGATTGAGGGTGATACGCAGAAGTGTTGAATTTTTGAATTTTCAGGAATTTACATAAACGCTTAAATAAGTCACTCATAGAATTAGAGTCTTGATCAGTTTCTAATTTCTTCGGTATTCTATAGCGTGTTAATATCTCTTAATAAAACGTTTTCGCTACAGTGGCCGCTTCTCCATCGGGTATAGCGTAGCAATCCATAAACCTTGTTAGGTCATCCTCAAATGTAAGAATGTACTTATTTCCTTGTTTTGTCACAGGAAGTGGACCTACTATATCGAGATACACTTTGTCGAAAGGCCTTTTTGCTGTATCCGGCATTACCATTCGCATTCGAATTTGCTTACTATGTTTGTTTTTCTGACATTTACGACAGGATTTAATGAATTTGACTACATCTTTCAACATATTCTTCCACCTGTATTGTCGTCGAATGCTATGATATGTCCCAATGTTTTCATATGAAATGCTTTTAATATCTCGTTGATATCTTTTTTATCCATACTAATCCGATACTGAGTAGCGTTTTCTCCTGAAATAGATAAATCATCTAGATATTCTGTTCCCAAGCTTAAAACCGAATCTTCTTCGCATATTATTCCTTTTTGATTTAGTTTTTCGATGTTTTTCGATGTTTCTGATTTCTTGTTTTGGAGATCTGGTTGTGACTAGTATAGAATTTTCTTCATCAGGTATGCGGCTTAAGGCATCCGCGTTGGAGTTTTTTCGACCTGGCTTGTACTCGGTTTCGTAGTCGTATTCCGAAAGTTTATGGTGAAATCATATCAGTCTTGAAGTGGGGTCTTTTATATTGAATACTCCCAGCAGTGGCTGATGGTCAGTATAGACAGAAAATTTTCTTCCAAGAAGGTAACATCGAAATTTTTTTACAGCCCAGACTATGTCTATCAACTCCTTTTCTATAGTTGAGTAGCGTCTCTCTGCATTATTGAGGGTGCGACTAGCGTACGCAATGGGACGATCACGACCTGGGAGGCCTTGAGATAGGACCGCACCTAATGCTTCATTGCTAGCATCTGTTGTAACATTAAAAGCTTTTGTAAAGTCAGGATAGGCCAAAAGAGGAGGTGTGGTTAACGCTTTTTTAACTTCTTGGAAGGCTACTTCACTTCTCGGTGACCACGCGAATTTTTGTTTTCCGCGCAACATTTTTGTCAAAGGCTCTGCTATGTTAGAGAAATTTGCTGTAAACTTTCTGTAGTAATTAGCTAATCCTAAAAAAACTTTGCAGTTGTTTAATTGTTCTGGGTGTGGGGAACTCTCGAACACATTTGATTTTGTCTGTATCAGGGGCACAACCTTCTTGTGTACATTTGTGGCCTAAGTATACTACTTCTTTCCTAAGAAAGTGGCATTTATTAGGTTGAAGTCTTAAATTATATTCTCTGAGTCTATCAAATACTTCGTTAAATTTTTTCATATGGTCTTCCAGGTTTTTTCCGTAGACGACTATATGGTATATAGACGACTATTCAATCCCTGTAATCCGGTTAGTACATGATTCATTGCGCGTTGGAAAGTCGCTGGAGCCGTTTTTAAACCGAAAGGCATGCGAAGGAATTCATAATGACCATATTGACGTGCTAAAAGCAGTTTTTTCACGGTCGGAAGGGCCCATTAATATTTGATGGTAACCGCTCGCTAAATCCAAGGTTGAAAATAACGGGAATTTCCTAGTTGGTCTAAAATATCGTCTATTCTTGGTAAAAGGAATGCATCTCCGATTGTTTGTTGATTAAGTTTTCCGAAATCTATAACGAGTCTCCAACGTTTTTTACCATCTGGGCCAGGTTCCTTTGGGACTACTAATAATGGTGAGTTCCACGGGCTGTTGCTTGGAATAATAATGTTATCTTTCTTCATTTGGTCTATTTGTTTATTGATTTCGTTTTTATGAATGTCAGGTAAACGGTAAGGCCTTTGGATTATTGGTGCTTGGTCGGATTTTACAGAAATAGTGTAACATGCGGCAGTGTAGTAAGGTAACGGGTCACCTTCTAAATAAAATAAATCATTATACTCTTTACATAAATTTTTTATCGCTTCCAGCTCTTCGATATTATGCGTTAGATCAGTATTTATTTCCGTTGATAGTCTAGCCCGACGATTTTTTCTGGAAACATTTAACTGTTTTATCTATGTCTTCTCTAGTTTAAAAGTAGTGAAGTTTTCTAAAGATTCGAACTTTGGTTAGAAATGTGGTAGTGCAATTTCCCTATCATGCGTATTTATTACACTTAACCTTATCTTTCCATTTTGTGGCTGTATTAAAGTATTGGCTGTGAGAACGCCGGGTAAAATCTCTTGTGGGAAACAAAACATTTCACCTTCACAGTTATCTGCTAGTATTTCTGATACCATTTCCGATCGCGGTGGAATCCGCGTCGCAGTGCCATAAAGAAAATCAGTGTTTATGTTTGTTTCTTTGCTTGAGGTTAAGGAATTGGAAATGTTTGATTGTTTTCCTTTACTTTGGTTGGTGTAGTGTGTATTAGTAATTATTGCATTAGGATCAGATGATAGTGAATATTTTGCATTTGGTTTATGCTTATGATCTAATGTTTTCGCTACTGTTTTGTTTAAAAAAGGGATTTTTAGGCCAATTGGGTTGCTATCGTTGTACGGGAAGTGTAAAATGCCTTCAGTTGTGAGAATATTTGCATTCCGCCATAGAAAGTTACGGCCTAATATCGAAAGGAACAGAGCTGTTAGCATTACAGATATTAAACTCACATTTTAGACATTCCCCTACAAGAAAAATTCCTATGCAAGAACCAAGCGTTGTTTCATTACCACCATATAATCCTGAGAGGTGAAGTATTTTTTGAGAATTTATGGCAGTATTGCTGCTCAAGCTGTCTTTTTTTAAAATACTTACTTCAGCTCCCGTATCGACCAAAAGTTTAACGGTGCCTGTTTTTGAAATATTTAACGGTAGTTCGATCACTGCTTCATTCTTAGTTTTTGCATTATTTTGCAAGGGAATGGTAGTAAAGGTGGGAGTATTAGGAATATGTTGATTTTTCTTAAATTTATTGCACCCATCGTAGAAGGGTTAGCCATAGGGCGCAGTGGGGTAGCCCCCTTTAGTTTTCCGAATGATTGTTGTTTATTTGGTTCTGATTGTGTTCCCAAGAATTTTTTGCTCGACACTCTGTTATAGTATGATATAGCCTTTCACACCAATCACATTTTACTGGTATGAGGTTTGCATTTACCTGGGTTTTCCTTTCTTTTGTCACTGAGCAGTTTTGGAAAATATGACCATAGCTTCGACAAATTGTACAGTATGGAGTGCGTCGTCGTCGGGTCGGGCACTCTTGTTAAGTGTGGCCGTCTTTCTCACAGAAACTACATTTCTTGATGTAAGCATGAGAAGCATGTGCGTTTTCTTGAGGGGTAGACAGATTTCTCTTAACGTCGACAATTCTTATATCATTGTGTGGTTCTGGTCGTGCAGGGATGAGTGTGGAATGATAAGGTGAGCACTGACTTTTTGAAGGTATAAGTTTCTCTTGGGGATTGTGACTGAGCGGAGTATCACGCAAGAGATCTATAAGTTGTCTGATTTCTGTTTCACTCAATGTATTTGGGGAGGTAATAGGAAAAGTCTGCCAACTAAAACCAATTTGTCGACTCTGGACTTGTCGATCTTCAGTCTTTTCAATTCTTTGGGCAATTTTGATTAGCTCCTCAAGCCGTTTATCCGCATAACTTAGCAAGCTTTGTCTTATTATGGGGCTGAGCATACCTGTCTTAAAAACATAGCAAGCTTCCTCCTCAATTTCATCTATTAATGCCTGATTATTTTCGGGATACTTGTTATTAATAGCTCTTTTGCATTCCACCAAAAGCATACTCAATTTAGTTCCGAACGCATTAACAGTTTCTCCCGGCAATTGCATACACCGTCGTTTGTCGCTTATTATATTATTAATGGACTTTTCTGGGGTGAATGAATTTAATAAAAGCGACTCAAATTCAGTGATTTCTTTTACTTTTGGTGTTTTACTCAGTCGTAGGCTTCCCCTCTCAACTTAGTTTTCAATAACGGTATCAGAATGTCCTTCTCCTCATCTGTAGGTAAAGCATCATGTACCTGCTTACAGCAATCTAAAAATATTTGCAGATCATTTGCGAGATTATTTCGTCTGTCACCGTAAAAAATGGGGACGACATTATTGACGAGCTTACTTATTCGCTCCAGTGCTATCACTGTACTTTTATCAGAATTTCTTGACGCGGGGTGTGCGAATATTGTTGCTTCTTTGACTATGCCACTTACGAGAGTTTTTTCTATAGGATATGAGTTAAAACGACTGTGCTTGTAAACGACACCACTTCTTAACTTGCAATCGCTAAATCTAGTTTGGGATGTTTGTTTTGAAACTTGATCGCACGAATTTGGAATTGAGCTTGTTGCTTCTTGAACGACTGCAATTTCTGAAGCAGGGATTTCAACACTTTCTCTTGTAAGTTCAGGGGAACTTAAATTATCTAAAAAAGTGAATTTATTCGTTCACAAAGACGCTCGTATTCTTCAGTGCGAGTAATATGCTCTAGTGGCAATTGGGCGAGACTTGATCGTCGAGTGCGGCTACCAGGAGTTTGGGCTAGATCTGGGAAAAAGTAAGCAAAAGACATTTATATCTGTTCTACAGCACCGTGGTTATCTTGTTTTTTTCATATTAGGAAATGTGAAAAAAACGTAAGTAGAATTTTATTTTTAACTGAATTTTTTTTTACACGATAATTACTGTCTTCTCATATTACCAATTAAGTAAGTTGAGTTTTCCAAACACATTTTTTTTTCACAATAATTACACAGTTATTCGTACATATACGTACATATATATACATATGTATATAGCTAATTTGTTTTTTTTACACCTTGTTCTGTGTTATCAATTAAGTACCTACATATATACCTACGTAGTTAATAAAATCTGATTTTTGTTTTTGTGTTTAAAATATTGTGTGAATGATATAATCGGTACTTATATGTATGTATATATTTACAAAATTGGCTGACTTACAGACGATGGTTAGATCTGGTGTTTTGTTTCTCCACTTTCACGTGCTTTGTTATTGCTGTTGTCGTTTTTTTTTTTTTTATATTTATATATATAAGTTGCACTGTATTGTTCTGTTTTGTTTTTTCTTTCCCTTTTTTTTATTTATTTTCTTTTTAAGTTCACTTGGTAAATACACATTTATAAAATATTAATTTTTTCACTTTCTCATCCTACCGGCTGCGCCAATTTGTAAAGATTGGTATATTTCTTTTAGGATGGGAAGGTTTTTAGAAAAAAAACAACCGAAAAGGTATATTTATCAATTATTATATATGTATTTATCAGTTGACTTTGTTCACTTATTTTATTCTATTCACTCAACAACAAACAACTTTTCTATCTTATCGCTTTATTTACCTACAAGTTTTTTTGCATTTATTTAATATTTTTACAACCTTTTTACTCATTTGATTTATTTCCGTTACGCGCTTTAAGATCCCAAATCAATTACTGCCCGTTTTATCACTTGCCCGATGTACGTTTCTTCGTCCGTCTTCAACCGCCCGTATTCAATCACTCGCCTTCAGTTCTTTCAAAAACCTTTCTTCATGCTTTCGCACTGACCTACTTTCATTTCTTACTTCATGTTGTAGGATCAGCGGAATAAGCGTATTTTTACAAATTTAAAGTTGACCAGCTATTGCGAAAGTAAATAATCGATACCATATAGGTCGATACCCTAAAGAATTCAATTGCCTCGCAATTGCTTTTCTGGGTTGTATATTTTGCAATAACTGATCAGCACATAACGGTACCACTTTCACATTACAGAAGTAACAAGCGACGCATACCTCAATGCTCAAAGTGTAAAGCCTATGGCCACATGTCACAAACATCCCTAGTTTCTATAATAAATCAGTCAAACAACGGACGTTTAAGTACACGTCTTAAGTGTGATTGGTCTGCCCAATTCTCTCAAAAAACAGAAGAGTGTCGAGCAAATATAGCATAAGAAAACAGACAGCGTCAGTCTCAACACCAATCGGGAAACTAAACGGGGCTAGCCTAATCCACCCTATGGCTATGCCTACTACCAAAGGGTGTAGAGAAAACGAAAAACAGACCGAGTGTCATTTAGATGAGTTTCCTTTTTAGCCTAATTATAACAAAAATAGCATTATTGAACAAAAATCGGCAAGCACAGAGAATACGTCACGAAAATCATCAAATGGCAAAAGTACTGAAGTCTTTAAATCCATAGCTTTACGGCAGCAATATAATCATATAGCCTTAAAAGACCCCTCAATCGAACTACCTTTAAACATTGCAAGAGGTGGCATAGTTAAACTATTGGTGGATACCGGCGCGGAAGTTAGCTTGATTAAAAAAGATAGGTTAGCTACAAATACAAAAGTAGACATCAATAACATTCTTCGCCTTCAGCGCCTCTATGGAGGATGTGATATTCCTTTAGGATGCTGCGTTGGTATTTTCCAAATAGGAAAAGGCATTGAGTGCGATTTTTATGTCTGCAATAACTCTCTCAATATACCTTTCGATGGAATACTAGGCCTAATTTTCTGTGGGATAATACAAATATTCTTACTACAGAACAAGTACTACGTTTCCCTCGAACTAAAACTAATCCCATCGACTTGAAAATTCCTTTCGCCAAAAGCTTTAGTAGCCAAAAATCCATCTCCCAAAATAAGAACGATATTTAGAATACCTCCAATATTAACAAACAAATAAGTAACATGATACATTCAGTAGGAAAGAATAGCATTCCCAATAGCAACAAATTTTTACCAACAAGCCAAGAGAAAAAACTACATGGACCAACTTCAAGAAATAAAAATAACGAAGCTTCCGGAACTTCACCTGCAAATACAAGCACAAAAAAACCGCTCAGTAGCAGAACTGCGATACGAGTACCTCCTCGATCAGAAATAATATTAGAACTACCAGCAGAAGACTGTAAACAAGAGATGTTATACTTTTCGCAAGAAATCGCGCCAGGATATTCACGGCCAATGGAATAGTGAAACCAAGATATGGAAAAATACAATTAAGTGTTATTAATACCTACGGAAGGGAAGTCGAACTGCCCACTTATCACCCGAAATTGGAGTTCCTAGATAAGTACGATGTCTATACGTTGGAAAAGAGGCATGAGGAAACCAAACCTCAAACACAACAAAATCGATTACTTCTATTTGAAAACGAAATAAATATTGATGATATTGATGAAATTTGTGTGGAAGTACTTATGGGAGACTTCAATCAACAAGTTGAAAGAATTACTAACCTCACCTCCGTTACTAGCATACCCAGATTTCACAAAACTATTCATTTTGACTACAGACGCAAGTAACGAGGCTATAGGGTCGGCGTTATCCCAAGGAACACCAGGAAATGATCGGCCTATCGCATTTGCTAGTAGAACTTTAAACAATACCGAAAGACGACACTCTACGTTAGAGAAGGAATTACTAGCTGTTGTATGGGCTGTAAAGAATTTCTGTTGTTATCTGCTAGGTAGGAAATTTACAGTTTACACTGACCATCAACCCCTTATAGGAGTATTCAATATTAAAGATTCTACCTCGAAATTAATACGTTTCCATCATAAACTTTCAGAATATAGTTATGAAATAAATTATAAGCCCTGAAGAAAAAATGCCAATGCCGACGCTCTGAGCAGACTTCCGCAGAAAGAAGCAACAATTTCAATAACGTCAAGAGCCCAAGCCAAAAACAAAAATGAAACAGCTCCTCAGACGAATTCATCTTTAGAGGAGACTATTCCTGTGCGAGATGACGGAAATACGGAGATACTATCCGAAATAGAGGAAACCAACGGGATGAGCGAAAATAGTTTACGCGAACAGATTTCATCCTTTCAAATATTGACAAACTTAAAGGATATACAGAAAATACTATAGCCATTTCACGCAAACCCACTGGGCGGACACCAAGGCATCGCCAAAACTTACAACAGAATTCGTCGACAATATAGATGAAATATATATTAAAAGATATAGTGAAATTCATAAAATCCTGTCCGAAATGTCAGACTAACAAACATAGCCCTCAAATACAAATGCCAATGATTATTCCCGATTTTGATGAAAACCCGTTTGGCAAAGTCTACCTAGACATAGTAGGACCACTCCCTGAAACTCACAATCGAAATAAATACATATTAACTTTCGAACACGATTTAACTCGATTTATGGATTGCTACGCTCTCCCTGACGCTGAAGCAGCCACTGTAACAACAACAATTTTTTACGAGAAAATAATTACCCGCTATAGAATTCCAAAGAAGCTTATAACTGACCAAGGCACTAAATTTATGAGTGCTTTATTCACCCGCTTATGTAAATTCCTACGAATTCAAAAAATTAATACTACAGCTTATCACCCACAACCTAATGGTGCCCTAGAGAGAGAGAGCTAAAAATCCTCAAACATGGGACGAATGCCTAAGAGAAGCAGTGCACGTTCAAAACAACACAAGGCACGCCTCAACTCCACACCAATGGATTGCTTGTTCGGATTTACGGCTGAGCTGCCAACAAATTTCAATCAAAAGGTAGAACCTTTATACAATCATGAAAACTATTTTGACATTTTTAAAAATAAAATTCAAAGAGCTCATGCCATTACCAGAATAAATATTATCAATAGTAAAGACACAACGAAAAAATACTACGATACGACCACGCGTGAAAACACTTTCCAAATCGGCGATTTAATTTTGCTAAAAAACGAATGTAAGGAAAACAAGATATCTCCTATTTGGATAGGTCCTTATGAAGTGAAGGAAATTACTTCCCCTGTGAATTTAAAAATTCAGGTAGGTAGGAATGTCAGGACTATTCACGCAAATAGATTAAAAAAATTCCACACTTCGAATTAACACCTACACAAGCACACACACTGTCTATCTCGACGAGTAGACAAATAACAATACTATTGAAACGAAATAACAGAAAAACGTTTTACGGAACATCGTCTGGACTATCTTGTGTGCATCGCTCACGGACGGCTCTTCTCAAGGAATAGAATTGCCTTAAACGAGGAAGAAATTAGAAGGAACTGGAATAGTATTCGAAGACATCAACCAAGCCCTACTTTATAAAAACGAATGGAGAAATTATAAGCAACATAATGACTTCCTAAAAGAAAAAAATTCAGAAAGCACAAGATGACAGAGACACTGTAAGCAGAAATAAAAAACAAACCATTACCCTCGGATTGACGGGCTCCGTTCCCATAGTAATCATCTTAATGCTCGCATTAATATTCAAATTACGAAAGAGATACCCCAAGGTATATAAAGACAAGGTATTCTCATTAATATTTTGACACTTGGCCGTGACGTGTTTCGTTCACTAATAAAAAAGGAAAAGTAAAAGCAAATCTCTGACAGTTCTCATATGTCAAAGATGACAAGTAAATAAAGCACGAAACATTTCATATTAAGTAAAGTTTTCTTAATTTTATACAACTAATTTGACATTCAATGATAGTCTTCTTAAGGAATTTATTTATACCTAACATAATGTAAATACCTTTGAGTTGAGCGGTTGTAAGGAATGGTTATTTTTTAATGATCTCACACCAAACTCTGAAGTGAAACTGTATTGTTCACAGGAGGCTGTATATCCTCTGTAAGTTAACATGAAGTGCTTTAAAAAATATGTATTTTACTTTATGTGCTTAATTGCAATGATGGTAATATGACCCTCACTGAATAAGAAATTCTCGAAAAATGGGAAGACTGCTGTCTATTGCGCTTTGTATTTCTTCCCAATTTTAAAACTTTTACATGCAATTGCTGGAAGCTTAGTTTGTAATTATTTGGAATCTTATAGAAATCAAAATAAATTTAATCTTATTATTCCAGATTACGCGTTCCAATTTGAGCATTGTCATTATCACTTAAACTGGATCAAGCAATGAAATCCCTCCTGAAGACGTAAGTAAGTTTTGCCTTTTGCTTCTACGAAATTAAAGTCAAAGTCAAACGGAAAAGATGGCAATAAATATTGCCAAGCAATTTGTCGTTTCCAATGAGCTAGCTTTTTATTTAGCTGCTCAAGGTGCTGTTAAGGAAGTTTTCAATATGGTATATAGCTAAATACGTTTTCCCTTTAGATATATTTATAGATCCACGATTAAAACAACAAGGAGAAGAAGTACTCTGAAGTATTAGATGAACTGTCGGGATATCCTTACCTCGAGTAGTTGTAGTTGGTGATCAGAGCAGTGGAAAGACGTCTATAGAATCTATTAGCCAAGCAAGAATTTTCTCCAGAGGCTTCGTATCATGCTACCGAATTTCGAGACTTAGAAAGAGAATACGAATTAACTAATTAATTAAAGAAAGTGATTTATCTGAATTGAGAAGGTATACATATAAAAATGTTGTGGCGTGTTTTGTTTTTCTGAAAGTAAAAGTTTTTTAATTTTAGACACAGAGAAGTGGAAATGAGAATTCGAGCAAATAAAAGTCAGACATGTTCAGGAGAAATTAGAAGAATTTATAAATGTACTTAATCAAGAAAAATAGTTGAGTTATAATTTACACTCGTCTTTAGGAGTTATCTTAAAAAAAAAACAAAAACAAAGCACCCTACCTGAAAATAATGCGAGTACTACGCAGTCTCTCTAGAGATAAAAACAAAAAATAAATAAATAAAATATTTACATTATGTTTACATATTAAGTGAAAGTTGCTATTGTTATAACAATTAATTCATTATTGAAAATTTCCTTTGAATTATGTATGTAAATATTTAATTAAAATTTTTACATGAAATTGTGTTGTGTATATCTATCCACTTTTAAATTAATTATTTTATTTTATTTGCACTCCCTAAATCCTTACAACACCAACTTTTTTTTTTCTTTCTTACCATCACTCGGTATCACTACATGAGCTGACCACCAGGAGAATCAAACACCTCCCTTATTTAACCTAATCCTGCCACCGGATTCCTATTTTTGATATAAAGAAATATTTTTCACGGGCTTAGAATGCATTTGAATGCTGAATTGGATTTAGTTACAAGTTCACCTGAAATAAATTCTGTAATTATTATTAGCTTTTTAATGTTGATGATGGGATGGGATCGCCCTTTTGAGTTCCAGTCCCCACTAGTTTTAGATCAACTGCCTATGAATCGATTGACTTCGAGGAATAATAAAAACAGAGTAAGATTGACATAAATTATATTCGTTTTCAAAGATACATACATACACGTTTTGTACTAAAATAATATTGTTCATGTACTATTGACATGCTTTACATATAAAGGAATGACCAAATAAGTAAAATACAGTTGTGCTACTGCAAACAAATATAAATAATTAAAAGGCGTAAAATGTTTTGTTTTAGCTACCATCTTGAGATTCTCTATAAAAATTTTAAAGTTTCGGTCGTGTTTTTTTATCACTTGCGCAAACAAACGCAATTAAATTAGAAAGTTGCTTGGAAGAGTACATTTTAGTATCCTTGTGATTGTATATCCATTTCTCAAATAGATTTGGTCGAAAGTAGCATTAGTATGCCTTGATGTATGAATCCACGTATGATCTATGCTCGGACAATTTCAGCCCACAATATCAACTCTAATATAGACATGAAATGTGTGAAATCTCAGTGCATTAAAGCACGCCCTCCTTCCGAACATTTTATCGCATTTGAAAACCTGAATTTAGTATATAACGTAAATATCAAATGCACTTAGTAAATTAGAAAACAGTTAAATTACCCTTCCACCAATAGATGAGTTGAAACGTGTGCCAACTTTTCCAAATTGACTCATAATCTTCGAGATTTCTTCTAGCTTCATTGCAAACGTTTGTACCTAAAAGGATATAAGATTTGGAAATTTTATAGTGTCTTTTTATGCAAGACGATTTTATTTTGGTACAATCCTTACTCAATATGTTGATTTAAGAAATGTGTTGAACGCTCACATGGTTTATGTCCCATTTAACTTTAGACTATGCCGACAAGATTCAAAATTCAATAAACTTTGAAGTTCTGCAGTTGGCAATAAATGTTCTAAGTAACATTGCAGAAGCTCAGATAGCTTCGCCGTACAAATTCCACTATCAAGAGCAACAGTCCTTTGGCATTTATGCGTCTTTGGGAAATGCATGAAATTTTACGTCTTGCTTTGCGGAGTCGTTTTTGAAATAGTTCTTACAATTAGGCACAGATTACTTCATAATTTCCAGAAACATTTACTTGTTCATTAATTTACAAATTACTCAAAATATCTCTGCAAAATATCAATAAAACCGCGGTACACAGATAAAGCGAATTTTGACACAAAGCAGCTGATGTGCTGTGACGTGTTTCGTCCACTAATAAAAAAGGAAAAGAAAAATTCAGACAATATGGCGGAACGGGGTTCGTAATGGGAATACCTTGTCTTTATATACCTTGGATCCTATCTCCTATTATACTGTCAGCCTCCAAAGAAAACGCGGTTCCGGACAAGGAAGTTTCAATCGAACTAAAAACAAAAATCCTTTCGCACAGGCAAATCCTGAGAAAGTACCAAGCTTAATACGAGAAACTAGTATGACCGTAAGGTCTAAGCCTAGCGAGTTTGAAATACTCTAGTAAAAAAAAAAACATGTTGCCTGAAAATTAGAGTAAAACGATACCATGCAAATACACTTGTAAAAAACAAGTCCAAATAAAGTAACGAAAAAAAAATATATATATATATATGTACGAACATATGTATGTGTATCACTCTTTACTTGAGCACACAAATGTAATTTTAAATACCCCTAACCATAAAAAAAAAGAAGTTTCTGTGTAAGATTAGTTCCTTAGAAGGTAGGAGGTATAGTAAGTTATATAACTTTATGTTAATTGGTGAAAAAAAAAACATGTAGTGTTAATTACAATATGGCCAAATAGAATAATTTACTCAGACGTAAAAAAAAAAAATAGTTACGTGTACCTATAGAAATAGCATAAATGAAACCTAATATCCCTAATTTTATTAATAAAAAAAAAGCAAAAAAATATTTATGCAGAACAAAAATTGTGAGAAATGCGAACACCGCTCATCTTTTGCGTAAGTCTATTCCATAATTAATTTTTGTTATGCAAAAAATTCTTGGTTCCGTACAAACTTACTGGCAGCTTAAAGCATTACTTTCTATGCGGGAAGATATGGAGGAATGTAATGTACTATAATATATACATATACTATATATTCGTGCAAAGGCACAAATTATTGATCAGAGGCAATTGCGAAACTCCCGACCTAAATTAATATGCATTTGACAATCAATTTAGTGTCTACGCAAAAAAGCATTGACATCTTGCAACAATAAGAAATGAAAGTATGCACAATTCTGCTGATTCGTTCTGATCGCAGAATTGGGTCAAGATAGTGATGAAAGGTAAGTGTGCTCGAGAACCGATTAGTAAGGGAGTTTGATTTGGGCGTTCGAACAGAAAACGGTGAGCGGTTTTCAGGCTTCAAAACTAATAAATTGAATGAAACAGAAAAAAGAGTAGTTAAATAGTTAAGTGATAATAAATTGGAAAAATTTGCGGATTAAAAAGGTACTGATAATGAAAAGTTTAGTTATAATTATCTGACCCGTAAAGAAAAGTTACGGCACAAAGCGATATAAGCGATATACTTACTGAATGTGTTCATCTCCATAACGTAATTCTATCGCCTGTGCTAATGAAGAGTAATCACGTTGCCTCTCAATCGAAATAGTTTGTAATAGCTTTGACGCGGGACTTCGAAGTGTTTAAACCAGATCAGTAGCTTTGGCTGCATCATTCCATTCATTTACTTCAGAAGCTGCCTCAAATAGTCTCTTGAAAATATGCCATGAATTTTGTCCATTAAATATTGAAGGTGGCATTCTGCCTGCACCGGACATTTCAGTTCCTTCATGCCGAGGTTGCCGATGCTTCGTCTTATGCAAATCTGCTTTAAAATTGTTAAGCTTCGCCGTAACATTTTGTTGTACTTCCGACACATGTTGTTGAACTTCCAGCACTTTCTACTGGATTCCTTCAATTTTCACAGTTTTCTCGTGTAATGAATTTTTAAGAAAATCCTTCTGTTCGTCCAAACAGCTTTCTAGAAAACGCTACAAAGAACTCTTTTGTTCATCCCAACGGGCTTCCAGAGAAATCTTTTGTTGTTCAAGATCATATTTTTGATCGCCAAAACGTGTTTCTAGAGAGTTCTTTGTTCTTCAAGAGTATTCTTTTGATAGTCCAAACTGGCTTCTGGAGAATTCTTTTGTTCTTCAAGAGCATTGTTTTGTTCCTCAAAAGCATTCCTTTGTTCCTCTAAGAGAGATTGCTTTTGTTCCTCAAGAGCATTCTTCATCTGTAGGGTTAACGGCTCAATTTGCTCATTGAAGCATCGAATAGTTGTTCCACCCCGACTTTACTTCACCTTAGGTTCTTGCGATTTGTCTTCGAAAATAAATGTGTCTGAATTCGTCCCTTCTATTTCTAAACTTTTTTTTAAGTCGCTCGCAATAAAACATTCTTTGTGACTGCCGTTTGTAATGACCGTTTTTCCAACTCCACTTTCACATCCTCTACTCGGCGCTCCTCCTGCTTGTGTCCCATTGCTTTAGATTATCTTCCAGAGCTTTCACGTGAAGAACAAAATTTCACTCAATTTCACCTTTGCTTAAGTTGTTGTGATCTCCGTCTATCGGGTTCAATTGAGCAGATCTAGCACAGCAGTAAGAACAACACTTCACTTATTTAGCCATTCGAACGTTGCTTCAGTTGGCTGAAAATGAGCATCTCGATATCCACTCGGCGCAAAAATACTTCGAACCAACTTCTATGTAGCCGACGTTCTCTTTGGAGCAGACAATGAGATCTCAGCTTACCAGGCTCAATGTGAATTACAGAAGATAATCCAGGGCGGAGGTTTTCACCTTCATAACTGGGCATCTAACTCCGATGAAATCTTACAACTGCTCAATCCAAAACTCATCACAAACTAATTTATATCTAAATAATGATGCAGTCGTCAAGACACTACGACTTGTTTGGAATAGAAATTCAGACTTCTTTGTATTCCAAGTCCCTCTATCAGAACCCCCTCCTATCGTGACCAAACGAAATCTGCTCTCAGATGTTGCTAAGCTCTACAATCCTTTGGGTTTCATAACACCTACCTTAATCATAGCTAAGGCCATGTTCCAAAAGATTTGGGTGTTAAGACTCGATTGGGACACCCCTCTTCCAGACAGCATAGCACGAGACTGGTTAAAATTTCGAAATGACTTAAAAAATCTAGAGGATATTGCCATTTCGAGATGGATTGGCTACCATACCGAAGCTTTATCTTATGAGATACATGGATTTAGTGATGCATCCGAAACAGCTTATGCAGCTGTAGCATACTTCAGAGCAACTCATGATTTTAATAACTCGCACATTTGACTCATTTGCTCAAAAACAAAGCTTGCACCAATTAAGAAGCTCTCAATTCCCCGACTAGAACTTATGGGAGCTCATCTCTTAGCTCGACTCATCAAAAATTTACAATCACTAATGGATCTTGGAAGTACTCCAATATAATGCTGGTCAGACTCACAGATGGTGCCCTAGAGAGAACTCATAGGCCATAGGCAGAGTATTTACGAAATTTCGAAGCCAAAAATCCTCAAACATGGGACGAATGCCTAAGAGAAGCAGTGCACGTTCAAAACAACACAAGGCACGCCTCAACTCCACACCAATGGATTGCTTGTTCGGATTTACGGCTGAGCTGCCAACAAATTTCAATCAAAAGGTAGAACCTTTATACAATCATGAAAACTATTTTGACATTTTTAAAAATAAAATTCAAAGAGCTCGTGCCATTGCCAGAATAAATATTATCAATAGTAAAGAGACAACGAAAAAATACTACGATAGGACCTCGCGTGAAGAAACTTTCCAAATCGGCGATTTAGTTTTGCTAAAAAACGAATGTAAGGAAAACAAGATATCTCCTATTTGGATAGGTCCTTATGAAGTGAAGGAAATTACTTCCCCTGTGAATTTAAAAATTCAGGTAGGTAGGAATGTCAAGACTATTCACGCAAATAGATTAAAAAAATTCCACACTTCGAATTAACACCTACACAAGCACACACACTGTCTATCTCGACGAGTAGACAAATAACAATACTATTGAAACGAAATAACAGAAAAACGTTTTACGGAACATCGTCTGGACTATCTTGTGTGCATCGCTCACGGACGGCTCTTCTCAAGGAATAGAATTGCCTTAAACGAGGAAGAAATTAGAAGGAACTGGAATAGTATTCGAAGACATCAACCAAGCCCTACTTTATAAAAACGAATGGAGAATATTTACCACCATTTATTTAGCTCAATTGAATACATGGGAAGAATATCTGGACTGGAGCAAAAACTCGGTAACGCAAATGTGCGAGCACTACCTAAAACTAGAACGTAACGCTTTATGTGCTCAGAATGTTCAAAACGTGCGCTATATTACGGAAAGAGCGAGGCATATGTTACAAAGACTAGACATGGAAGTTACTGGCAGGCATCGACGCGCAGTTTTCGACGGCGTAGGGACACTGAGTAAGTTCTTGTTCGGGACAATGGACCAAGAAGATTCAAACCAAATTAGTTTCCGACTAAAAGATCTAGAGGCTGACAGTAAGCAAAATTTGGAATTACTAAAAGATCAGGTTAGTTTAGTTAAGTCTAATTACGAAAATTCTCGAGAAAATTTTGATAAACTTGAAGTAGAGCTAAGTGAGACGAAAATTCACACATTAAACGTTATTAAAACCTTTAAATCTCAAATAAATTTTGCGATATCATAGATCAATTCGCTCCAAGCCAGAGTCACATTTGATGAGCCAATGTCTAGCGTATTTATTCACCTACAGGATATAGAACATCAAATTAACACTTTATCCATTATTCTCGGTTCTTTAGCCACTAAACACTTACATCCCCTTATTTTTAGTTATCACCAAATTAATGACTTATTAAAAGAACTCCCACTATCTTTACAATTAAATATGGTAATGCAGGATCCCTTTATATTACAGCAACTTGCATCTGTCGAAAGTTCCCATATAGGAGATCAACTCTTCTGTAAAGTTACCATACCACTCATTGAAAAGGAATAGTTCATTATAAAGAAGGCCTACTCCTTACCATTCCCGTTAGGAGAAAATATATTCGTGCATTACGTAATAGAAGAGGAATACTTAGCTACGGACACAGGTGGAAATAAGTTCGTACCCTTAAAAGAGCAACACCTGAAACTATGCGAGAAAATAAGTTTGAATAAGTCTGCTAAAATTAGAGTCTGTCATTTTGCGATACCGATTTACACTACTCCCCAAAATAATTGCATCCTATTTCTCTTCAACGGTTGGTCTGAAGCCAAAGAGATTTGTGCTAAGGCACCAATCCGTATCATGAATCGGAAGTTAAATTGCACTGTACCGATTTTCAGACAACTATCCGACTAACTCAATGCGGTATGATTTCCCTGAAACCGAATTGCCATGCGCAGATTGATAATCTCCTACTGACGACTACAAACAAACTCACTAAGCCAGCTGAGGTAGCAGAAATTGACCTTGTACCGAAATTAGATCTCTCCCCATTTACAGAAATAATCAAGAGTTTAAGTCCCGAAAATCAAACCTCGAAAATCCATGTCCAAAATTATAAGCAACATAATGACTTCCTAAAAGAAAAAAAGTGCAGAATTTAATAACTTTCTGAAAAAAATTCAGAAAGCACAAGATGACAGAGACACTGTAAGCAGAAATAAAAAACAAGCCATTACCCTCCGATTGACGGGCTCCGCTCCCATAGTAATCATTTTAATGCTCGCATTAATATTCAAATTACGAAAGAGATACCCCAAAACCCTATCTCCTATTATACTGTCAGCCTCTAAAGAAAAGGTGGTCCCGGACAAGGAAGTTTCAATCGAACTAAAAAACAAAAATCCTTTCGCACAGGCAAAACCTGACAAAGTTCCAAGCATAATACGGGAAACTAGTATGACCGTAAGGTCTAAGCCTAGCAAGTTTGAAACACTCTAGTAAAAAACAAAAACATGTTGCCTAAAAATTATAGTAAAACGATACCATGCAAATACACTTGTAAAAAACAAGTCCAAATAAAGTAACGAAAAAAAAAATATATATATATGTACGAACATATGTATGTGTATCACCCTTTACTTGAGCACACAAATGTAATGCCATAAAAAAAAAAGTTTCTGTGTAAGATTAGTTCCTTAGAAGGTAGGAGGTATAGTAAGTTATATAACTTTATGTTAATTGGTGAAAAAAACATGTAGTGTTAATTACAATATGGCCAAATAGAATAATTTACTCAGACGTAAAAAAAAAAATAGTTACGTGTACCTATAGAAATAGCATAAATGAAACCTAATATCCCTAATTTTATTAATAAAAAAAAAGCAAAAAAAATATTTATGCAGAACAAAAATTGTGAGAAATGCGAACACCGCTCATCTTTTGCGTAAGTCTATTCCATAATTATTTTTGCTATGCAAAAAATTCTTGGTTCCGTACAAACTTACTGGCAGCTTAAAGCATTACTTTCTATGCGGGAAGATATGGAGGAATGTAATGTACTATAATATATACATATACTATATATTCGTGCAAAGGCACAAATTATTGATCAGAGGCAATTGCGAAACTCCCGACCTAAATTAATATGCATTTGACAATCAGTTTAGTGTCTAAGCAAAAAAGCATTGACATCTTGCAGCAATAAGAAATGAAAGTATGCACAATTCTGCTGATTCGTTCTGATCGCAGAATTGGGTCAAGAAAGTGATAAAAGGTAAGTGTGCTCGAGAACCGATTAGTAAGGGAGTTTGATTTGGGCGTTCGAACAGAAAACGGTGAGCGGTTTTCAGGCTTCAAAACTAATAAATTGAATGAAACAGAAAAAAGAGTAGTTAAATAGTTAAGTGATAATAAATTGGAAAAATTTGCGGATTAAAAAGGTACTGATAATGAAAAGTTTAGTTATAATTATCTGACCCGTAAAGAAAAGTTACGCAACAAAGCGATATACTTACTGCATGTGTTCATCTCCATAACGTAATTCTATCACCTGTGCTAATGAAGAGTATTCACGTTGCCTTTCAATCGAAATAGTTTGTAATAGCTTTGACGCGGGACTTCGAAGTGTCTAAACCAGATCAGTAGCTTTGTCTGCATCATTCCATCCATTTACTTCAGAAGCTGCCTCAAATAGGCTCTTGAAAATATGCCATGAATTTTGTCCATCAAATATTGAAGGTTTCATTCTGCCTGCACCGGACATTTCAGTTCCTTCATGCCGAGGTTGCCGATGCTTCGTCTTCTGCAAATCTGCTTTAAAATTGTTAAGCATAGCACGAGACTGGTTAAAATTTCGAAATGACTTAGTAAATCTAGAGAATATTGCCATTTCGAGATGGATTGGCTACCATACCGAAGCTTTATCTTATGAGATACATGGATTTAGTGATGCATCCCAAACAGCTTATGCAGCTGTTGCATACTTCAGAGCAACTCATGATTTTAATAACTCGCACATTTCACTCATTTGCTCAAAAACAAAGCTTGCACCAATTAAGAAGCTCTCAATTTCCCGACTAGAACTTATGGGAGCTCATCTCTTAGCTCGACTCATCAAAAATTTACAATCACTAATGGATCTTGGAAGCACTCCAATATACTGCTGATCAGACTCACAGATTGTTCTATCTTGGCTAAAGGCTTATCCTGGCAAATGGAAAGCATTTGTGGCGAACAGAGTGAGTCAAGTTCAAGAGCTGCCTCGCTTTTGGCTAACATCAGGCAGAGCTATCTTCTGTGTGAGTAACGGATTCTGCTATTCTGTCAGCCCAGAGGTATGTGAAGTGAAGGTGTTGGCCTTGGGGTCAGCTACTTCCACGTAGTGCGAGGTGGTATCTGCTGTTCGGTGGACTTGACACTGTTTAGTGGGCTAAAAGCTGATCCCAGCCCAAGCCAAGGTGGAACAGCATACGCCGAGGGCTGCATGGCTGAGGGGGTGCTCAGTCGATTGTTTGCAAACTCTGGATACCTCTAGTTTTAATTAGCCTTCCTGCGGTAATGCGGATCGCTGCCGTGGGTTACAGTTTTTCTCAGTTACTCGTGGGACCAAAAATGAATAATCTTTTGGACGATGGTAAATCCACTTCTAGTAATTAAGTGTGTTGATAATCCACGAATGCCTCAGAAATCAGGGAATTTTATCCCTGCGATCTCGGCATCCATGGAAAATCTCCTCCTGCAGGGGAGCTCGGCTGATGAGGGCGGGGTGGCGCTGCGAAGAAGCATAGATCCGGTGCGGAACAAAGGAGAAGGAAGAGGAAGAAGGCAGGAGAGAGCACCTCTCCTGCTCTTGAACCTTCTACCCAGCCTCCCACCGATATTTCTGCTAACGTTGCTGGTGATGTTGGTGTAACGACCCGGTCTAACGGACGCGCAAGGCGCGCAAATCCTGTATAACACCACGTGTTCTACTCCAAGAGCTTGTGTTGTTGCTACAAAAGACGTTGCGGTGACCCTACTGCCTCATTTGTGCGATAGGGACACTACATCGATCAAGCTCTCCTTAAGAAGGATGGAGTCAGTAGGGAGCTCCTTGTTGTCTCAGCGTATTTGCCGTATGACTCCGCTGCTCCCCGTCCTACTGAGAGAGTCAGGCGAGCGGTGGAGTGTGCGAGGTCTAATAAGCTTGGAGTCATGGTTGGTTGTGATGATAATGCTCATCACATTGTCTGGGGGAGCTCGGACACTAACAATCGGGGTGAGCAACTGTTGGAGTTCATTCCTTCAGCGGACCTGGCTCTGCTGAATCAGCGCAACGAACCAGCCTTTGCTACCAGCCGAAGACAAGAAGTTATCGATGTGACTTTAGCATCCTTTGACGCTTTTCCCCTGTTTTCCGGCTGGAGATTTTCGCGAGAGGAGTCTCTCTCTGATCACCGCTACATTGAGTTCTGTATGGGTGCTGACCCCATTGAGATGGAACCATACAAGAATCCGAAGCGGACTGATTGGGGGAGATACTACAGGGATCTAGTTTCTATGCTCGACTCTCCGGCTGAGAGAATCAGAAGTGTTGCCGCCTTGGAAAAGGCGGCAGGAAGGCTGCAGTCCGCTGTAACTGCGGCTATCGAGGCTTCCTGTCCCTTTAGCACGGACATTGGAAGGAAACCTATGCCGTGTAGGAACGGCAGTCTTTGTACTCCGTAAGGCTTCCAGGCTTTAATAAGGCCAGGAGGTCTGGCTCGGAGGGAGACTGGCGGACCTACCGCGAGACTCAGATTAATTACAAGAGGCTTGTCAGGAAATCAAAAAGACAGGCCTTTGAAGATTTCTGCGAGGAGCGTGACGGCTATCGTGAACCAGTTAGGGTGCTCAGGGCTCCCAGGAGCGACCCGTCGGCTAGGCTGGGTATTCTGAGAGGGCCAGATGGCTCCTTTATGGCATCGAAAGAGGAAGCCTGTAGACTTCTTCTCTCGACTCAATTTTCTGATTGCATGCAGTTTCCGATTATCCGCTACTTCTATGCACTGGTGGAGATTGGTCCACTGCCGCCAAGATAGTTGATATCGAGAAAGTGAAATGGTCAATTTCAACCTTCTCGGCCTTTAAAGCTCCGGGTCTTGACGGTATTTTGCCTGTCTTTCTTAAGGCTGAGAGCGTGGTGCAGATTGCTCTTATGGGGATGTTGGGAATACGGATGGACTGGCTCTACTCATTGCTCTATGGCGTATCGGCTGGATTTGGAAAACCCTCTGGCCGGTATGCCACGGGATGCGATGGTACCTGAGCTTCGTTTCGGGCGTCGCTTCTCTGTAAGCTTTCCTGCAAGGGAATCGGGGACTGAGGGAGGTGCCTAATCGTGCCTTGCCCGGTCTGCTCTAAAAATCTTCACCGATGGCTCTCTCACTAATGGACTAGCTGGGGCAGGTGTCTACCTTCCTGAGCCTGATTTTGGAATGTAGTACTCACTTGGAAAACACACCACTGTTTTCCAGGCTGAAGTCTTCGCCATCTCAATAGCAGCGAAGTTAGCCCTTGATATGCAAATCAAGGGGAGAGATACCGCTATCCTTTCGCATAGTCAGCCAGAATTGATGGCTCTGAATGGCACTCGGATAACGTCTAAGTTACTGGGGGACTGCAGGTCGTCAGCGGATAAGTTGTGTTTTCACAACAATGTGTCCCTCCTGTGGGTTCCTGGACACATGGGGAATGAAAGAGCTGACCTTTTAGCTAGGGCTGGCTCCGATTCTCCGTTCCTCGGACCGGAGACCGCCGTAGGCGTTGTCCCCTCGAATATTGGGTCTCTCATCAAAGCGGATGTTCATAGGAAACATCTGCAGAGATGGGAGTACCTGAGTGCTTGTAGGTGCACAAAACTGTTTCTTGAGGGGCCCAATGGGAATATCCCCGATTTTCTCATGGGGCTCGGCAGGAAACAATGTAGAGCTGTGGTTGGCATCATCACCGCCCACAGCGCTCTTCACGCTCATCTAGCAAGGATGGGAGTTGTTGACAGCCCTGTGTGTCTGTCCTGCATGGAGGGAGAGCCTGAGACAACCGAACACTTTTTGTGTGAGTGTTCGGCCTTCGCCCGGAGCAGACTGGATACTCTAAGGTCTCGCCTTCTCTCTGTGGATGAGCTGAAAAACCTTTCTCACCAAGACTTGATGCGCTTCATTAAGAGGACAGGAAGGTTTTGGTGAATGGGATTCAGGATAGTAGAATGGGCCGCTGTGGCCTCCGTGCTTGGGAGGAGTATCTCCTGTTCCCTCTGTTTAAAAAAAAAAAATCCAGAACTAATGACCAATACAGTCAAATGGTGACACGTTCCCACATCTTGCAACCCTGCCGACTGTGCATCACGGGGTATCCCGGCAATTCAGCTCGCTACATATGACTTGTGGTTGAACGGTCTGCATAGGTGAAATTTCCATCAATTAGCTGGCCACATTCATTTACACAATGTCCCCAGATACCCAAAGAAAATCTAGACGAAAAATCACTTCCCATCAGTGCGGTTCCTGCTACCATTTCAGGAGTACAACCCTCACAATAGGACCTTCTCTTAAGATACTCGTCTTTGAATTAGCTACTACTTGTCGCGGCTTGGTGTCAGCAATTCGTAATCAACGTGAAAGCTGCGAGCGTAAACAGAAGGTGCAGAGAGCCACCGGTATCTGAGTTTAATAAAGCTCGTATGTTTTGGATCCAGCTAGATCAACACAGTTCGCTACTTAAAGAATACAAGCAACTTTCTCGAGGACTCCCTATATCCCATCGAAGTCCCATTCCTCGATTATCTCCATTTTTTGATAAAGAGACGTCTACGATTCGTGTCGGCGGAAGACTACAAGCATCTGGTCTGCCTAATGAAGCTAAGCATCAATATATTCCTACTAAAGATAACTCGTTATCAGCGCTCATTATAGCTGAGGCTCACAACGAAACTTTGCATGGAGGTGTTCTGCTACTTTTCAACTTTATCCGACAGCGCTTCTGGATTCTTGGAGCCAGAGAACTAGTTAGTAAATTCAGCCGTCGCTGTGTAGTCTGTTTCAGACAACGAGCCGCAGCACTAGTCAACTGATGGGGATTTTGCCAGCCGAACGCGTAAGGCCCAGTTGAGCTTTTCTCTTCACTGGACTGGCTTACACATGGCCAATATTAGTTCGCTATGGCCCAGGATGAGGCAGAGCGGCCCATAAGGCATATATAGCTTTATTTGTGTGTATGGCCACCAAGGCCATTCATATCGAACTTATGTCTGACCTAACTACAGATGCTTTCATCGCAGCTTACAAACGGTTTACTGCTCGACAAGGCCACTGTCGAAAAGAATTCAGCGACAACGGTACAACGTATGTTGCTGCAGACAAGAAGAGGAATAGTTTTCAGGGGAAGTTGCTGTGGCCGGTAATTGGGCGGATCGGCTTTACATTATTATTTTGGGAGTTTTTTTTTGTTTTTGAAAAAGTTGTTATGTTGTTTTCTACCCCAGTTAACAACTATTTTGTTTGTTTTTGTTATTCTAGTGTTAGTTTCGTTTTTATTTTATTTGGTAGGTTAGATTTGTTACCCTAATAAAAATTATTATTTATTATTATATTGTCTAATTATAAGTTTTGTTTAAAAAAATTTTTTTTTTTGTTACTGTTAGTAGCTTGGTCTTGTGTATTTTTTTCTATGTTACTGCGTGTTCATGCATCAATTCTTTATATTCACTTAACTACTAGATCTTTACACTAGTCGTTTTTCTGTAATTCCTACTCTTCAAGAAGTCATTGTTTTATATTTGATTTTTTTTTTAACTTTGGTCATTGGTTTTTACAGTTATATGTATTTTTATGCATTTATTTCAACCGTTAGTTATAATTTTATTTCTATTCTATTCCTCTTTACATGCTTTTATTTATTCTAACTTATTTCGTTACGTAATTTTAATACATTTTTTCCTTTTGGCACCATAGGCCTGCTTTATTTCTGTTTTTATTCCTAACCTCATATAATTTTTTATTTTATTTTAATTCTATTTTTTCATCTATCTTTTATGTAGATTTAGTTTTAATGTATTTTAGGACTTTCCGCCTGTTCCACATTTGGATATATTTTACTTTCGAGGTTAACATTTTTCTATTTATACCTTTTGTTTGTGCATATTTTACCAGGTCTACTGTTGTTTATAAAACTGTTTTTCACCTGACCAAGGGGTCCATTTTGACAGTGTCGGTGCCTCAAGTATAAACTATTTCTACTAATTTTGTTTTAGCGAGGCTTCGAACTTGCCTTAAGCTGGGTTGGGGAGCATAAGTTCGCTCTTCTAAAGCAATTCCCTTTGATGAAATTTCGGGGTTACCTTGTGATAGATGCCTCTGTTGTATCTTATTGATGACAACTAGGTAGATGTACTTGACTGCCACATCTGTCATTATGGCCAGAGCTAATAGGCTCGTCAATGATAGACATGTTGTGGACAGGATATGGGAGTGTCAACTTGATACCTTTTCTTTGTATTTAGCAATTTTATTTTGGATTTCCTCTAATGAGTGTGTACCCTGGTAGACTGATTTGTGGATATCGCCCCCCGTTAAAAACTCCATTTATACAAAATTTTGGCTTTGCGTTTTGGGTAAGATTTCGGTTAGGCTAAAGTTAAATAAGGAGTGAGTTAAATCTGGAAATTGTTTCCGCTGCACAATATTCAGTGGAATTTTATTTTGGCCTTCATGTTTAAGCACTTTGTCACCTATTTGAACCTGACAAGGTTGCGTTAACTCAAGTATCTCCTGTCCCTCTAATTTTGAGATCGCAAAATGATCTATACATGTTATATGTAGCACAGTAGAGGTTACAAACGAAAATATCCAGGCATTGGCCTTGCTTAATTATATCAATATGTCCTTTTGGGGAATTTGTACTCTAAACCTGCATTGTGTCACTTCGCTTAAAGGATTATATAGTAATTTTACTGCACATTCATTGGTAGTTGCCGCTTTGACTATAGGCGTATTAAGTCGACATATATACGTGTTTTCCTCCAAATTACTTGTGATTTTCTTCAAGGTTTTCATGTCCTCAGCCTTTTAATAGGAGGAATTTCTGTGTTTTTGCATTACTTGCTACGTTTGAATAACCAGGGTCTGGAATTAATGAACAATTGGCTTATATGTGTACAGGATAGCATCGAACTTGTTGTAGCCTCATTTTGGCAGAATAAATATTGGGAGAGATATTCTCACCATCAATTTGTTCTGCATGAGTAGTGACTGGGCTCTTGCTGTTTGGTAGAGGACGGCCAAGCAATTCTGATCATTGGGACAATACGAGGTTGTTCTGCTATATTTTTGTAGCAAATTTTGTGGAGATAGGAGGAGTGGATGAATATGATTTGTTCTACTTGCCATTATTATTTCCAGAAGGGCTTATTGTAGGTATTCGACTCCCATTATTTGGAGAAGCAGGCGCGATAGGATTTCTTGTCTCATTTACCTTTTGGTTAACTCCTCGGCCACAATATGCAGATCGTTTATTTGATGTGCTGTTTTTTGGTGCCTGTCCATTAACATAGCCAGCGGTTTTTGAATCGTTTCTATGGTGGTTTTGACAGCACTAATCTGTTGTTTCTCTAGCTCAGCTAGTGCTTGTGCATTCGATTCAAGTTGTTCTAACATGCTGTATCGTTATTATTGGCCATGGTGCTAAAAAAAGTAGTGCATTGCATTGCCTAATTCCGTCGAACAATGACCTAGTTTTACGTTTTCCTGGAAACATTTCTTTAATGGTTCTCGTTCGTTTTTAAACACTGTCTATTATAGCGTGTATGTGTAGTTGCTGCACGTTGCACAGATATCCTTGGTCTGTTATATTTATGCAGAGTTTTATGCACTAAGTGGTCTGCATATTCTGCTAGTCTGATTTGTGTATCCAGCTCATCCAGATTTATCTCCCTGAGGACATTCCAGGTGTTATGTTACACCACGAAGCTTCCAAGGTCCTTTAAAAATATTTCCGAACTATTTAGATGCGTTATAGCATAGGGTTTCTCGGCGATTTCTCCTGTTGTGTACTTGACGAGGAGGGCAAATACCATGAATTGCAGTGCCATTTCTGTGGACAAGTCGGAGCAGGAAAATGATCCTTTAGTAAGGTTTACTTATTGCGCGCATTTTAAACTAAGCAGTGGAGTGACTCCACGGCAAACGTTTCTGAGGGAGAAAGTTAGAAGCCGTACTGTCTTATCGTAGTACCCCTTTGAGCGCTGTTTACTTCCCAATAAGTTTTTTCGTGCCGTGGCATAAGATTTTTGGTGCTTATACTTCAGTATATTTTAATAGCTCTCATGATTGTAAATGGTTTCGGGATCCCGTTTAAAATTTGATGGGACATCCGCTGTGAAGCCGTAAAGGCAGTCCATTTTGGTAAGTTTAGTGCCCTCGTGCACACTATTATTATACACGAATGCAGCGGATCGTAGGTAGTGGTCCCTTGTTTTGGGATTTTCATCTACGATTGTTCGCAGGTATTCAATTAAGGGGTCTATGTGCACGCTCTAGTGCTCCTTTAGACTGTGGGTGGTATGCTGAAGTTTATAACTTCTTTCCTTAAGAAGCTTACATATCCTTTTGAATTATTCACTCACGAAATTTGTTGCCTGATCGGTGAGTATTCTTTTGGGTATGCGATAGCGCGTAACGATTTCATCAAAGAAAACTTGCGCTACTGTGACTGCTCCTGCATTATGTACTGCATACCAGTCGACACATTTTGTTAAGCTATCTTGGAACGTCAAGATGTATTTGTTCTGCGATGTCCGTGATAACCATTGGCATTTTATATTGTAGAGATGCTTTCATCGTCTGGCACTTTGGGAACTTTTTAATATGTTTTTTAATGTCGATAAGCATTTGTCTCCACCAATCTTGCGTCTTATACGTTTGTAAGTTTTTATAACACCTTGATGGCCACCGAATGGAGAATCGTAATAATCTTTTAAGATTGTTAGAATCTTTGTGGGGCTCGTGATTGCTTCGGGTGTCTTACCCGTACTTAGTTTTTGATCAACCGATGCTGGGGTGTGAATATCTACCTCTGTGAGTTGAATTTCGTTAAACTCGATGTAATAATCGAATTCGGATAGTTTGAGATGAAATCTCACCAAACGGGAAGTATGGTCTTTCACATTGAAGAAACCTTTGAGAGGTTTATGGTATGTATAGACTGTGAGATTCCTACCTTGAAGGTAGCACCTGAAGTTCTTTGTTGCCTAGATAATAGCCAACAACTTTTCTCTATAGCAGAGTAGTTTCTTTCGGCTTTATTTAAAGTGCGGCTTGCATAGGCATTGGGCTGATCCTTTTCGACTTCTCCTTGAGAAAGAACAGCTCATAGAGCCTCGTTACTTTCGTCCGTAGTGAGGTTAAATGACTTCCAAAAATCCTGATATATTAGTAGTGGTGGGGAAATTAAAGCATGTTTTATGCTTTGAAATACTTCTTGGCATTTCTCAGTCCAAGTGAATTTTACATCCTTTCGGAATAAATTCGTGATTGGACGTACAATTTTGGAGAAGTCTGGAATGAATTTCCTGTAGTAATTGACAAGTCCCAAACATGATTGGACTTCCTTTACTGTTCTTGATGTAGGGTTGCTGTTTTTCAGCTGAACCTTGGTTTAACTCACTCTTCCTCTTTAATTTTTTACCTGTAAGTAGATGGGGTTTACTTGATTCATTTTGAGGCTCTCTTTCGTTGTATTTTGCAAGTTGCAGTGTAATTGCTTCCTGCTTTGTCGACGCCTGAGTTTGGCACACCTGTGTGGTCTTTGCCTTAGATTGTGCAAGATACTCATGCGCGTCTATGCTAGTGAGTTTTGACCATGTAGCATTCTGTGTGCTGTGTGACGGTGGAGTAATATGCACCTTAAGTATAAGCTCTAGAGATACACTACCGCTCTTATATGGCCTTGGTTTATTTAGAAATGACTGATGCCTCGGGATTTTGGACGGAAGAGCTATACGCACCTTTTTGGTAGGCTTTAGATACTCAATTCTATTTCTGTTGGTGATTGATATTATTTTTTATGGTTGGTATAGGACTGCGCGTTCTTTTGTGGCTTTTTCGTCTTTTAATGGGACTATGGTGTAGTCGTTTATTGGGTACAGTTGTAATTCTAAACGGTGTATGACTACTTGACTACTGTAAGCGTTGAGAATACTAAAAAGCACTAATTCTTCTCCAGATGACAGCAAACCGTTCGCCAAGAGGACGCCATCGCTTATCTCTTGGGATAAACAGAGCATTTCTTCTTGAGTTTTTAACGGGACTGGGGCAAAAATTTGAGAGCGGTCAGGTATGCAGATTTGTTCTCAAAGGGTAACCAGCTCATTTCACATTCCTTTAGCTCTTTTGGAGCTTGGCAGCCAGCTTTTCTCGTATGAGAAGCCTTGAAGACGCTTCAGCCTGTTTAGGCTCTACCTCTTCTGCAAGGGTTCTTACTTCGACTGATTTTCAGAATGTAGCTTGTTCGTTTCAACCTCTAATGGCAAAGCAAATTCATCAGGATTTGTTTGCGTGCGACGAAACCATAGTGCCTTTTTAGGACCATCAACGTTACAGTTGGTCGCTAGGAAATCATTTCCTAGAAATCCTTCATCGGAAAGGCCAGGCAAGTTCTATACGACTTGAAACTTCCAGGGAATTTTGTCTATGAAAACGAAGTTCCCCTGGCAATTTCTCAGTGTCTTTCCGGTACCAAATGGCGTCTGAAGTGTGATGCCTCCTTGTGGTTAATTGTTTTGTGGTCTTTTATTGACCTTTTCTTTATTATACTAACCATAGCGCCTGAGCCTACTACTAGTTTAGATTGTCGTTCAGCCGCCCTATGTCTAAAGGAAGCTTTACTGTAGCGACACTAGAAGCGGACTGCTGAGATTACCATATTTTATGAGAAGGGGTATTTATAGTCGAGCCGAAGAGTTTTAGGTAGACTGTACGTCGTTTCCCTGACTCCGGGCCTCCCATTTTCGCTTTTGTTCGCAGTTCTTTACCACATGCCCATAACGACCAAAAAATTCACATTTATTACGTACATTATATACTCTAGTATTGTTGGGCCCTTGTGGGTCTCTAGGGCGTTGATTTGGTTGTCCACTATTGTTGTGTTGTCTTTGCGTGCCGTTATTATTTCTCCTGCAGTCACGCACGTCGTGATTATACATTTTGCAGTTCACACAATAAGGCGTATTTTTTCCCTTTGAGGAATTCCGCTTATGCGGGGCCACTTAGATTACAAAACCTACAACTGATTTTATTTAAATATGTATTTTTATTATTTACATTATAACTTCTATTTGGCGATCTTGGTTCCTGTTTGTGTGAACTGTGACGTTGGTATGTGACTGCTTGGGTTCATTGGCATATTGCTTTGCCGGCGATCCTATGAGTTTGATATGATGCCAGGATTATATACACTTTGGTCTGTTAGAGAACTACTTTGATTTAATTGTGCGTTATTTGCTGCGCTCGCACTAGCAGAATTTGGCAATTTATTCTGCATCATATTGGTTCGAAATGGTCCTGGAGATTGCAGGAATAAAGCACTTTGCTGGAGACGCTCCATGTCAAGCGCTCTATGTACGAGGTCATCCACAGTCCCGTCGGTCATGATCAGAAGATATTGGCACTGATCAGAACTCTTTTGTTCTGATGGACGAATCAGTCAAGGTACATCAACCTTGGCTGGTACGACGATGGTATAAATGGTTCTGTGTACCGCTGTAACCCTAGATTTAGTTATTTTGCACCAAAGTACCCTTTTGAAGACCTTCCAAAGTCAAGGTGCATAAAAACCTTTGCTTATCTGTTGTATAGTACAGTTCCTTGTACTGCTACACTTTGCAGCTGTTGCTTAACAAACGACGCCACACAATTGAGAGGAAAATATACTTTACACTTTACCGTTTTGAACAACAATAATTTATTTTTTCACAAAATCACCTTTATAAATATTATTTCCTAAAGCTAGATATTTCTCACGTAAAACTTCTCATTAGCCAAAAACGAGTAAAACAAAAGTGTCCAGTTACGTCTGGGTGTAACGTGAACACTCTTGAATTCGCATTCTTGAGGAATTTCTCGTGAGAAATCAAATGTGTAAACTACATCATGCAAGACGAAATTTATTTTTGCAGATAATTTTGTATGTTATGCAAATTTTGAAGTCAGGGTAATTTTGTTGTAAATAAACAGAAAGATATACGGGTTATTTACACCAGTCTTTAATGCATTTTTGCGAAATCTTCCAGCTGCGTTTTAACAGCTGGTGCTGCTGTGGCGCCGTATTTGGATACTGCTGCCCTCATTGTAGAGTGCCAGCATCTGTGTCACTCGTGCCGTAAAGGCTGTGAGGTTTTCCAAAGAATACTGCCTTGTAGTTATTCTGGTACGTTTTTCTAGGCAGGTATATGCGACTTAGCCATTCTTCTACGTCTTTGAAAGTAGTGGGCGTATTTGAAACAAAAAGCTAATAAGCTTCGCCTCCAAGTCTGGTGGTGAATGTTGTAAGAACGCTGTTGGCTCATCCACCGAAATGCACGGTATTACCTGCCCACAAGATTCTAAGAAGGCTTGGAGTCCAAGGCTCAATTTTGGGTGCTGTTCTCCGAGAATAGGTGAACGAGCTCGGCAGTTAGCTTTGCGATTTTAGCGTAATCTGCCATGTTTAAATTGGGGATTTACAAACTTGAATTTGACACTAATGAGGAGCTAGTATCTTCGAAGCAGCTTTCCAGAAGGGAGTCGCCCAGCCAATTTAAAACGATTTCACTCGCGCGCTAACTATTATTTTTATTTACAACTTCGAGCGAGGGCGAGAGTTTGCTCAAGTCTTGGTTCCCGAGACTGTGCAAACAATTTGTCAATAGAATCGCACTGTATGACAGAAAGTCCAGTTCCGGATCGTGAATTGCTCTGTAGCTGATCTTTTTTCACGTGTCGGTTTGGAATTTCCTTCTTAATATGGGCGTCTTCGTTTCGGGTGTGATGAAGCCCGCTATTGTCCCACGTTGGCACTTGGGTGCGTTGATGAGGGGGTGGCTGCATGTTTTTCGAACAGAGGCGGTTATAGCTGACCGACCCCGAGCATTGGTGCCCTAGACCAAACTGGCCTAATTTAATTAACCACTTCAGGTTCTTTGTAGGATAGCGACTTTCCAAGCTCTTATGTTTTTCTTGACTTTCAAAAACTGGCTTCCACTATCCTATCTGCTGCGCCAAATGTTATGTCTCCTCGGGGATGGAATTTCAATGCACAATACAGTTCAACTTTCACCTCTGTTTATTTAAGCCAATTTAACAATTCTTCTTTACATAGTTATAAACTTCTTATAATAATTTACAGATTTAATTCTCTATTAGTTTTCTCCTTTTTAATTTTATACTTTCTACCACTTGTATTCTGCTGCAACTTTTACTTTTTTTGGTCTTATTATAATTTTATTCGTTTTCTGTTTTCCCTTTGCCGTAACCTGGACCGATCCACCGAACGTACTTTGTAAATTTTCCTTTCTATTCAGAACCCAAAACCGACTTCGAACCTGGCTCTTTTCGAGCAACCGCCGCGTGCAAGTTTAATTCAAAAACATTTACTTAAAAATCAACTGTCGAAAATCAACTGCCGAACCGCCGTTATTCAAGTTTAAAATCCAACTCGGCTCTTGATCACTTTCATCGCGATCAAGAGCCCTCGTTCAGGGTAGAAAATGTATAGTTTGCATTTCAACCCTGAGAACAATTTTCATTTTTTGTGGACTTGATTAATCAAGTCCAGAATATCGATGGACGGTGGCTTGACAAAATGTAATTTGATGTTTTTATAAACATCAGCCACTGTCCCGACGTTTGAAATTCGCGGCGCGATTTCTTATAGGGAAATTTGTTTGGCAATAATATGTATGTACGTATATTCATACATATTGTACTTTTCACGACAAATCGTAATAACCGTACGATTTGCCTTTTGTTTTATATTTTTTAAATTAAATATTTCTACTGACTAATTTTGCTGAAGGCATTTTTAAGATATGTTTTAGGTCTTTTTTATATATATAACAACCTCCAGGCGCGTATCTAGATATGCAGCCTGCGGATCACAACTAAAATTTTCGAGGTTGGAGGAAAAAGCCGGAAGTAGTCGCTTTTGATTTTTTTTTGTCATGTTAAAGTTAGATATCCCAAAATCCAATTTTCGGTTTGATTTGGACAACTTTTCGATAGTATTATCCACATCAATGTCGATCTCAGAGTGGACAAACATTAAGAACTCATACCCAAACACTCTTTCTCGTGCAAAGGTTGTAGAAATAGTTTTGACGCAGCCAATTTTGGCACCTTGATTCACATTAAAAGGAATAGGAGTAGAAGTGCATGACATCTCACTGACTATATCTTTTGATGGGAACTTATCTGATGTTGCTTTCTTCGGAAAAAAGTTATCAATGGTCTTATCAGTCACCTGCTTTCCACTTTCGCAACTATTTCTACCTCCACCGCTAACTAGTGTAGCAAGTTAATTCTTTTCCTATAAATTAAAAGTAAACGTGAAGTTCAATTAAACAACACTACTTCAATTAATACGAAAGTACAAGCAAAGCTACGGCAGCTACCGCAGAGGAAAGGGAATGGCTTTTATTTGTATACCCTTGCCGTAAAAATTTGGAAAAAAAACTGTAGAATCAATTTAGTGGCACCAATCCAACTGATCGTTTTCAGCAACCAATGTGTGCGTGAGGTTCGGCCATATTGGACCCTGACTTTCAGATTTCAAAGCGAGAGCTTGGAACCTGACACATAGACGTAGTAAGATACAGGTAAAATAAAAATTGCCCAATTAACTTGGATTTTTATATTTTCCAGATTACTAACTGATAGAAATATTTATTTTTCCATCAGTTTCCGCTCAAACAATATTCCCGAAGGATTTGTTCAATGAGAACATGTGTGTTATGTCAATATATTTGTAACTACGTGAATATCTAATTGAGTTCGCCTTGTATCATACATCCACTTAAGTAATATTTAAATTCTCCCGTCATTAATTAGCATGGCGACTCTATATGCCGAGAAAAGTTTTCGACTTCAATGGTGTACCAATACAATTTAAAAGTGGTTACGCTTTATCATGGTTCATGTCAACTCCATTTGGTTTCCTGCTCCAAGGCGATAGTTAATTAAAAATTTTATATTAAAAAAAAAAAATTATAAATTAATAGGTATATTCAATTAGTATTATTGTGATTAAATGTGGGTATTTAGAAATTTAGTTTTATCGTTTACTTGTGGTTGTTAGTGCATAATGGGTGTTTCACGAACAGTTGTCAACCGCCCAGCTATAGACAGGCCTTGGTAAGACAAGCACTATTATAAAGCAAAGAAGGGCTGGACGGTAAGGGGGAGTGGGGTTAGTCCTAACAGTTCGAGTGAAAGTTGTATTCTTAAAATTTTATGAATTGAAATAACTACTGAAGAAAACACTCTAATAAGAATGCTTTTATTTCAGATGATAGTATGTCGTTCAGACTTTCCAATATCTAGCCAGCTATCAAAGTCAGCTTCGACTACAATTAGAATAATTTTGAATGATTTTCCCGCCAAAATACTTTCTTGCAACATTTGGAAACCTCAGAGTATTACAGGTCAATTGTCCTTCACATGTACCTATAGTTGCTGCGGGGGATGCGGTTGAAAATTTATTGGAACGCTTGTATGGTTTAATTTGAGCTGAAAGGCATCTTAATAGGATATATAGTTCAGCAGTTATAGTGCGATTGATTCATAACATTTGCAGGTACCTCATCCTCTCCCAAATTTTTAGGATTTTCTAACTGGGACGTATTCATAGGCTGTCAATAATTCATAGAACACCCTGAGTGCAGCTCATTACGGTTTATTACTTTTTGGTAGATTTACTTCTTTTTTAGCAATGAGTGACAATCACATTTGTAGTATTTGTGAGGACTTAATAGACTCTGGTTGTGATGATCAAGTGGTTAATGTTAAAGAAAAAGTACTTCAAACTCTAATAAATTCTAGCAAAATCAAAAATTATGGCAAATGGATTAAATTGGAAAAAGCAAAATCAGAAAAAGTTCATACGAAATGTCGCAAACGATATTCTAGTTCATAGTTCCCACAGCCTTCTAAAAAAACGAAAATATTATACTCAACACCTCGTGCAGGACCATCTTTGGCTACTGATGATGTCTAGAAAGGTGTGGATAAGTTTCCTTTGGCGGAAAAATGCCTTTTGTGTTTCGAAAAATGCAATCATTACGCGCGACCAGGACGCATCTTAGGTAATTCTAGTTTCGAAGATAACTTAATAGATATGTGTGATTTGCGTAATGATGAATGGGGTGAATCAGTTCGGATACCAATTGCAAATTGTTGTGATATTAAAGAAAACAACAGTTCTTTTATAAACTTTAATTTATTTTTTTCTTATTGAAAAGAATTTACAATATTACACAGAGAAATTACACAGAGAACTTGATTTTATGAAATTTTTAATTTTAAGAGAATTGATGAATTTAATAAAGAACTCGAGCGCGTTGCGCGGAAGACTTGGCTCCGTCGCGATTTTGTAACCACTGCCCAACTCGCATGAGCACTTTCCCAACCATCGCACTCATATCGCACTTATCTTCTTTGATCGCAAGAAATTAAGGTGAATGTTTAAATGTGTACCGCGATATTCTTTTGGGTACTTTAATTTAAAAGGAAAATTGTAAGAAATGTGATTATTTCGAGTATGCGATGAGTGATATGGGACGGCTGTGCCCGTGCGAGTTTGGACATGTCTGTACATGCAAGATTTCTTGTGTTGTACTTTACAACAAAATGAACATTCGCTAGTTAACATAAAGGTATCATAACTCATGTTTATTAAAATTTAAGGGTTGGCAACCAGCCCGCCCGGCCGCACTGTTATTCATAGTTTGAAAACTGCTTTCGCTGCTCTTTGCCAATATATGGAAAATTCATCCGATCCCGAATTCAGTTTATCTGATCTCCATAAAAAAATTAGAGCTTACGTTCCATCAACGAATACATTAATGAATATGCTTCAACATAAATATGGTCATAGTATTTTAATATTCCGTCGACATTGCCTAGAGCCTATTGTATGTTTTCGCTATGTGGCTATGTGGAAGTTATCTGAATCATTTCCTACGAAGAGTACCTGTTCACAAGAAGAAGAGGAGAATAAAGCTTATACGAAGAGATTCCCAAGCAAAGACTTATGATTGCCAGCGAAGAATTTCTGTGAAGATATTGAAAATGACATTCATAATTCCTTATATAATTGTCTTAACAAATTAAAGGTACCACCAAAAAGGAAAAATAGTGAAAAGCGACTGTTATGTTACAGTTCATACAAGCTGAACGTAATGGTGAATGGGATTTACATTTACAATCATTACGAAAAATGCTGCACATATTACATGCTGGAGGACATTTTCCATATGCAAAAATGGGTCAAATATATCTTCAGGATATGGCGGAATTAGACATGATAATCCCGTTCTTCCCGTGTATTCTGCAATCCCATATCCTACCCCTTCCGTCAAGAAACATTACAAAAATTAAAAACAATCAAGAAATGCACACAACCCTATCTGCATATTTTTTCCCACGCTTACGCAATCGCAGACAACTAAAACCCTTAAAAACATCGAGTGTGCAAAACTGCAGACATAATGAACTAAGAAAAAATCAAAAATGTTCCAAATATGTCACGACAGTAAAACATGAACGGAAATATTGTGCAACATATAAGGCGATAACTTTCTTCACCCTACCACTTTTTTCTGATCCGTCAACGAAACATTCACGCTTCTCCTGGTTGCCAGCTCCTGAACCAAAATGTTGCAGAATTGAAATAATCGGATACATGTTAGTGGATATAGCGATGTGTCCACCCTTAGCTTCTTTCGCTTTCCTTGTCGCGCCCTTACGAGATAGCGGTTGGTCACCATGGACTTTTTTATTTACAATAATATTTTGAATAAAATGGCATCTTTTAATTTTTTTAAAAATTTCATTACTTCTGGTCCACATGCATTGCAAATAGATTAGCACGCGTTCGGGGGTGTTTTTATTATCTTTCACCCCTTTGTTTTGGCCCAGGGACGCCACATTTTTGTCACAATACTTTCAGTACCACACTGCACCAACCCACCAAATTGCAGCCTGAAAGGAATTAAATACGCTCTTTAGCATTTTTTCGGCTTACTTGACTGGACTATAAATATCTTTAGGGACCCAGATCAGCCAAGGCCGCCCATAGTGTATGAAAAATCTAATGAAAAATTTTCAGTTCTTTCTAAGAAAACTGAATGCTAATGCCCTCTCCGAAAGAATGAACCACTACATTCAATGCACCAATTAGTGAATCAGTGTCCCTATGAAAAATCAACGGGTGGCTAGACGTTGATTGCATGGAACCAGGGGTGGAGTATGGTGATTTTTGATAATCACCATTCGTTTCACAAAGATTATATTTCCGTAAGATGACAATCAATACAAATGTCACTTGAAGTTGACATTTTTGCGGTGACTGCAAAAGTGGTGTCATTTTGTCAGAAAACGAAGTGATATTTAAAGCAATGTAAGTATATATGTGTTTAAAAATTACAGACATTTATTAATAAAAAACTTAGGACACAATCTCCACAGCAGCAGATAATATTTCTTACTTACGTTGTCATTATGGACGGAAATACGAGCAAAATTGAATGCATGTGATCCTCCAACAAAAACTTTAGCTGAATGGAAAAGGGTTAGTAAAATTATCACAACACACCAATTATATAAATTTATGTACCAATACGCAGGTTTGGACATGTCTAAAATATAAAGTGAAAAAAAGCTAGTAGATAATGAAAAGAGCTTAAGGTGGTCCTCTAGTTTCTCGGGTCGAAAAAAATCGATTTTGTTTGTCATAAATCACATCTACAACATGTGTAGAAAATGTGTGCTAAAGGATTTTTCGATATTCGAAGTACTTCACAAGTTACGGCCCTGTAAAGGGGAGCCGAGGCCGTTGACAAACGCTTTCGAATATTGGGTGATGTTGTAGAACATGCCTGAATCGCGAAAAGGGAAGACGGAGCTGCTCTGCGTGACTTCCAAGAAGAAGAGGAAGGCCTATTGTATGGTCCAGGCATAGCAGATTGACGGTGAGATGAAATTTTTAGTATAAATCACACGCGCGAACTTTCAAACGCGTTTTTCTCGAAACGCCATTTTTCGAAACGGTGACCACGATATTTCAGAAACTACTGCACCGATTTTTTTCAAATCTATACAACATCCTTAATATGTTATAATTCAGCGATTGAACTGGGATTATCAAGATTGCTTCGATAGTTTTTTTTCTAGGAGCGAAAAACTTAAGAAAAAATGAGTAAAAAATAGACTGAAATTTTCAAAAGTGTATAAAAAAGTCAATTTTTGTAATTTAGAATTCACTCTAGTTCAATCGCTAGTCTTAAATATGAAGATTGAAACGCCGTTTGGTTTTTTGATTTCAGATAAGCAGAACAGCCGCAATCTTGGTCACCGTCAAGCACCTCTTTTACTTGATGTCTTCCTGGTCGCCCACTATAACTTTTATTCTATTATATATTTTGACTTCAAAAAATTTGTAAAGCTTATCTAAATTTTAATAAAGATTATGCAAATACAATGAGATTGATTATTTCAATGGTTTGCCCGTAAAAAATTATTGAAAAAGCCGCAAAAAAACAGCCGAGAAACTAAAGGACCCCCTTAATTAAAAACAGGAGGAGGTCCATTCATTGGAAAAAGGATTACGGATATTTCAGAAATTATAACGGAGGCATGGTGGATCGAATCCACAGTATCTGGTATGCAATGCAGAACATTTGGAGCTGCATCAAGGCCAGCTATTGACGAATCCTCAGATCCTTTGTATAATTTATTACACTCAATCCTGAATGAACCACCGGATGATAATTTAAGTACAATGGTTGCCAGTTTAAGTAAAATATGTGTAGATAAATTCTGCCAAACTATTGAGCTGCCACAGAATATCAAAAGGTCACTGCTACAAAAACAAGTACAAGTACAGCAAGAATTTTAAACTCATCAAAAAGCATTCAGTGTGTGCAACACGACTTCCAAAATAAAGAAATGCAATTATTGGAAAAAGTGAGCAACAAGTTTAACGAACTGGTAGAACGTTCAGAGGAGGAGAGAAAATAGTGTAGGAAAGTAACGACTGAACATTTAGTACTCAAAGCTTTAAAACTTGAGATTTTAAAAACTTCCAACGAAATAGAATTAAGAAAACTTAATGAAAACTAAAGTTTCTATTTAAAACTGAAATGTTATTTTTCATTTTCTATTGCCTAAATATTACATTCAATTATAGACTGAGCTACAAATTGCTACCTTAACGGGAGTTTGAAATTAGAAAAAAAAAATTTTTTTTTAATTGAAACATATTTTTTGTTATTTATTATAAATTACTCTATTATATATTTTATATAGTTGTATTCCAAGTTGGATTGAAAATGTATGATTGTTTTCCTTAACGCGGAAAAAATTTGCAGAATTTTTGGAGACTTCAATAATAACTTGAAAACTATGAACCTTCAACAAAGTGCCCTTAAGAAAGGAAGAAACGAAATTAATTCAAATAAATATACTTTAAAATGATAAAAATTTCGTTTCGTTTTTTTATTATAATAGTATAAATGTGTGTTATAATAACCTTGCTATACTATCACGCAATTTTTCTGCAATCCTTTTGTTCGTTAAATTTCTCGAATTTGAACTTGGCTCGAACTGTACTCTTTGCTGTTCCAAAGGGGTGTTTTATAACGTATACAATTGTTGTTCAATGCAGCGCGTACATTCACAATCTGAGGAACTTTCGGAGGGCTATAGTGACATTTTCGCTCATCGAGCAAGATTCGCCCATCGACCTAAATGTAAAGCTTTTAAATGTACATTATAAAATAGGAGTTCTGTACATTTATATATTCCTATTGTGCTTTCTATGACAGAATTCGATTTGGAATGAACTTTATTAAATTTAACTCTTACCGTGTCGATTTCTGAACATCTGTATGGTGTCATGAGCAATGGTTCTAGTCTATATCCTCTATCACCTGTTAAAAATGGATTATAAATTAACATGTCAGCATTCAAAAACTATATTATAGACCTAAGAGCCATGACTTTTCATTATGCTGACGTCGTAACCATTCTAACAATCTTCTTGCGTGTGACTGCTGTCACACAAATGAGTCGTATTAACATCCTCCAAATTTAGAATTTATGGCGGTAATTACTTGATTATGATATATCTATATGAAAGTTTACTTGACATATTCGTATGAATGCTAAATTAAATTTTTAACTTACTACCATCACATTCAAGCTATGTCTTCGTTTGCTGTTATAGAACATGTTGTGGCCCTCATAATGACACAAATTTACCATCAACATCCAATTACTGAAAATTTCTAAATATAATTTTCATTCATTTAACTCTCTTACAGTTCATACCTCCTGGGAACTTATATATCTCTAAAAACAATTGTTTTGTACTTATATCAGGTTCGAACTTTATCCAGGATGAGCACAGGACTTCTTCCATTTTGTTTAGAACCTCGGCAAATATTTTGGACCCGATAAGACTTTCAAAGTTGTAGCTAAACGAATTATTGACAGAACTATTGTGCTTCTATTCCCATATGACAAAGCAAGCACATCTAAAATGTATTTGACTGCATCCTTATTTACTCGAAATCGTTTGATAAAACTGGCAAATAAGATGATTAGATTACATTTTTTTTATTTCTTAAGATTTACTCAGTTTCTGGCAAATTTAGAGGATTCTCTCTATCCCTTAAAGTACGGCAATGTAGTCTTACATTAATAGTTTCTTCCTCATTTTCACTGCTATCGCTATAATAAAATGCAACCCTGGGAAACATTGTTCTTGAATTAAAAAAGAAGCTGACATTTGAATTTGATAATTAAGTTTGAACAGACAATAACAGCGAAGTTGCTCGCATTTGACAAAACGGTGATAACAAAAATGATCACCTTAAGGAAAGCCAATCTTTTCGGTGATCGTTTTTATTAATCACCTCAGTGATCATCAACCATCACCTTACAGAATTCCACCCCAGGGTTCTACTGGAAGGACCGCAAAACAAAATTCTTTAAGTCAAGGCTTAAATACAATTGTGATGGGCAACGTGAAACGACTAAAAACGCCGCTGTCAAATTTCTAAAACCGTCTTATGCGAATGCCCAAATTACGACGGGTTGCCGACGAAGTTGCCGTTGCGATTGATCAATTTTAATTTTGCCGTTGTCGCTGCAGTATTACGAACAAAATAAAACGAATGAAATTGTTGTGGCATTTATTTTTGTCAAGGTTGCGTCAATTTCAAAGCAATGAATTATGATGAATAATTGATTGAGGAAGTGCGAAATTATAAAATAATTTATGATATACAGGCAACCAGTATAGACAAGTTGACAAAAAGGACATGGATGGATATTTCGATGCGCTTAAATACAAATGGTGAAGTCGTGAAATTTTTGCCATTTAGTTTGATTTTAATTTAGTTAATATCTGTATTATAAATAATAAAAAATATTCCCAAAAAAAATCTGTTTCAAAACGCTCAAAACTAATAACAATTGAAATTTCAGTATCTTCTTTCACAATCGCCGCTCACCGCCTGTTGTTGCAATTGTACTCCCAAATTTTCGACTACCTGTATTGACAGCAATTTTCCGCTGCCGTCTACTGTAGTAAAATCAGATAAGAAAAAACATTTATGATCGCTAAACAATTTCTTAGAAACAATAACACTTGTTAAATCCGTAATTGCGTGCTTTTCATATACAGGAGTAATCGGCGCAACAAAAATATAAAAAGCATCTTCATAACTGGGCTGGTAAGTATTACGTGCCATTAGCTAAACAATCAAATACTGAAATAAATGTGCATTCGAAAATTACCTATCCTGATAGATGACTTTTCGATACTACATAAAAACGTAAGAAAATTCTAAAAAATGTGTACACGTTTAAAAGACGAAGAGGAACGAGTGATTGAATATTATACCCAATCCACTATTACTACTCATAAGAAGAAACAAACCATACAACCAAATCGTACAGCCCGCTCGCTCACCGGAAAGGTAATGTGGCGGGGGGGGGGGGGCGGTCACGACTCCTGTGACACTCTGGTGCTAAACAAGCTTACTCTACGCAGTTACACCGTCATTCTCTTGTGGCCATTGAGTCGACCATGGACCAGTTACTGCACACGTTTTGTTCTATAACTCATACTTATATATAAGCCTTTCTGCCTTACGCCAACTGTCATAGGGCATCCTGGCTACTAGTTTCAGGTATTATTCGTCGACAATACCAGATAACAACTCCGCATGTCAATCGACAATAAAACTTGTATTACCCAAATAATAATACCAGAAAACAACTACGCAAGTCAATACAACAACACAACTATCATTGCTAAAAAGCAAGCCTTCAAGAACGGTCATCATACAGGGTGACTACGATTGCACACTCGAAGAGAGTTCCTGCAATTACGTCCATTACACCGTGAATGGGTAACGAGCGGTGCGTACTTGCGCTCAAATACTACCACACCACCTTGCTGGAAGTTTGGATTCAATATCCCTGCAAACGGATCATAGACCATTAGCATATTTGTTCGAAATGATAAATCTGACATAAAAATTAACCCGAATGCGATTAGATTCGGAAGCGATTGATTGCGAAATCGAATACAAAATATAAAATTACAAATAAATTACAAATAAAAACTCGTGCAATGACAAAGGAAACAAAAGAAGCTAATGTTACAGAGGAAGAAGCCAATGACACAAGTGTACAGTCCGATCACCTGTATAGCACTGAAGCATAAAAAGTACCGAATTTGAATTCAACGTTGAAAATGGAAGAATTTAAATCACGCCAGCACTAAAAAGCGGTATATAAAAGTAAAAGATCCACAATTAGTAGAACTCGCAGTAGAGCGAAATTCGAAGCATTGGAAGGAATAAGGCAAATGAAGGAATTGAACTCACGCTAGTATTAAAACAGAAAAAAATTTATTAAGCGGTACATAGAAACGAAGAATGCCCACGAGCTAGAGCAGGATTTCGAAGCATTGAAACTCTATATTGATAAACCGCTTCAGACCACGACTATGAAGCAGTCTGCAGAGAACGAAAGTTTAATATAGGGTCTATAGAACCCAGAATCGCAAGTACACGTGACTTAAAATAAAATAATAAACCAGATTGTGAGAGCTGTGCTCCAGCTAAGGGAGGGTGCCGGTTGTGAAAGGATAACTCATCTTTATAAATTCAAATTAAAAATTCTTTATTCAATTCATATACTGCTAATATTGCAAATAAATTCAGTACTTACAAATAACCTAGCTTACTTCTATATTTTTAAGAATTCAACACTTATACTATCCTAAGCTAATAATTCAACATAAATTCAATACTTCAACGCAGAAATTTACTGCTACCGAGATTTGTTGTCCTTATTTCTGGAAAGGAAAGAAAATTCACCATTAATAAAAAGAAGTTCTTGTGCTGTACGTCTAAGCACTGTAGTAAGAAAACGTGGCAGAAGTATGTTTCTGCAGCAAGAGTAAATTCCTGCTTAAAATAACGATAAAATAAACCTGTAGTAAATTCTACAGTAAGAGTAAATTCCTACTTGAGTGTGTGATGGAAAACAAGCAGAAGTAGATTTCTGCAGTAGGAGTAAATTCCTTCTTAGTTATGGGGTAGAAATTAATGCAGAAGTAAATTTCTGCAGTAGGAGTAAATTCCTACTTAGGTGGGAGCTGAAGATATAGCAGAATTAAATTTCTGCAGTAGGAGTAAATTCTTACTCAGGTGGGAGATGAAGAATAAATAGAAGTAGATTTCTGTAGTAGGAGTAAATTCTTACTTAGATGGGGGATGGAATTAATGCAGAAGTAAATTTCTGCAGTAGGAGTAAATTCTTACTCAAGTGTGGGATGGAAATTAATGCAGAAGTAAATTTCTGCAGTAGGAATAAATTCTTACTTATGTAGATGGGAGATGAAAATTAGCAGAATTAAATTTCTGCAGTAGGAATAAATTCCCACTTAGATGGAAGGAAAATTGGATTCGGATAATTTAGGAAAAAATCAGATTATACTCTGATGTGTTCAGATCAAATTCTGAATTGGGAATGGGTGCTTCTGCTGGAGCTCGTCGCCTTTTTATAGCCGCCGCAACCCGCTACGTTTCGACTTCACGATGAGTTGCTTTGGCAACGATCATTCTCAAAGTTGTTAATTTTGACGGCAGCGTCCCGCAGTGACGTCATAGTGGACCATTAAAGTTGCACTGAACTCTGACTGCGGCGGAGGCGAGAACATCTGATGTGATGTGTTGACATTTTGACATGTCAATTTGTGATCATCCAGCAGAAAGTAGAAAAAATGGTAAGTTTGCAATATTTATTAATTTTTATTGGAAATAATTATGTTTTGGTCTTTTTCAGATATAATTGGAGGAAGTTTATGACTGCGTTGGATTGAAGGGAGGAAGTTCCCTGATATTAGATAAGTGCATTTTGTTTAAAGTATTTTTAGAATTGAATTCTCAATGGATTTTTTTTTGTATTTTTTAGGAAGTATTTCCATCGATGGATTTCCAGTTCGGTATGTGGACTGAACACAGATATTACACGACATTCAATACACCCCACAGGAGCGCCCTTGGAACAGTCAAGAATGTAAAAAAATACAAAAAACAGAACATAGTTATCGACAGAAAAATTAAATTAAACAAGCGAAATAGATTTTGTTAAATTAAGTTCAAAATTTTTGTTTAAAATATATAATATAAACGGTATTATAGAATAGCTATTTTTGTGAATAATTATTGTTGTATTTTTTAGCATAATAATTTTATATAAGCTTAACTATTACCAACAAAAAACAAATAGCAAGTATTCCTAATACCTAATTATAGCTCATATTATATCAAAAAAAAAATTTAACATAACCGAATATGTAAACAATATCTACACACTACACAAAAAAGCATAAAAAAGTAATAATAACAACAAAGCTTAACAAAGGAAAGGTGTGATGTAACTATGCATTAAAATACAAGCGATTAACAAATCAATTAAAAACGCAAGACTGCACATTCAGCATAATTGCAATACTCAATTGACCTGAAATCATTTCTCAATAAAGTTAATTAAATAAATGTGACACAATAATGTTAACGCATTATAAGTAAATCATTTACCCAAATGCATGTCGAACAGTCGATGACTGCATTTGATTACATGTTTTTCAAAACACTGGCCAAGCGAGTTGTATCACCTTAAATAAATATTAAGCAAGTAAGTGATTAAGTTTAACATGGCCCAAACCACGGGCATGTTTACATATCTTGATTATAGAAATCATAATTGAGTTTAGACTAGCAAATTTACTTCTGTATAAATAATCTAGGAATATTTCATTAAATGTGCATAGTGTTAACATACTTCTGACTTATCACTTGGTGCCTGCTAGGTATAGCTGCGCCTACCAGTGGGCGTCTGCTAGTTATAGCTGCGCTCACCATAATAGTGGAAATCTGCTATTGAAGCTTCTTTTAGGAGATCTGCCTAATGGCTGCCTCCAGTCTTCGTGCCCAATAATACCAGCGCATATGTAATGTAATTCTAGTTAAAAGAAAATGAAAATAAAACAAGTGAAAAATCTAGAATTGGTCTAAGACCAATTCTTATGATACCCTAGCTAGATGAATGCATGTATGAAATTTCGTATTGTCACCCATTTGAGCAATTTTAATTTTTTGCATTGGTTTCTCGCATATATTTCTAGAACGGCTCGTAGGATTTCTTATTCTGAAGAAGTTTTTAATACAATAAAAATGTTTAGGACTAATCGTTTTCAAAGTATATGTAAAAAACCAAAATTATTATATGGCAACACCAAGAAGCGGTTGCCCGATTTATCCCATTTTTGAAATTTTATTTGCTGTTAGTATGAAAACACAGTGTACCAAATCTCAGCTTTCTATGTCGACGTGTTCTCAGGTAGTGTCCAAATATATCGTGGAAAACGAAATTTTTGTATGGCTACCCCACGAAGGAGTTGCGCGATTTGTATCATTTCGAACTTAATTTTACTTTTTTTTTTAATGTCCGTGTACAAAATTTCAGCTTTCTATCGTGCGCATAGACAGACAGACGGACGGCCGGACGAAATGTAAAAATCAAAATAACTTTTAATATTATGCGTGGGTGCCGAATTCATTTTGCTCTACCATCATTATTTCGAGGTGTTACAAACGGAATGACAAACTTAGTATACCCCTATAGATTTCATCTAGGGTATAATAAAAAGGTTTCCTGGATGAGATTAAAAGATGGAGATAATTAAGTAGTTAGTTGGTTAAAACGGTTCGTCGGAGTAGGCTTTAAAAACGGTTTCATGTACAGAACTAGTAATATAGATTAAAGTACTAAAAGAGTGTTTTCTTTCATTTTGATTCATTTTTTATTATAATTTCGAATATACTTTCAATTACAGCCCGAGTTAAATAAAAATATATAATGCGCGCGCTGAAAATTCGCCCGAAACCTCTCACAATGTAACCGCAGCCTTAGTGATAAACTAATTAGTTCAGCTTGAATTCACTATAACTATCTAGTGGCAAAACAAAATTTGGATGTCTGATAATAAACAAAAAAGGAAACAGAATTTTGTTGGCAACTTTTAATTTTATAAATATTCTCTATGCTTAATGATATAAGGCAACAGCGTATTAAGAAATTACTAAGAGTATGAATACTTAATTATTGGAGAAGACCTACCAGATACCAAACCTCATACCAACTTTTAGTACATTTATGCGGAAACTTTCCTGGTTCGTTACTACAGTACTGCGGTGGCTAAACTAAGCGACTTACGATGCCTTCATTTAATGTTTTGCTCTTTTTTTTTATAATATAATTGGAGGATAACCCCCGCGTAATATCAATGCTGGATCTGCCCCTGAAGCTTGGCTACACTGCCGACGAAAACATCTCGCGATGTGTACTTTGCTCGCACGATTTTTCGAGATGAATTTTTCGACTCCAAATAAATTTGAATTTTTCAGGAACTATCGCGTAATATTCTCTATGAAAACAAGGATTGCGAAAAATTTCTTTCATTTTAGGGCAACAAAAAATGAAAGATCACTCGAATCGTGACATCTTAAGGAAACTATGGAATGAATTAAATAGAATTTAATACAAGATGTAAGTAAGTAAGTAATAATAAATATTATTCAGATTTAATATTATTCACGTTCTTTGCAACAATTCTTACTTCTAATTGAAAACAAAATTGTTTTGGTTTAATATATAATTGAAGTAGAATTGAACGTAAAATAAAGAACAGGGTTATATAAAAAAAAGCAAAGAACTTTACTTTTCAACCTTTAATTTAAGTCAACATTTTGATGGTGCCATCTGTCATGAGGCGTATGTTGCAGCGCGTCCATCTTGGGTGGTGAATCGAGCAGTAATAATTAAATAACTCCAACTACACAGATAAAAAAAATCCTCCTTATTACATATGCCCTATTTCAACCACGATTAAATCTTTTCTCTGCACCACTATTATTTAAATATTCCTCTGTCCACTGTCCTTGTTACAAAAAAAAAATTATAATAATTTAAAGTACTATTTTCAATTGAAGCGTGGTCACTATTTACATCAGTTATTGTTTATTGTACATTAAGTAATGAACTAAGATAACCTTTCGTCCCTTCTAAATGTAATCAGGTCATCAGGAGATAACAAGCTATTACTTGGTCGCCTGGTGTAGTCAATTTACGCGCGATGAAAATTCGCCCGAAGCCTCTCAAAATGTAACCGCAGCCTTAAGAGATAGGTTTGTTAACACAGGTAGGTGATCAGATGACAGTTCGCTGACAGTGATAGGTTGAGATACTAAATCTTGTTTATTAGTAAGAAACACATCCAGTACTGATGAATTCATAGTCATGCTGGTTGGTATGTAAGTTGGATCATGTGAATATAGAAAACAGAGATAAGTTTGGAACCAGATCGTGGAGAATATTCCCCAGGCCTGGTGGTTAATTTAAATCGCCATTTGTAATAAGCGAACCTGTTATACGTGATAATTTAAGAAGATCCACTTTAAGTAATCTCCTTTTTACTTCACCGCTTGCTCCTCCAGGAAGATATTGTCGTGTCCCAAAAGCAATCAATTAAGAAAATTCACAAAACCATCAAATAAAAAGAAGCAATTAATTAATCACCGCAAGCCTTCTTCAAATATTAAAAACGATCAAATTACTTTAAAACACAATTCTTTATTTATCGCGAACTGACCTATCTTAATAATTCTAAGCGTACTCCGCACCGAACGGAAACTTGACACCACTATGCAATGCGACTGCTCACCGGAAGAATAGAATATTACAGGCACTCGACAGACCAGTCATTGGTCTTTTATGCTGCAATATTCGGAAGTAAACTTTTACTCGCAACGCGGATGTACACAAACGACAACAACCTTGCCGTTTGTTCTACCAGTTGCAGCACTTGAGTCGCTTAGTAGTAAACAATCGCCTTACATAATAATTACCATGCGAGGTTAGTTATTATCGTAATCGTCGATTATTTCACTAACCGCTCATCGCAGCCAGCTGTTGGGCGAATCAGCAAAATAACCGACAGTTGCAGAACAATACAATGCGAGGTTATTATTTAGCAATTGTTGATTATTTCGCTAGAATGCGCCCTTAGCTGCTGGAAGAATCTTCCGTATATTGGGCCATAACAATATGCAGAAGTTATTTTTATTCTTGTATTATCTTCAAGGATTAGCTCTACCCCGACTGTCTCAATGACCGTCAATCTGGGTGGTGGGAGAAGACTAAATTTTATTCTTTTATCAACTACCGCGATTCTGCCACCTCTACTGCAAGGCGACGGCAATGATACTGGGAGTGAGCAGAATTTATTGTCTAGTTCAACCCAGTTTTCGTTGTTAATAAGGTCACATCAATATTATACTTTGTTATGAAATCAAAAAATTCTATTGTTTTACCACGGATACCCCGTGCATGATATTGATATTTATCAGCTAATTGGGTGATAGCATGGAATTGACCTGACTAGTCCTAGCAGTCTCTTAACTTAGTAATTACTTCATTAGTAAGAGCTATAATCTCATTGTAAGAGAATAATTCAGGGTTAGTATTTATATTAGTATTATTAGTGTTTATCTTCTCAACATTAGACCAACACAAGTTATATCTGGCTTGCATATATTTTTTTAAATGACCGGGAAATTTATGAGATTTCGTTCTAGTATGCCTGCACTTGTCCTTGGCTTTCGATATCTGCTTGGTTGAATTTTTCCCTCATATCGATGTAACTTTTCCTACTTGGGCATTGATGGTCAGTGGATTCACGTCCATTCATTTGGCAGTTATAGCATTGGGTTGGTTTACCAGGAAGCCTTTTTGGTAGTCCCACCGAATAATAGTCTTGTCGTACTCACAGTATTTTTTCCTCAGCTCTTTCATGGTGATGGATTTATTTTTGAAATACACGATGTATAGTATTGATCGTGGTGTTTGGTTTTTCTACTAACTTGCGTAATATTAATGCATTTCATACCTAATGAACAAAGGTCATTCTTTAATGCAGGCGTATCAATCAAGGTCAGTTAATACCGCTTTAAATGGGATGTCGGCTTTAGACCTACATTATGTGTGTAATATTCACACTTTATCTCTGATGGCATATGCTTTGTTTCGTAGTCAGACATATTTTTGTTTTTAAGTAAATCATGAGTAGGTACACTTACTGGAACAATTTATGTGATGGATTTATAGGTGGTATGTTAATTTTTGACTGTTTTATTGCAGGAACAGAAATATTGTCATCTCCTTCCTCCTCGCATTGTTGTATTTGATGATGATGATAGCCGAATTTTATTTATATTATCCCAAAATGTGTACTTCAATTTTTATTATATGCATTCTTTTCTAATATACGTAGCTCTTGATAAGCTAAAGCTAAGCCTAAATATTAATTTGTATGTGAAAGTTGTTGGTATATAAGTATACTGAAATGCACTGAAAATAATATCTTTGAATTTGGAAAATGCATTGAAAATGCAGTATAATATACCTCTAACTAACTTAAAATTTCTGGACTGGATGATGGGAGATAACCATACTGATGAGACCTCTCCGATCGCTAGGTTTAAATAAAAATTCCAATTCTGCAATTGATTCTTAAAATAATCGAACAACCGGATTAACGTATGAAACCGGAAAATTGGATTTTGTTATCCTACCAACAAAACAGTGAACTGTATGTATCGATCGCTATTTATAGCACAGATAGAGAAATGTATAACAAAAAATATACCCTCAATTTCACAATGGTACACTAAATACTCACCACACCCAGCTAAAATTAGTGGTAAAACAGGGTTTTATTTGGCTATGAGTATAGTAATTGGATGATGACAGAATTCGAGGTAAATTTTTTGTTGTTTGTGCTTTGTTACCTTAGACAAAAATGTATGTAACTTGGAAACATGACTACTTCCTAAAATCTATATTTACACATAATAAATAATGTACGTACCTACATCAAAAATCAGCTAATTTTCTATTTTGAATTAGTAAAGCAAATGAAATTTTTACAATATTTAATGTAGACGACAAGTTAAGACATCCCAATAAATAAATATACTACTGCATTCTATCAAATCTTGCAAAGTAAGCGAATGACCTGGCGTTATTTAATTTATATCAGCTGGGTTGAGCAGATCAGTCTAAACCCGGATTACAACAAAAAAGGTGCAAAATTACTTAATGGATTTTATGATAATCGATCTCCGAATTTTCATCTACAAAAGTTCGATTTTTTCTCTTTTATTATTATCGATAATGATAATCGATGTACTTTTAAATGATCGACATTTCTACTTGTATGAAAATTGAGGAAAAAAAAAGTTTCCGGAAGAAGATTTGTTTACAATTTTATCTGCAATTTCCTACGAATTTTAAATTTGAAAATTAAAATGGGCAGCATCTTAATTAGAGAATATTCCCTACGACTCCTCCCCCTCCATCTTTTAAGTGTCCGTTCTATACTCGAAATAAAATGGAATACAATGAAATAGGACTATTACCCTTGTCCGCCACAACATCCTCATCATCATAAATTCCTATTTCCAATTCTTCTTTTTGTTGACTCATTGTTCTTCCCTGTTTTGAAAATATTTTGCTGGTGATTTTTTTTTTCAATCCGGAATTCCAGAATTTTTTTTAATTGTTCCTTCTTGTTTTGGATAGAAGCTAAGTGCAGCGGGTATTGCATTTCAGCTTTTCCCCTCACTCTATATTTTCCACAAACTAAGGTTTTGTATTCTACTCATCAAACACAATTAGAAAAGTTAGACATAATGCCTAACTCACAATGTGTAATGGACAAAAAGGAGCTTAGTAGTTCTTTGAAGTTTTGATATTGTTACCTCGCCTTTAAAATCTATTTAAAATGTCACGACATCAGGAAATTGCAAACCTCTTCGTCCATATTAATTCGAGAGTTGTAGGGATAGTTTTATAGTTTGAATGAAATCCCTTAAGAGAACTTCAGGGAGGTATGGGTGTCTATCTATCTATTTATATCTACCTTTCCTAACTAACTCCCGTGTTAAAATCTAATTACATCTCTCAGCTTGAGTGCCATTTCGCAGATGGTAGAAAATCAGATTATCTCACTCGTGTTGAGTTGCCTTAATAAAGGTTTCCGTTTTCTATATAATGTGGGATGCAATAAAATTTAATATTTTAACTCTCTTTCCTAAGAGCTCTCAAACTTACTTAGAACACTGTTCACGTCCGCCTTAATTGTTTTAGTTATACATAGTTTGGTTCTCTGTTGTATGAATGAATTTGAAACTTTCTGGAAATGATCTTTACAGTATTGGAATAATGCAATTTATTGAAAGTATTCCTTGAGATGTATTTCTTACGACAATATTTGTTTTTTATCTTACGTGTATATTTGCAAAAGTATTACTTGAACTTCACCTAGAATGTACTATAGATATTGTTCAGGCAGCAGACACATAACATAGGTACATACATTCAAGAATGCATTTAATTTCCCTTTAATAATTTCTATATAATTTGATCTTACTTATTTAGTCGAGATTCAATTTCTTGCATTCTTGCATTTCCTCGATTTAAGTTTTCACAAAAATTTTTGTATAGTGAGCAATTATGAAAATTCCATAGATTCTACATAAGGTCAATTGCTCGCTTTGGAAATATCAGCATTGTTTTGCACAAATAAATTTTAGCAGTATCAAATTACGTCTGGAAATTATTTCCAGCGTGAATGAAAATGTATGATCAATTGCTCATTTGCAACAATCAACAAATTGATTATATAAAAAGCCGATAATGAATTATAAATTGATCACTAAGTTTCAAATTTGAAGAGAAATTTGTGGTTTTATTTATCGTCGTCTGTAATTCATACACTGCGCTAATTATAGGCAGTCCAATCCAGAACATCCAGCAGTTCAACAGTGTAACGGCCCAATAACCCTTGCACAATTCATCAAGGTACTGCTCCATGAACCAGTGCCATATCTACCCTACGACAAGAGTCCAAGTACAAGAACTTGTACTCTATCCGAAAACAAAAGAGTTCCTTCGCTATACAAACAGAAATTAAGAATAGAACATCATTGAATTTTTAACTATGACTTATCACGCTTGGATACTCTTCGAGGTTGTATTGGGAGCGAGACCTGTTAAGGTTTTCAGGAATGTTCGTAGGACAAATTGGGACCGGTTCTGTGATGTTGTCAGTGACAGGCTGGGTTCACCAACCCAAAGACTCATCACAGAGTCAGCACTGGACGATGCGGTCGATACTGTCACCGAGGTGTTAAACGCAGTATTCCTAAAAGCCTGCCCCATAAGCAGATCCAGTGGAAAACCAAGGCCACAATGGTGGAATGCGGAACTGGGTAAGCTTAGAGAAAAATCGCGTAGGTTGTTTAATGCAGCCAAACGCAGTGGAGATCAAGTAGACTGGTCCTGCTATAAGGACGGCCTAAGATCATTCAAGAAGGCGCTAAGGCTGGCAAAGAGATCTTCATGGAGGAGCTTCTGACAGTCAATAGAGTCTAATACAGAAGCGCCCAGAATTCGGAAGGTGTTTGCTAAGGACCATAGTACTCCGTCCTTCATAAAAGGGGAGAACGGAGTCTGGACAACCACAAACGAGGAGTTGTTAAATGTACTTCTTGACGCCCACTTTCCGGGCAGCGGGGAGATAGATCCGTCGGTGTCGAGTTCTTCAGAAAGGCACCTACAGGATGGAAAAGAGGAGGTGATCAGCTCCATAGTTAGTGAAAAAGCGACTAAATGGGCGGTCCATTCTTTTAATCCCCTTAAGGCATCTGGGGTGGATGGACTAAGACCCATTATGCTTCAAAAGGCACTAAGGTACATAATACCATGGCTGTGCCGATTTTTAAGAGCTGCCTGAAGCTCTGTTTCTTGCCCAGGGCCTGGCAAGAGGTGAGTATAATCTTAATTCCGAAGGCTTAAGGTCTTGGAGAGCTTGATAGAGGTGCACATAAGGAATGTTTGGCAGGGCGGCAGTGGTAGTCAGCATGCCTATACAAAAGGGAAATCGGTAGAGTCGGCATTACATGCAGTGGAGTCTGTTGTTGAGAAGACCCTACAGTATAAGGAATACACTCTAGGTGCTTTCCTGGATATTGAGGGGGCTTTCAATAACGTGAAGATGGAGGTTATATTTCATGGGCTTAGAAGGGTGGGTGTTGATAAGTGTCTACGTGACTGGATCAACTCAATGCTTCTCAGTAGAAAGATCAGCTCCTGCTCAGGAGACGCTACTGTCAGAAGAGCAGTCTATAGAGGTACACCGCAAGGCGGTGCTATCACCACTCCTGTGGCTACTGGTAATGGAGGAAATCCTCATCAAGTTAGAGAGAGAGGGCTTTAAGGTAGTTGCCTATGCGGATGACATATGCATCCTGGTAACTGGCAAATTTCTCTCTACTATTAGCGAAAGGCTCGAATGCGCGCTGCTTAAGCTGGATAGCTGGGCCAATAATAGTGGATTGATGGTGAACCCCTTGAAGCAGAAGCTAATCCTTTTTACAAGAAGGAGGCGGGTGCAAGATTTCAGACTTCCAATGCTGGGAGGAGAGGAGCTTACTCTCTCCAGTGAAGCGAAGTATTTGGGTGTCGTCCTCGATTCCAAACTGAGCTGGAAGGCTTATCTACAAGAACGCGTGAAGAAGGCCAGTGTGACCTTCTACACGTGCAAGAGAATATTTGGCGGAAACTTGGGATTAAAACCCAGGGTGGTACACTAGATGCACACAGCCATAGTTCGGTCCATCCTCTGCTTTGGCTCTACGGTCTGGTGGACGGCACTGACGAGGAACTGTAACCTTTATGTGCTGTCAAAAATCCAGAGACCCGCCTGTATGGGTATAACTGGGTGTCTGTGCACCACGCCCACGGCGGCATTGGAGGTCATGCTTGACCTACTGCCGCTGGACCTGTATTGTAAGGGTGTGGCGGCAACTAGTGCTGTCAGGCTGAGAGCGGGGGGCTGGTGGTCGGAGACGGGTTTTGGGCACTCCAATATAATCCAGAAGGTAGACTGTAGGGACTGCAGGGTAGAAAGAGACTATCAAGTACCCATCCTGACTTTTGGTGGGGGTATCAATGCAACGATACCCATCAGGAGTGACTGGGAGGGGAAGGAGGTGGTCGTTGCATCCGATATTTCTATATTTACGGATGGCTCCAAGACGAGTGCGGGCACAGGGGCTGGAGTGTACTCTAGAGATCTGCAGTGGCACGAGTCTTATAGACTGCCTGACAAATGCAGTGTTTTTCAGGCAGAGTTCACAGCGATTTATCAGGCGGCAACATTTGTATCCATGTGCAGAGAGCCCGCATGGCACATCTGCATATATACTGATAGCCAGGCAGCCATCAGGGCGCTGGATGCTGGGCTGGTAAAATTAAAATTGGTACAGTTATGCAAAACAAGGCTTGAGGAATTGACTGTAATGCACAAGGTGACCCTAAGCTAGGTACCTGGCCATACGGATATCTCAGGCAACGAGATGGCTGATGGCGGCAAACGATTTCTGCAGGAGTTGTAGGGACTCGGAGGAAATTGAAACCGTCAAACAAGTGCTTTGCGAATGCCCCGCACTAATGAATAAAAGAGGTAGGTGTTGTATATACCTATATACCTAAAAAGAGGTTAAAAATGAGAACTATAATTATTAAATTATCATTCATGCATAATATGTAGAAGCTAACCATGCTTAAAACTTGGTTAGCTTATCTCTCTATAAGTCGAAGAAATTGCCATCAGCAATTTCTTCAAATTCCTTTGCAACAAATAAAAATATTTTCCCACAAAACGACTTGGGAAAAATAAAAGTTTTAAATTTCAACCCACGTCGTTTCGATAAAAAAATAGCCCCACGATAAATCTTACTTTCAGTCAGATTTGTCGTATATACGATATGTATGTACATACATACATATCGGGCGACGATCAAGTCTTCACCGAAAAAAGCTCCTGTCAGCAAATTGTCGCGAGCTGCATACATTGTGATCGCAACAATGTATGCACGATAGCAAGACGATGGTTGGATTTATGAAAAAATCAAATTTCAATTTCAACTATCGTCCGTCGCGATAATTCTGGGCATGTTTAAACATGCCCAGCCTAAAATAATTTTTTCTCAGGATAGGAATGCTAATTAAGCATTTTCCTATCCTGAACGAAGAGACTTGAGATTAAAAAATCTAAGTCTCGAAGAGATGATTTTTATACGCGATCAAGATCGTCACGCGTCTCCTTTTTTAAGTGGTGAGATCTGAGTTCTCCTGATCAGGGCTGTCGCATAGAAAAACTTGTAATTTTGCAAAAGAAGTGGTCGTGGTCGTGAAAAACTTTCGGTTGTCACAGGAATAAAAAGTGTGTTGGAATACAAAAAACAAGTGTTCTGTAATTTTAAGTTGGAAATAATAAAGTGAAAAAATCAAATAAAGTTAAGTGTCCTTAATTCAATTCCCCCGAATATATAACAACAAAGGAGGTTAAAGTGTGGTATTTTAGACCCCCAATATATAACAAAATTGGCGCAGGGGGTAGGATAGTGGAAGCCTGCTTTTCGAAAAGTCAAAAGTAGAAAAGTATAAGAGCTATAAAATCCGCTATCCTACGAACCGAAGGGGTTCCATTGATTAAGCCAATCAGGCTAAGTCAACCCAACACTCGGGTAGATGCCATCTCTAGGCGCCTCTGCTCCAGGCGGGCAAGCGATCACCCCACTTAGTGCAAAAGCACCACCGAGGGACACCAGTAAACAGTCCATAGAAGGAAGAGGAGAAATATTTCGAACTCCCCCAGAAGGACGAATACAGATCAGCCAGGGCACAGCTCGATAAGTAGCCTGAAGTTTCTGCCAAACAGACGACCAAACGCTAGCAGCCAACGATCCTGAGTTGAAGGGGAAATCGAAGATGGCTCATAAGCCCCCTTTTCAACCAGATCCAGGGGAATTTAAGACGGCCCAAAGGCTCCCGCAGCTGCAAAACTGACCGAAATCATCCGGCCGGGATTCAGACGGAACTCGAAGGCGGTTAAAGAAACCCCCTCTCAATCACAACAAAGGGACTTAAGCAGGCAAGGAGCTCCCCTTTCACGAAACAGCGCATCATATGCCAGCTCGCAATCCTGCTCTACATCAGCAGGAAACAGACGCAGCAGCGAGGGAAAGCGAGGGAACACTGTCCATTTTTAACCGACATGGGATCAACCCCAGGTGCCAATACATAGCACCCCGGTGAAGGTACATCATCTGCTGCAGGAGATAAATCTCCACCGTCATCGCCAACAGGAGCTCGACTCAGAAGCGGGACCGTTCTGCCAGGTCTTAATAGACAAGTAAGTCTTGATAGATTTTTAAATAAATTGTACGAGAGAGCGCGAGATTCAGGTACGCTAGCCATTACTCAGTGTAATTCACTCAGTAGAAAACTGAGTCAAATCCGCGAAAATAGACTCGCACAAATACAGACACTGAAGGAAAACACAGTTCGGTTCCGTGAGGAACTAAGTAGGCTTTCTGAATCCACGCGCTCCCTCCCAGTAGATAAGGAGAGTACTGAAAATTTAGATTTAGAGAAGAATAAGAGTGTTAGGTTAACTGAAAGTGCTAATAGGGAGAGTGACAGTGACGGTGAAGTAGCTGAATCAACTCCCGAAGACCTGGTGATTGACTGGTTCGAAGAATCCTTAGCGGAAATCAGTCCAGAAACAAGCCCAGTTAGTCCACCCAAATTTAAATTTCCAGTCAATAGACTACGCACATTGGTGGACTACGCAAAATTAGCTAAGCTAACAGCTCAACTCATCCCCTTATTTTCGGATGAAAGTACCCCACAATTGGGACGAGACTCCAAACCTTCATCGGCTGCTGCAAACAAACTATGCAGTGCCTAAACGATGAAGAAAAAGTGGCTTTCATTCAGGTCCTTCCCACAAGGCTCAGAGGTGACGCATACCAATTATTCGCTTCAGACGTCCCTGCTTCATTTACTGAAGTAGAGGAACGTCTAAACAGAACATACCTTCCCCGTGAGCCATATCTGGAGCTGGTGAACAAATTAATTACCACCAGGCAAAACCCGTTAGAATCTCCCACTGTTTTCATTACAAGATTGAAACAGTTGTTGACGATTTGCAACGAGGCAGCGACACCGAAGTATGGAACTGAGGCAGTCCCTGTTGTGAAAACACAGCTGATGGATTTTGCCAAAAACGCTTTGAAAAGTGGAGTAACTAACCCACACCTGTGTTAATATTTTGCTCACGCAGGGAGAAGCTGATCTAGAAGCACTAATTCGGAAAGCCTTGGACATGGAGAAATTACCTCAAAGTGCTTCATTCGTCCGGACTCCTCTGGTACAAGCTCCTCCAATGGCTCCAGTAGACCCAGATTTACGAGTGAGGGCTTACTATAGAGCTCCCTACTATCAAATGCCATCCACAGCTATGTTCGCATCACCTCGAGCTCCAAAAAAATCAGTTTTCACACAATGTGAATAATCCAGGTTCATCACAGTCACGGCAAAGGCCATTTACAAACACTGATGTCAGAAAATCGGACACAGATGCACTGGTCTGTAGCATCACGTGCAATTTCAGCCAGCGAAAGGGTGACACATACACAGATTTCTTTCTGCTCAAACTGCAAAATCTATGGACATGACGTCTGTGATTGCAGAAGAACACAACAGACACAACAGATTGTTCCTCCACGCCTCTCCAACAGACCCACACAAGAGCAACACAACACAAAAAGTCCTCAAGTCTTTAATATAAAACTCAAATGCAAATGTGGTTGCGGAGGACATGCAGACGAAGATGCGCCAAAAGCAAAAATGGGAAGCCCGGAGTCAGGGAAACGACATGCAGTCGAACCAAAACTCCCCGGCTCGACTATAAACCCACAATTCAAATCAAAGGGGTCACCTCAAGCGCCCGAATCCTGTGTCCCTACAGTGAAACTTCCACTGGACATAAGCCTTAATGGTCATACAAAACTAGTAGTGGACACTAGCGCTGAGATTAGTATTATTAAGAAAAGAGCAAATAAAGACCTCAAAATAATTAATTCCAATGAGGCATGCACTTTACAGACCCCTTTGGAACCGGAAAAGACATTGGGAAATTGCAAGGGCAACTTCAATTTTAGAAATAAAATTCTCTGCAAATTTCAGGTAGTAGAAAACCTGCCAGGTCTTTCCGATGAAGGCCTATTAGGAAACGATTTCCTATCAAACAATTGCAATGTTGAAGGCCCAAATAAAGCACTCAAGTTTGCTTGTACGGAAACAAATCCTGAAGAGTTTACTGTCCCCTTGTCATGCAAAACGGACAAGCTGTATTCCAGAAAAGCAGTCGAAGTGAGGTCACTTGCTGAAAAGATGGAACCTAAAGAGGTTAAGCTATCTACATGCAGTGTCTCCAAGGCATCTCAAAAGAGTAATGCTGGCTGCCAGGTTCAAGAAGAGCCGACGGAGTGCGAAAAGAGCTCTCTGGGTGATCAAGAAACCAGCGAAATGAGGCAGCAGTTGTTACCTTACAAGAACCAATATGCATACCTGCTAGGTCACAAATATCACCACAGTCCCGTTGCGAGTGAAGGAAGAAATGCTCTGTCTATCAAAAGAGATAGGCGATGGATTCCTCCTGGCCAACAATTTACTTCCTACTGGGAAAGAAACAGTGCTAGTTGCCACTCAACAGTAACAAAATCCAGGTAGTCATCAACAGTTTATTATTACAACTGCTACCGATAAATGACTACGCCGTCATCCCAATAGGAGAAGCCACTGATTCACAACACGTTCTCAAGCCGAATAAATCGCAAGCGAATAACACAAACATCAGTGAGCTTCCCAAGGCGGAACAGAAGTCAAGCAAGACTTCATTCTCAAGAATACCTAGATATATGTTACCGACGAGGCACAAGAGCCCTATACAAGACGCGTGCGAGCACAGTAAGACCCGACTAGAGGCAACAATGACTCCGCCGTCCAATAAAATCAGTTATGAAAATTTTACATGGCCCCATATCCAAATCAGGGATTCGAGCGAGCTCCAGAAGCCGACAAGCAAAATGCAGCTGACTCCTCCATCCAATGTACCTAGATGTAAGATAAACGCAAGGATAAGGAGCGAAGCATCAGGTGCGTGTGAGCTCAGTAAGACCTATTCTCAGGCAAAGACGACTCCACCACCCAGCAAAGTCAGTGTTAAGAAACAACAGTGGCCCAAGAGCCCTATCACAAGTGCGTGCGAGCTCAGTAAGACCTATTTAAAGGCAAAGTTGACTCCACCACTTAGTAACATTAGCGTTAAGAAGCTACCTTGGCCCAAGAGCCCATCAACAGTGCGTGCGAACTCAGTAAGACCTATTTAAAGCAAAGTCGACTCCATCACTCAATAAAATTAGTATTAAGAATAAAAAGTGGCCATGAGCCCTGTAAAAGACGCTGTGCGAGATCCGTAAGACTCATTGAAGGAAAAGTTGGCTCCACCGCCAAATAGTATTAGACAACCAATTTTTCAAGGCCCATAAGCCAAAATAAGGAATGCGTGCGAGTACTCGGACCAATCAAAAGTACCCATAAAACACGGCACTCCACCAATAAAAGAGCAGGAAGCACATACCTTCCCAATTAACAAAGTAAGTAAAAATACGTACAAAAAGGTACAACAAACTAAAACAAACGCAAGCTTTTCGGAAAATGCAGCTATCTTACAACACGTAAGATACTTATTTCCGGATCATGAAGATCCCACACATACTCCGCGAGTCAACAGGCTAGGCCAAGAGCTCAGCCTAGAACCAAATCTAAACGCGGAAGAAAAAGCTTCTATATAAGAACTCTGTTACGAGTCCAATGATATCTGCTTCCTAAAAGGATATAAGCTAACATATACAAATGATATCACCCACAATATCCCTTTAATGCAAGATCAAGCGCCCATAAACCAAAAGGCCTACAGATTACCAGAAACCCAGGGACAAGTAATCAACGAGCAATTAAGAGAAATGATAGACAACGGGATAGTCCAAACTAGCAAAAGCCCTTGGAATTCACCCTTATTAGTAGTCCCCAAAAAGGCGGGACCTGATGGTGAAAAAAGGTGGCGCGTCGTTGTCGATTTTCGCAAATTGAACGAAAAGACAATTGGCGATGCATTTCCGCTACCCCGAATCGAGGATATTCCTGACCAACTAGGTCATGCCAGGTACTTTACCACCGTCGATTTGGCCAACGGCTATCACCAAGTCTTAGTCGACAAAAAAGATCGAGATAAGACCGCTTTTAGCACTAATTACGGGCACTACGAATTTAAGCGTATATCATTCGGGCTCAAAGGAGCTCCCGCTACATTCCAACGCCTCATGAACTTCGTTCTGACAGGCCTACAAGCCTCGAATGTTTCGATTATCTTGACGACATAGTCATTTATGGTAAGAACCTAAATGACCACAATGATAAACTTCGCAAAGTCTTTAATAAATTGAGAGAGAACAACCTCAAACAGAGAAGGGCCAATTTTTGAGACGAGAAGTTGTTTACCTAGGGCACAAATGCTCTAGCGAAGGTGCATTACCAGACCCCAGCAAAACGGCCTGCGTCCAAACAATTCCTGTTCCTAGAACAGCAAGGCAAGTTCAGTCCTTTTGGGACTCGCCAATTACTATAGGAAGTTCATTCCGGACTTCTCAAAAATCGTTCGTCCAATTACGAATTTACTCCGCAAGGACGTAAAATTCACTTGGACCGAGAAATGCCAAGAAGCATTTCAAAGCATTAAAAATGCCCTACTTTCCCCACCACTTTTAATCTATCCAGATTTTTCTAAACCTTTCAATCTTACAACGGACGCCAGCAACGAAGCATTAGGCGCTGTACTTTCCCAAGGAGAAGTGGGAAAAGACCAGCCAATCGCCTATGCAAGTCGAATGATGAACAAAGCCGAGAAAAACTACTCCACTAAAAGGAGTTATTGGCTATAGTCTGGGCCACTAGGAATTTCCGATGCTACCTTCAAGGCAGGAAATTCACGGTCTATACTGACCACAAGCCTCTCAAAGGTGTCTTTAATGTTAATATCTGACTTCCCATTGGTGAGATTTCACACAAATTATCAGAATTCGATTATACCATCGAATACAAACCAGGGAAGTATAATAACCAATGCGGATGCATTAAGCCGCATTCCACAAGTATTAAACGAATATTATACAGGCAAAACCTTAACGGTACAAGCCCCAAGTCCACCACACTATGGACTCTGATGCGGAGGAGAATAATCCCCCAAATAAAAAGAAAACCAAGAAACCCGCTCATTGCCTCGCCGTGACTAGAACTCAAAAACTGAGAGCCCAAGAGCCAAATACAATTTTCAGCGCTGAAACACAGCCCACGGCAGCGGAAGATAAAGAAAATGAACCCCCAGAGGCGGAATACAACCCTCTGCTACGCTTGAACAAGATATAAGTCCAGTCAAGGCACCTGAAATAATCACGAGCCCCAAGGAAGTTCAAACAATCCTAAAGGATTATCACGACTTTCCTTTCGGTAGCATAGGGTGTCATTAAGACTTATAAAAGAATTAGACGCAAGTATTGGTGGAGACACATGCTTAGCGATATAAAAAAAGTTACATAAAAAAATGCCCTAAGTGCCAAACAATGAAAGCATCTCCACAATTCAAGATGCCCTGGAAATAACGGACATCGCAGAACAACTTTTCGACAAGGTTTACCTTGATATAGTAGGTCCACTAGAAGAGACCATATCAGGTAATAAATATATCTTGACTTCCCAATATAGTCTCACCAAGTTTATCGATTGGTATGCCATACCTAATGGAGAAGCAGTAACGGTGGCACAGATCTTTTTCAATGAGATTGTCACGCGCTATCGCATTCCAAAGAGAATAGTCACCGATCAGGGAACTAATTTCTTGAGTGAGCTATTCAAGAAGGTCTGCAAACTGCTAAAGGTAAAGAAGTTACAAACTTCAGCATACCATCCACAGTCTAATGGAGCACTAGAGCATGCCCATAGACCATTAATCTAATATATGCTACAATCATAGACAAAAATCAACAAAACATTGGGATTCAATTCCTACGAACCGCTGCATTCGTGTACAATAACAGTGTACACGAGGGTACTAAACTAACCCCAATGAACTGCCTGTACGGCTTCACAGTGATGTCCCAACTAATTTAAAACGTAATCCCGAACCCGTTATAACCACGAAAGTTATTATCATATGCTCAAATACAGACACAAACTGTCTCAAATCTGGGTTGCCCATATCTGGTAATCAATGTACCCAGTCTAACAAACACTGCCATAAAAATAGGCAAGCGGCAGGTTGTCGTACACAACAACCGTTTGAAGCCCTATTATGAGTAGGATACTGGTACATATATCTTTAGAAATAAGTTTCCATCATAAAAAATTCTACAATTAAATTAAGTGCTATTAGAATTACCACAAAATCTTCCAGTATGACTAATTGACTAACGAAGCCTATCCTTCATTTTCTACAGAACATGAAGCACATATTGGCGTTAATATGCTGTTTCCATCTGGCAATGGAACAAATACAAATGGAACCCTACACAATAAGTCCCCTGAACAATACAGGAATACTGTATGAGGACATAGGAAAATTACAAGTTATACCACAGTACATGGAATATACTAACGGAGATCAATCTAATGGAACTGGACAACCAAACGCTTATGCCAGAACAGGCGGAACACTTAGTTCACCGACTATTTCAAATCGTTCTCAAACGGATGAGCTATGCCTGGTTCAACAAAAACACGTTCATTCTCTCTTGGAAAATATCAAGAGAAGAACAAGTGTCATTCGAGAAGTGGTCCCCAAAATCAAGATCAACAAGACCTATCTTCGATGGAATAAGGAATGCAATGTACTACCTATTTGGGACCATGGACAGCACTAATGAACAGGAAGTATACAGTCAACTCGAGGAGCTCGAAACAAATACAAAAGCACTAGCCGACCTGGAAAGGGAGCAGATCAGTGTAGTCAAAAACTACACTACAGCAAATCCAAAAGCCATTGACATCTCTGCATGAAAGACAACGTCAAATAAACCTCCAGGTAAATAGAATGCAAAATATAACAGATGAATTACTGATGTGACAATTAAGGCAGGAAATAATTTCAAGCCTGACCATACAAATTGTCGAGATGAGTACAGGCAGCAAGCCCTTACTCGACATAATAATCTCCAGTAAAAATCACTAGTTGCCTCCGCTGGTGGTGTCTCCGAAAGTTTATTTAGAGATATACCACAAGTCCACGCTACTTGCCCATATGCACAAAACTGTCTCGCCCTGTTATATCAGACAGCGGAAGCAAAGGCTCGTCTAGTCCTAGACAAATTAGTCATTCGAATACAACTTCCGCTTTTGAATCTACCACAAATCAAGTTGTATAGAGTACACAGTTTTTCCCATACACATTAATAAAAAACAATCATTGGTACTCGATATACAGTACTGGCACGTAGCGCACCAGGTACAGACACAGGATATCCTATTATTAAAAACCCAAGATCTTAAATCTTCAAAAAGATCACGCAATATTCCAAAGAGGACACTTACATCGCTAAGCTAGGCATTCCCGTAACAAACGCAACTCTGTCTAAAGAATGCATAGTGAAGCTGCTCTTTAATCATTAAAAGAAGAGCCTCAGTGCCATTTCAGAGCACAAATACCTCCTAGAGACCTACTTATCAAATTAAGTAAACCAATTCGTGGATATTCTCGATGATAGAACTACAGTTGTACACCTCCAGTATACCAACAATTCTTAACTTCAAAGATGAAGGTCAAGGAATAATCACTATCAACCATCCCTGCCAATTACAAGTAGGATCCCAAATCCTACACTATGAGGCAGAGAATATCCAGCAATTGAGTCTCAAACAACCCAACTACTTTCCGGACATAGCTCCATTAGAGCAAATAGTAGATAAATACCGCAATAAAACCACACAAACGATACAGTCTGAAAATGTACAGACATAACTATACTCAGGAGAAGATGACACTAATAGCATCATCCTAGTAGGTACCCAGTCATTAAAAGAACTGGACGAAAAATTAGAAAAAATAGTTCCTCATATCAGTCACCACCCTACACATGTCCTAGCGGCAATATCAGTATACTTAACTGGTGTTGTCATCACATGTATGGTACTGTACCTGGTCGTCAAATGGCTAGTCCCATTCATTAAAATTACCGTGTCCGCAAATCTAAAGAAACCCCTGAGGCGGAGGAATAAATCGAACAAATCGAACAAATCGAAATAATCGAACCTACCCCTCTAAAAAGGACCCGCACCCTGCCACCTACTAGGTCAGTGCAAGTGGTATAGTGCCAAAACTTCAAATGGTCATAAGCATTATCACAGGTACTAGAATACAGAAAAGACAAATGTAAGTGGTTTCAACAAACCCATAAAGAAATTAGTAATATTAGATAATAAAAACAAAAACAAAAGGGGAGAGAACATCCATAAACAAGTACTAAAGCCTAGATTTAAGAGAAAATAGTGTATTAAAAACATATATACATATATATATATACAAAACAAAGAAAAATGAAATCCTCGCCCGCTGTGTTAAATAATAATTCGAAAGTATAAAAATAAATGAGAATAACACATAGAAGTAAAAAACAAAACAAAAAATAATAATAAATATTATAACAAAACTAACCTAGTATAAAAATTAAATAACAACTAACATTAGAAGTAGAAACAAATAAATAAATAGTTACTGAAGTAAGATAAAATATCGAAATACATGTACACATATAACTATAAAAGGAAAAGAGAAGGTAAAGGAAAGAACCTTGTACGGGAAAACAGTAATAATTGACAAAACACAAAAAAAAAACAGTAGAAATTAGCAACAATGGAAAAATAAAATAGAGATAAGAATAGGAATAGATAATTAGAAGCAATTCTAGGAAATAACAAAAGCAAATTTTAAATAGAAACTAAGACAATACGTAAACCCGAAAACCTGTTCCAAACCAACCAATAGCCGAACCACCGATATAGCCCCAACAACAACTTCCCCTGAGAATTATTCCTCTTCAAGGAATAATTCTCTTTTTCGCAGAGGGAAGGATTGTTGTATACCTATACCTATATATCTAAAAAGAGGTTAAAAATGAGAACGATACTTATTAAATTATCATTCATGCATAATATGTAGAAGCTAACCGTGTTTAAAACTTGGTTAGCTTATCTCTCTATAAGTCGAAGAAATTGCCATCAGCAATTTCTTCAAATTCCTTTGCAACAAATAAAAATATTTTCCCACAAAACGACTTGGGAAAAATAAAAGTTTTAAATTTCAACCCACGTCGTTTCGATAAAAAAATAGCCACACGATAAATCTTACTTTCAGTCAGATTTGTCGTATATACGATATGTATGTACATACATACATATCGGGCGCAGGAAAATTTTACGTCGGAGAAGACTGAAACGATCAAGTCTTCACCGAAAAAAGCTCCTGTCAGCAAATTGTCGCGAGCTGCATACATTGTGATCGGAACAATGTATGCACGATAGCAAGACGATGGTTGGATTTATGAAAAAATCAAATTTCAATTTCAACTATCGTCCGTCGCGATAATTCTGGGCATGTTTAAACATGCCCAGCCTAAAATAATTTTTTCTCAGGATAGGAATGCTAATTAAGCATTTTCCTATCCTGAACGAAGAGACTTGAGATTAAAAAATCTAAGTCTCGAAGAGTTGATTTTTATACGCGATCAAGATCGTCACGCGTCTCGTTTTTTAAGTGGTGAGATCTGAGTTCTCCTGATCAGGGCTGTCGCATAGAAAAACTTGTAATTTTGCAAAAGAAGTGGTCGTGGTCGTGAAAAACTTTCGGTTGTCACAGGAATAAAAAGTGTGTTGGAATACAAAAAAACAAGTGTTCTGTAATTTTAAGTTGGAAATAATAAAGTGAAAAAATCAAATAAAGTTAAGTGTCCTTAATTCAATTCCCCCGAATATATAACAACAAAGGAGGTTAAAGTGTGGTATTTAGACCCCGAATATATAACAAAATTGGCGCAGCGGGTAGGATAGTGGAAGCCTGCTTTTCGAAAAGTCAAAAGTAGAAATGTATAAGAGCTATAAAATCCGCTATCCTACGAACCGAAGGGGTTCCATTGATTAAACCAATCAGGCTAAGTCAACCCAACACTCGGGTAGATGCCATCTCTAGGCGCCTCTGCTCCAGGCGGGCAAGCGATCACCCCACTTAGTGCAAAAGCACCACCGAGGGACACCAGTAAACAGTCCATAGAAGGAAGAGGAGAAATATTTCGAACTCCCCCAGAAGGACGAATACAGATCAGCCAGGGCACAGCTCGATAAGCAGCCTGAAGTTTCTGCCAAACAGACGACCAAACGCTAGCAGCCAACGATCCTGAGTTGAAGGGGAAATCGAAGATGGCTCATAAGCCCCCTTTTCAACTAGATCCAGGGGAATTTAAGACGGCCCAAAGGCTCCCCCAGCTGCAAAACAGACCGAAATCATCCGACCGGGATTCAGACGGAACTCGAAGGCGGTTAAAGAAACCCCCTCTCAATCACAACAAAGGGACTTAAGCAGGCAAGGAGCCCCCCTTTCACGAAAGAGCGCATCATATGCCAGCTCGCAATCCTGCTCTACATCAGCAGGAAACAGACGCTGCAGCGAGGGAACACTGTCCATCTTTAGCCCACACGGGATCAACCCCAGGTGCCAATACACAGCACCCCGGTGAAGGTACATCATCTGCTGCAGGAGATAAATCTCCACCGTCATCGCCAACAGGACCTCAACTCAGAAGCGGGACCGTTCTGCCAGGTCTTAATAGACAAGTAAGTCTTGATAGATTTTTAAATAAATTGTATTAGAGAGCGCGAGATTCAGGTACGCTAGCCATTACTCAGTGTGATTCACTCAGTAAAAAACTGAGTCAAATCCGCGAAAATAGACTCGCACAAATACAGACACTGAAGGAAAACACAGTTCGGTTCCGTGAGGAACTAAGTAGGCTTTCTGAATCCACTCGCTCCCTCCCAGTAGATAAGGAGAGTACTGAAAATTTAGATTTAGAGAAGAATAAGAGTGTTAGGTTAACTGAAAGTGCTAATAGTGAGAGTGACTGTGACGGTGAAGTAGCTGAACCAACTCCCGAAGACCTGGTGATTGACTGGCTCGAAGAATCCTTAGCAGAAATCAGTCCAGAAACAAGCCCACTTAGTCCACCCAAATTTAAATTTCCAGTCAATAGACTACGCACATTGGTGGACTACGCAAAATTAGCTAAGCTAACAGCTCAACTCATCCCCTTATTTTCGGATGAAAGTACCCCACAATTGGGACGAGACTCCAAACCTTCATCGGCTGCTGCAAACAAACTATGCAGTGCCTAAATGATGAAGAAAAAGTGGCTTTCATTCAGGTCCTTCCCACAAGGCTCAGAGGTGACGCATACCAATTATTCGCTTCAGACGTCCCTGCTTCATTTACTGAAGTAGAGGTACGTCTAAACAGAACATACCTTCCCCGTGAGCCATATCTGGAGCTGGTGAACAAATTAATTACCACCAGGCAAAACCCGTTAGAATCTCCCACTGTTTTCATTACAAGATTGAAACAGTTGTTGACGATTTGCAACGAGGCAGCGCCACCGAAGGACGGAGCTGAGGCAGTCCCTGCTGTGAAAACACAGCTGATGGATTTTGCCAAAAACGCTTTAAAAAGTGGAGTAACTAACCCACACCTGTGTTAATATTTGCTCACACAGGGAGAAGCTGATCTAGAAGCACTAATTCGGAAAGCCTTGGACATGGAGAAATTACCTCAAAGTGCTTCATTCGTCCGGACTCCTCTGGTACAAGCTCCTCCAATGGCTATAGTAGACCCAGATTTACGAGTGAGGGCTTACTATAGAGCTCCCTACTATCAAATGCCATCCACACCTATGTTCGCATCACCTCGAGCTCCAAAAAAAAAATCAGTTTTCACACAATGTGAATAATCAGGTTCATCACAGTCACGGCAAAGGCCATTTACAAACACTGATGTCAGAAAATCGGACACAGATGCACTGGTCTGTAGCATCACGTGCAATTTCAGCCAGCGAAAGGGTGACACATACACAGATTTCTTTCTGCTCAAACTGCAAAATCTATGGACATGACGTCTGTGATTGCAGAAGAACACAACAGACACAACAGATTGTTCTCCACGCCTCTCCAACAGACCCACACAAGAGCAACACAACACAAAAGTCCTCAAGTCTTTAATATAAAACTCAAATGCAAATGTGGTTGCGGAGGACATGCAGACGAAGATGCCGCCAAAAGCAAAAATGGGAAGCCCGGAGTCAGGGAAACGACATGCAGTCGACCAAAACTCCCCGCTCGACTATAAACCCACATTCAAATCAAAAGGGTCACCTCAAGCGCCCGAATCCTGTGTCCCTACAGTGAAACTTCCACTGGACATAAGCCTTAATGGTCATACAAAACTAGTAGTGGACACTAGCGCTGAGATTAGTATTATTAAGAAAAGAGCAAATAAAGACCTCAAATAATTAATTCCAATGAGGCATGCACTTTACAGACCCCTTTTGGAACCGGAAAGACATTGGGAAATTGCAAGGGCAACTTCAATTTTAGAAATAAAATTCTCTGCAAATTTCAGGTAGTAGAAAACCTGCCAGGTCTTCCGATGAAGGCCTATTAGGAACGATTTCCTATCAAACAATTGCAATGTTGAAGGCCCAAATAAAGCACTCAAGTTTGCTTGTACGGAAACAAATCCTGAAGAGTTTACTGTCCCCTTGTCATGCAAAACGGACAAGCTGTATTCCAGAAAAGCAGTCGAAGTGAGGTCACTTGCTGAAAAGATGGAACCAAAAGAGGTTAAGCTATCTACATGCAGTGTCTCCAAGGCATCTCAAAAGAGTAATGCTGGCTGCCAGGTTCAAGAAGAGCCGACGGGGTGCGAAAAGAGCTCTCTGGGTGATCAAGAAACCAGCGAAATGAGGCAGCAGTTGGTTTACCTTACAAGAACCAATATGCATACCTGCTAGGTCACAAATTATCACCACAGTCCGTTGCGAGGTGAAGGAAGAAATGCTCTGTCTATCAAAAGAGATAGGCGATGGATTCCTCCTGGCCAACAATTTACTTCCTACTGGGAAAGAAACAGTGCTAGTTGCCAACTCAACAGTAACAAAATCCAGGTAGTCATCAACAGTTTATTATTACAACTGCTACCGATAAACGACTACGCCGTCATCCCTACTGATTCACAACACGTTCTCAAACCGAATAAATCGGAAGCGAATAACACAAACATCAGTGAGCTTCCCCAAGGCGGAACAGAAGTCAAGCAAGACTTCATTCTCAAGAATACCTAGATATATGTTACCAACGAGGCACAAGAGCGCTATACAAGACTGCGTGCGAGCACAGTAAGACCCGACTAGAGGCAACAATGACTCCGCCTGTCCAATAAAATCAAGTTATGAAAATTTTACATGGCCCATATCCAAATCAGGGATGCGAGCGAGCTCCAGAAGCCGACAAACAAAATGCAGCTGACTCCTCCATCCAATATACCTAGATGTAAGATAAACGCAAGGATAAGGAGCGAAGCATCAGGTGCGTGTGAGCTCAGTAAGACCTATTCTCAGGCAAAGACGACTCCACCACCCAGCAAAGTCATGTGTTAAGAAACAACAGTGGCCCAAGAGCCTATCACAAGTGCGTGCGAGCTCAGTAAGACCTATTTAAAGGCAAGTTGACTCCACCACTTAGTAACATTAGCGTTAAGAAGCTACCTTGGCCCAAGAGCCCCATCAACAGTGCGTGCGAACTCAGTAAGACCTATTTAAAGGCAAAGTCGACTCCATCACTCAATAAAATTAGTATTAAGAATAAAAAAGTGGCCCATGAGCCCTGTAAAAGACGCGTGCGAGATCCGTAAGACCTCATTGAAGGAAATTTTTCAAGGCCCATAAGCCCAAAATAAGAATGCGTGCGAGTACTCGGACCCAATCAAAAGTACCCATAAAACACGGCACTCCACCAATAAAAGAGCAGGAAGCACATACCTTCCAATTAACAAAGTAAGTAAAAATACGTACAAAAAGGTACAACAAACTAAAACAAACGCAAGCTTTTCGGAAAATGCAGCTATCTTACAACACGTAAGATACTTATTTGCGGATCATGAAGATCCCACACATACTCCGCGAGTCAACAGGCTAGGCCAAGAGCTCAGCCTAGAACCAAATCTAAACGCGGAAGAAAAAGCTTCTATATAAGAACTCTGTTACGAGTACAATGATATCTGCTTCCTAAAAGGATATAAGCTAACATATACAAATGATATCACCCACAATATCCCTTTAATGTAAGATCAAGCGCCCATAAACCAAAAGGCCTACAGATTACCAGAAACCAGGGACAAGTAATCAACGAGCAATTAAGAGAAATGCTAGACAACGGATAGTCCAAACTAGCAAAAGCCCTTGGAATTCACCCTTATTAGTAGTCCCCCAAAAAGGCGGGACCCGATGGTGAAAAAAGGTGGCGCGTCGTTGTCGATTTTCGCAAATTGAACGAAAAGACAATTGGCGATGCATTTCCGCTACCCCGAATCGAGGATATTCCTGACCAACTAGGTCATGCCAGGTACTTTATCACCGTCGATTTGGCCAACGGCTATCACCAAGTCTTAGTCGACCAAAAAGATCGAGATAAGACCGCTTTTAGCACTAATTACGGGCACTACGAATTTAAGCGTATATCATTCGGGCTCAAAGGAGCTCCCGCTACATTCCAACGCCTCATGAACTTCGTTCTGACAGGCCTACAAGGCCTCGAATGTTTCGATTATCTTGACGACATAGTCATTTATGGTAAGAACCTAAATGACCACAATGATAAACTTCGCAAAGTCTTTAATGAATTGAGAGAGAACAACCTCAAACAGAGAAGTGCCAGTTTTTGAGACGAGAAGTTGTTTACCTAGGGCACAAGTGCTCTAGCGAAGGTGCATTACCAGACCCCAGCAAAACGGCCTGCGTCCAAACAATTCCTGTTCCTAGAACAGCAAGGCAAGTTCAGTCCTTTTTGGGACTCGCCAATTACTATAGGAAGTTCATTCCGGACTTCTCAAAAATCGTTCGTCCAATTACGAATTTACTCCGCAAGGACGTAAAATTCACTTGGACCGAGAAATGCCAAGAAGCATTTCAAAGCATTAAAAATGCCCTACTTTCCCCACCACTTTTAATCTATCCAGATTTTTCTAAAGCTTTCAATCTTACAACGGACGCCAGCAACGAAGCATTAGGCGCTGTACTTTCCAAGGAGAAGTGGGAAAAGACCAGCCAATCGCCTATGCAAGTCGAACGCTGAACAAAGCCGAGAAAAACTACTCCAGTTATTCGCTATAGTCTGGGCCACTAGGAATTTCCGATGCTACCTTCAAGGCAGTAAATTCACGGTCTATACTGACCACAAGCCTCTCAAAGGTGTCTTTAATGTTAAATATCTGACTTCCCGTTGGTGAGATTTCACCACAAATTATCAGAATTCGATTATACCATCGAATACAAACCAGGGAAGTATAATACCAATGCGGATGCATTAAGCCACATTCCACAAGTATTAAACGAATATTATACAGGCAAAACCTTAACGGTACAAGCCCAAGTCCACCACACTATGGACTCTGATGCGGAGGAGAATAATCCCCCAAATAAAAAGAAAACCAAGAAACCCGCTCATTGCCTCGCCGTGACTAGAACTCAAAAACTGAGAGCCCAAGAGCCAAATACTATTTTCAGCGCTGAAACACAGCCCACGTCAGCGGAAGATAAAGAAAATGAACCCCAGAGGCGGAAATACAACCCTCTGCTACGCTTGAACAAGATATAAGTCCAGTCAAGGCACCTGAAATAATCACGAGCCCCAAGGAAGTTCAAACACTCCTAAAGGATTATCACGACTTTCCTTTCGGCGGCCATCAGGGTGTCATTAAGACTTATAAAAGAATTAGACGCAAGTATTGGTGGAGACACATGCTTAGCGATATAAAAAAGTACATAAAAAAATGCCCTAAGTGCCAAACAATGAAAGCATCTCCACAATTCAAGATGCCCTTGGTAATAACGGACATCGCAGAGCAACTTTTCGACAAGGTTTACCTTGATATAGTAGGTCCACTAGAAGACACCATATCAGGTAATAAACATATCTTGACTTTCCAATATAGTCTCACCAAGTTTATCGATTGGTATGCCATACCTAATGGAGAAGCAGTAAACGGTGGCACACCTCTTTTTCAATGAGATTGTCACGCGCTATCGCATTCCAAAGAGAATAGTCACCGATCAGGGAACTAATTTCCTGAGTGAGCTATTCAAGAAGGTCTGCAAACTGCTAAAGGTAAAGAAGTTACAAACTTCAGCATACCATCCACAGTCTAATGGAGCACTAGAGCATGCCCATAGACCATTAATCTAATATATGCCTACAATCGTAGACAAAAATCACAAAACATGGGATCAATTCCTACGAACTGCTGCATTCGTGTACAATAACAGTGTACACGAGGGTACTAAACTAACCCCAATGAACTGCCTGTACGGCTTCACAGTGGATATCCCAACTAATTTAAAACGGGATCCTGAACCCGTTTATAACCACGAAAGTTATTATCATATGCTCAAATACAGACTCCAAAATTCATATGCACGGCTCGTAATAATCTCTAGCCGACAAACAACGCTCAAAAGCATATTACGACAAAACAGTCAGGCCTCTCACTTTCCACCTAGGAGACAAAGTCCTCCTCAAAAGTGAAAGCCGAAAACACAAACTGTCTCAAATCTGGGTGCCCATATCTGGTAATCAATGTACCCAGTCTAACAAACACTGCCATAAAAATAGGCAAGCGGCAGGTTGTCGTACACAACAACCGTTTGAAGCCCTATTATGAGTAGGATACTGGTACATATATCTTTAGAAAATAAGTTTCCATCATAAAAAAATTCTACAATTAAATTAAGTGCTATTAGAATTACCACAAAATCTTCCAGTATGACTAATTGACTAACGAGCCTATCCTTCATTTTCTACAGAACATGAAGCACATATTGGCGTTAATATGCTGTTTCCATCTGGCAATGGAACAAATACAAATGGAACCCTACACAATAAGTCCCCTGAACAATACAGGAATACTGTATGAGGACATAGGAAAATTACAAGTATACCACAGTACATGGAATATACTAACGGAGATCAATCTAATGGAACTGGACAACCAAACGCTTATGGCAGAACAGGCGGAACACTTAGTTCACCGACTATTTCAAATCGTTCTCAAACGATGAGCTATGCCTGGTTCAACAAAAACACGTTCATTCTCTCTTGGAAAATATCAAGAGAAGAACAAGTGTCATTCGAGAAGTGGTCCCAAAATCAAGATCAACAAGACCTATCTTCGATGGAATAAGGAATGCAATGCACTACCTATTTGGAACCATGGCCAGCACTAATGAACAGGAAGTATACAGTCAACTCGAGCAGCTCGAAACAAATACAAAAGCACTAGCCGACCTGGAAAGAGAGCAAATCAGTGTAGTCAAAACTACACTACTGCAAATCCAAAAGCCATTGACATCTCTGCATGAAAGACAACGTCAAATAAACCTCCAGGTAAATAGAATGCAAAATATAACAGATGAATTACTGATGAGACAATTAAGGCAGGAAATAACTTCAAGCCTGACCTTACAAATTGTCGAGATTGAGTACAGGCAGCAAGCCTTACTCGACATAATAATCTCCAGTAAAAATCACTAGTTGCATCCGCTGGTGTGTCTCCCAAAAGTTTATTAGAGATATACCACAAGTCCCACGCTACTTGCCCAGATGCACAAAACTGTCTCGCCCTGTTATATCAGTCAGCGAAACAAAGGCTCGTCTAGTCCTAGACAAATTAGTCATTCGAATACAACTTCCGCTTTTGAATCTACCACAACTCAAGTTGTATAGAGTACACAGTTTTCCCATACACATTAATAAAAAACAATCATTGGTACTCGATATACAGTACTGGCACGTAGCGCACCAGGTACAGACACAGGATATCCTATTATTAAAAACCCAAGATCTTAAAATCTTCAAAAGATCACGCAATATTCCAAAGAGGACACTTACATCGCTAAGCTAGGCATTCCCGTAACAAACGCAACTCTGTCTAAAGAATGCATAGTGAAGCTGCTCTTTAATCCATTAAAAGAAGAGCCTCAGTGCCATTTCAGAGCACAAATACATCCTAGAGACCTACTTATCAAATTAAGTAAACCCAATTCGTGGATATTCTCGATGATAGAACCTACAGTTGTACACCTCCAGTATACCCAACAATTCTTAACTTCAAAGATTGAAGGTCAAGGAATAATCACTATCAACCATCCCTGCCAATTACAAGTAGGATCCCAAATCCTACACTATGAGGCAGAGAATATCCAGCAATTGAGTCTCAAACAACCCAACTACTTTCCGGACATAGCTCCATTAGAGCAAATAGTAGATAAATACCGCAATAAAACCACACAAACGATACAGTCTGAAAATGTACAGACAGAACTATACTCAGGAGAAGATGACACTAATAGCATCATCCTAGTAGGTACCCAGTCATTAAAAGAACTGGACGAAAATTAGAAAAAATAGTTCCTCATATCAGTCACCACCCTACACATGTCCTAGCGGCAATATCAGTATACTTAACTGGTGTTGTCATCACATGTATGGTACTGTACCTGGTCGTCAAATGGCTAGTCCCATTCATTAAAAATTACCGTGTCCGCAAATCTAAAGAAACCCCTGAGGCGGAGGAACAAATCGAACAAATCGAACAAATCGAACAAATCGAAATAATCGAACCTACCCCTCTAAAAAGGACCCGCACCCTGCCACCTACTAGGTCAGTGCAAGTGGTATAGTGCCAAAACTTCAAATGGTCATAAGCATTATCACAGGTACTAGAATACAGAAAAAAACAAATGTAAGTGGTTTCAACAAACCCATAAAGAAATTAGTAATATTAGATAATAAAAACAAAAACAAAAGGGGAAGAGAACATCCATAAACAAGTACTAAAGCCTAGATTTAAGAGAAATAGTGTATTAAAAACATATATACATATATATATATATATACAAAACAAAGAAAAATGAAATCCTCGCCCGCTAGTGTTAAATAATAATTCGAAAGTATAAAAATAAATAAGAATAACACATAGAAGTAAAAAACAAAACAAAAAATAATAATAAATATTATAACAAAACTAACCTAGTATAAAAATTAAATAACAACTAACATTAGAAGTAGAAACAAATAAATAAATAGTTACTGAAGTAAGATAAAATATCGAAATACATGTACACATATAACTATAAAAAGAATAGAGAAGGTAAAGGAAAGAACCTTGTACGGGAAAACAGTAATAATTGACAAAACACAAAAAAAAACAGTAGAAATTAGCAACAAAGGAAATATAAAATAGAGATAAGAATAGGAATAGATAATTAGAAGCAATTCTAGGAAATAACAAAAGAAAGTTTTAAATAGAAACTAAGACAATACGTAAACCCGAAAACCTGTGCCAAACCAACCAATAGCCGAACCACCGATATAGCCCCAACAACAACTTCCCCTGAGAATTATTCCTCTTCAAGGAATAATTCTCTTTTTCGCAGAGGGAAGGATTGTTGTATACCTATACCTATATATCTAAAAAGAGGTTAAAAATGAGAACTATACTTATTAAATTATCATTCATGCATAATATGTAGAAACTAACCATGTTTAAAACTTGGTTAGCTTATCTCTCTATAAGTCGAAGAAATTGCCATCAGCAATTTCTTCAAATTCCTTTGCAACAAATAAAAATATTTTCCCACAAAACGACTTGGGAAAAATAAAAGTTTTAAATTTCAACCCAAGTCGTTTCGATAGAAAAATAGCCCCACGATAAATCTTACCTTCAGTAAGATTTGTCGTATATACGATATGCATGTACATACATAAATACTACATATCGGGCGCATGAAAATTTTACGTCGGTGAAGACTGAAACGATCAAGTCTTCACCGAAAAAAGCTCTTATCAGCAAATTGTCGCGAGCTGCATACTTTGTGATAGCAAGACGATGGTTGGATTTATGAAATATCAAATTTCAATTTCAACTATCGTCCGTCGCGATAATTCTGGGCATGCCCAGCGTAAAATAATTCGCACCCTTGCGACAAAAGTGACACAAGTCAAAAAAACTGAATTTTGAGTTATTACCATTAATGAATTCTGTAAATATGGTTTCATAATTCATCAAAAGCGTATTATCGTAGATTCACATTTTAGCCATCAGGTGGCATTTGTGTCGTTTTTCATGTTCCAGTCAATGCATGCTTAAATGTACAAAAGTGCTGTATCATCAGTTGTGCCATGATAGTCGTTGTGAGTGTTTGTGATTTTCGTATTTCAAAACTGAAGTATTTTGAGTTGTGCCACTATTGATAATAAAACGTTCGTCTCCTAAACGCAACATTTAGAATTGGGACAGTTTTGTTGATTATAATCTGAAGGAGAAATTGTTTTAATTGGAATTGTGCCCCTTCAACTAATCAAAGTAAATTAAACTGCTGATAATATTTTGAATTGGGTCACTTTTGATGAATAAATGTTTCTATTTTTCAAATTATAGAATATTATTATTATGAGACATTCAAGCCGTTCAATGACAATGATAAACCTAGCAATTTCAAAAAGTGTACAAAAGCAGGTGATTCTACAAATTCGACAAAAAACAATGAAGCTATACCAACTAAACATCCTGAGAATGGAAGTATAACATCAGAAGCACGTGAGTCACCTAAAGCTTCAGAGCAAATTGAACGTTCTGTTCTGATTTCAACGGTTCCCAGTAGTTCTCAGACCAAATATAGTAATATTTATACAGTGTCCTCTAATGCTGAGCGTTGTACCAAATTAAGTTTGACCAAAATGAATGAACAAAACTACAGCGTATCTCCCATTCATAGCAACGAAAGTGACGCCGACGATTCAGATGCAGATCCAAATTTCAATGTATCGTGTGACAGTAGTTCAACTAGTGTAGGTAGTTTCTTGGACAGTGCTAAAGAGCTCGTTGAAGCTACAGAGGGGAAAAAATGAAAGAAGAGGCAACGAAACACTGAAATGTGGATGACTAAAAGTGTGAAAAGACTGAGGAATTCTGGAAAGGCCTACATTTCTACATCAATAACTAAGAAGCAACTTCCTGCTAGAAGAATACGCCCACCTTGTGGAGAAAAATGCAGATTGAGCTGTAGTAATAAAATTGACCTCGGAACCAGAACGCATATTTCAATAATTATTGGAATCTCGCTAATTACAGTTGCAAAGAGAATTCATTGCTAGGCACACAGAAACTATCAAACCAAAGTATCGTTACTCAACCACGCAAAATTATTGAAATATGAATTCTGCATTCTATTTTGTGTTAAACAATAATCGTACAAGAGTATGTAAACAATTTTTTAAGACCACCCTTGATATTAATGACAGAACTATTCGGACAGCTTTGTCGAAGAAAATGATACTGGTTTCCTTGCTTGCGATATGAGAGGAAAACACAGAAAGCAACCAACTATTGATCCCACAATCAAAGAAAGTGTACGCAGATTTATTAACACTATACCTCGAATAGAATCTCACTATTTAAGGGCTCAAACCAAACGTGAATATATTGAGGGCTGTAAAAGTTTGGCTGATCTATACCGCGATTATAAGAAGAGCTAGAGAGACAGGGGCTACCATTTGCAAATGCAGTCATGTTTAATCGCATATTTAATGGCGATTTCAACATCTCCTTCTACAAACCGAAGAAGGATCAGTGTGATACCTGCGAATCGTATAAAAATGCAGATGATGACGGAAAACAAAAGTTGGTAGATACGTACAATTTGCATCTTAAAGAGAAAGAATTGTGCCGTAAAGAAAAGGATTCTGATAAAAATAATCAGAACGGTACGTGCGTTGTTGTATACGACCTACAAGCCGTAATGCCAGTACCAAAAGGCTTGGTTTCTTCATTTTATTACACAAGTAAACTAAACTGTTTTAACTTTACGATAAGTGATTTGCATGCAAATGATGTGGAATGTTACTTTTGGAACGAAACTGAAGGGAAACGTGGAGCCGTGGAAATTGGGAGCTGTGTTCTTAACTATATCAAAATGTTAGTACAGAAGGTCAACAAATCAGATGTTAATATAATTTTTTATTCGGATAATTGTTGTGGGCAACAAAAGAACAAGTATTTACTTTCCGCATACGCATATGCATTACTTAAATTCAATATCTGCAGTATTGAGCACAAATTTCTCATTTGTGGACATATTCAAAATGAGGGTGACAATGTCCACAGCGTCATAGAGAAACAGATAAGTAGGCACCTCAAATCCAGCCCAATATATATACCAGATCAGTATGCTACGCTGATCCGAACAGCAAAAAAGAACGGCCCTCCATATCAAGTATATGAATTGACTTATGAGAATTTTTTTGATTTCAAGTTGCTACAGGAAGAGTGGGGCAATAACTTTTCCCAAAACGTCGTCGTGAGAAATAAAGTCAACTGGCATGATATTAAAGTACTCAGAGTCGAAAAATCACACCCATGAGAATTCTTTTATAAAACGTCATATGAAGACGCTGAATTTAAAAAAAGTCATCGTAAAAAAACAAGATCTAAAGAAAATTTCAGTTCTGTGCAGTTAGTTAAAGCATATTCGAAAAAATTTCCCTTAACTGATGTGAAAAAAAGCTCTTCAATCTCTATGTGAGAAAGGCGCAACCTAAACGACAATATTACGAATCATTTTTCAAAAATATTTTTGATTTAAACTAATCTGTCATTGCGTAATTACCTTCTTCACTTACTGCTGAATTTCTTATGTTATTTTAGTAATAAAATAAAAGTTTTTTTTTCACTAAGATTCGTTTTTTACTTCCATAAGCTTCCTGAATAGTAAATGTCCTGGAAAAAAAATCAATATTAGGACCTGTCACAACTCTAAAAAAATATTTTGGAACACTAACTGAATCATCAACAATGTCACATCACAATATTTATTAAAAAAAAAATTATTAAAACTGTCCCAATTCAAAATATAACAGTTCTGTTTGGGTCAGATAGCAATATAAAACGTTACAAGTCGAAAAGGTTGATTTTGATTGATTTTAAGGGTTGTAAAGCTAAAGTAATAAAAGTCATTATTATTATTGTTTAGCTGGATTATTTATTTTAGCTTTTGATGCCTCTACAAGACTCTGTTTTCTTGGAAACAGTTTTTCGTTATTTCTGAAAAACGTAGTTTTTTGCCTTGTGTCACTTTTGTCGCAAGGGTGCGAATTTTTTCTCAGTAGAGGAATGCTAATTAAGCATTTTCCTATCCTGAACGAAGAGACTTACGATTGAAAAATCTAAGTCTCGACACAGTCGGTTTTTAAAAGTCGAGTTAAAAGCACAAAAGCAGTCCGTAAAAGAAAGAAAGAGGTTTGTGGTATTGGCGCGTTGGAATAAGTTTTTTGTGGAAATAAGATATAAGTTTTCTGGAAATAAAATATAAGTTCGGTGTTAAACAGAGTTGCATTGAGGTGTGAACCTAAGAGAAAAAAGCCCAGGATACAAATAAAGTGTACAAAAAAAGAAAAAGAGAGTGTTTGTTTAAAGGAAAAATCTTAAAAGGATTTTATACAGGTGGCGGCCTAACAGTGGGAGTTTATCAGCGAGTACCCATACTGTAAATATAAAAAAAAAATACAACATAGGCTACTAGGTAGCTACTTCTTTTCAAGTCTGGCGGAGCTTCAAAACATAAAGTTCAGAGACATCTTGAGTTTTCTGAGTGAGGCAGCATGGATCTAGGTTAAAGGTCTTGGATATATCCTGATTTTCCCAAGGAAAGCAGGATAAATCCGTGGCTTGAAGGGTTTTCCCGTGAGGTCTACGGGCACAATGGACCCGTTGGAGGTCTAAGTGATGCTGGCTGGTTGTCCAGTGGCACCCCTCTTACCTAACCTAACCTAACCTAACTATGACTTATTACCGGATAAACTTTATATTTGTTTAAGATGGCTACATTTTGGGATTCTCCGGTGCAACAATAACAGCGAAAAAAAAATATTGGTTATTTCATCACAGAGCTTAATAATTCAAGGCAGCAAATTTCAAGTCTACGTTTGAATCATCAACAGGTCCAAAATAGCCAAATAGCGAAATTGAGTGACTCGAAAAAAGAAATGGAAATAGAACATAGAAAAATCTGGAATTGGTATAAGACCAACTCGAGAGGAAGGCCCATATGTAATATTTTATTGTCACCCCTGACTGTAGCCAATTTCATAGGATATTATATTATGAATAATTTTCAGTTCAATATGAAAGGGCTAGGATTGATCCTTTTTACAGTATACGTATGAAACCTCAATTTTTGTATGGCAAAACCAAAAAGGAGCTGCACCATAGGAGTCCATTGTATTTACAATTTTTATGAGATCACTGTCTACAAAATTTCAGCTCGCTACGCCAACGAGTTATCAGGCAGTGCCGGAATATATAGTAAAAACGATATTTTTGTATGGCAACCCTATGAAAGAGTTAGCCAATTGGTCCCATTTTGTAGATTTAAGCTTAAAAGTGTTTTTAAAAATCCTGCGTACAATTTCAGCTATCTATATCAGCGCTTGCTCGAGTTATTGAGAGGACAGACGGACATGCAAAAATCAAACTAACTTCTAATATTATGTATGTTCAATCCATTTTGCTCTAGCAGTATTATTTCTAAGCGTTAAAAAATGAATGACAAAATTAGTATACCCTATTGATATCATCTAGGGTATAAAAATGATTTCAAATTTAGAAATAAGGTTGAACAACGTATGGATAGATTTGACGGGTCTAATGAAGAAAAGAATCACTTAAGTATTCGAAAAATATATTAATGCAGGACAGTACGAAAGCATGGCCAAGTATACAAAGATGTTTGCAGAGCAACAACAGACTTCTCAGATCAAACACACTACTGCTTCGAAAATATGTATTGTTTTGGGCTACGTATCTTAAATGGTTCTTTACGCTTTCCAGGCGTAAAAATGTTTTTGGATCGAAGTATAGGAATATCGAAAGTTGCAAATATTGTTAACCGAGATAGATTTTGCGTTCTTCGCACACATTTACATTTAGTAGATAACTTGCAGGCTCTAATAAACAAAACAGATCATTTTAAAGTTAGACCAATCTTAGAATCATTAAAAAAAAAAGATGCCGCCAACTGATAAAAGAGAAAAATGTATAAGTGGAAAGTGATAATGAGTTTTTACTCTTTCGAGACCCGTACAAATTATGAGTCTACAGGAAATTCTCAACCTAAAATTAAAAAAACAAGTACCGAGGTGCTATCAGTTTCTGGCCTAAAAGCCGATGAAAAGTGAATGTTTGGAGGAGCAAATGATTTCCTTGAAAGTTAGACTTTAATTCAGGTAGTATTTTAAAGGTAAGCCAAGACTCATAAACAATTTTTGACTTTGCGACGAAAACGGTTTATATTACGACTTCTTGGATTACCAAAGGAAAACTATGGAATTAACACCAGATTATCAGGGGGATTTCGGTGTAGCAGCAGGAGTGCTTGTGCATCTATTTGAATCAGTTCGGGCAGTTGGTTTGTTGATAACTTACCAACACTTTCAAATTCTTATATTTTCTGATGATTACTTAGCGGTTGTTAATAGCTGGCTATAGTACAAGGCCGGATGCCATCCCTACAAATCTCCGAAAAACATTCTAAAGATTTATCACAGCTCCGATTCAGACTAACTGATTTATTGTTATTTGCTGGAGATCCAATGGCTATTACAAAGAGGGAAAACGCAAAGCATGTCTGGAGAGCAGCAGACTTGTACTTCAACAGCTAGGTTGTTCACAGAAAAAAGGCTAAATTAGGCTTGACACCATTGATCACCCACCAGAACATGATGAGAAGAAAACAATAAATTGCACTTATGAAACTCGTATATACTATAATGTACATATTATACACATCACGTAATCTTAGTTAATCATTTGTAAAATTGTAATATTATATAGAGCTGTACAAGCATATATATTTACAGCAAGTAAAACAAAAAATAGCTCTACTCAAAACAGCATGAATAAATTTACAATAAACACATTCATGTACACACATATATTATTGTGCAGGTATCATATTACCTTGGGAACGTGTAATATGAGACATCAGAATGATTTAAAAAAAAAGACATTTTCAATACTTCCGACAAATTTATATAGTAAAATCAATTAAAAAGTATAAGAAATTTTGTAAAATTTAGCAACAAGTCAAGTGACGCAATGTATTTGAGAATAACAGAAAAACTGTGTCACAATAAACAAATAAATGAAATATTGTGAGAGGTCATGCTATAAGTAAGAAAGCAGTGAAATTGCTTTTCTAGCAATTTCTTTTTCAAATTGTTATTTTTTACTTATGGAATGGCTTTACGTAAGAAGCAATGTAATTCAATTTGTATAAAAAGACTGACAATAACCAAATGCAACCAGAATTGTTTCACCTAGCAAGTGTGTACTTTCTCAACAACTCCGCTACTTAGCCTAACTTTAGCTTGATCACACTTTTCACTGTCGCTTAAGTCTGCAGATCAATAAAGCGGCATACATGATGTTTCCCACTAATAGGTCAATACACGTACGGCCACACTTAAGAGCTCATTGTATGTAGAGCTTCATGGCCTTTCCAACGACTGCTCAATCAGCCATACCCGTCTTTCATCAAGAATCATGGTTGTCTAAACTAAAAATTTCGGATTTTCTTAGCTTTTATTTAATTTAACCTCTATTATTTTGGCAAAAAGGTCATTAATATAACTTTTTTTTATAAAAACTGTGAACTGTAGACTCTCCTCTTTAAGTTGACCTATTATACCCAAAGTGCTATCTGAAGCCGTTAAAGAGGTATTAGCTCTAAACTTATTCTAAAACCCATTTTCAAACCTATTCTCAACGATAATTTGTTCCCGTAGCACGTCATTTAAATAATTATCGTCTAATTTCGGTGTGACCTGAATAGGTTATGCTTTAATAACTGTTTATCGGGTACAGTTACCACATACAACCGTAATTCTTGATGGGAGAGGGGTATGGAGCTGGTTGGGTCGTTGGAAAGGCCATGAAGTTCTGCATACAATGAGCTCTTAACTGTGACAGTACGCCCTGTAGTTTTTAAGATACAAGGTATTTTGTGAAAAAACTAGCTTTTTTCATTAATCACCCTGTAACTCTTAAACGGTTGATATGGCCCCTCGCCGCCTTTATCTTACAATTTTTCGTTCATCTGGGGAGTACTACCACCTTCTGGTCTAGTGACCTCCTAGTGGGAAACACTTTGTATAGCCTGATCTTCAGTAATATAGCAGCATAAGCGATCTATCAGCATACAGCCTACCCTATAGCTGACTTTGCGATCGACGACTCTTAATGTGTTCCTAAACGATGTGGCAAAAATGCCAGAAATCTGTCGCAGCTTGAATCTGGCACAAAGTTGTCAGATACTTTTCGGTCAGTTATCTGGCATGAGTCTGTTTTTATTGATTACACTACCTGCTAGTGTTCATTTGGTAAAATTCGGCTTTTATCTGGCAAAGATAGCATAAACTAATGTGAAGCTCATTTTTCAAAAATAAATTCTAGAGAAAGGTACGCAGCTGCTTTTATTGTGTATAGTACATTTTGTACAAGTGAAAAAGTGGATGTTGTTCGATTTCGGTGATTAAGCACATTGTTTCACCACTGGTCGTTGTTGACTCCTGCTTCCTTCTGCGTCTTGCCTTGTTTTCATCTGCTATTTATATACTGTATACTCCTGATAAATATCATAATATGTGTTCTATGCGGCAGACGTCTGGACAATTTTGAGTTCCAGATATTTGTCTAAATCTGCCACCGTAATTACCCGTATCTACCCACAAAAGTGGACACATACCTGTCATTCTGCCAGATCATATAGAAGCACCTTTAGACTGAACAAAGCGGCATTCTTAGCCTAGTCTAGAGTACGATTTGATTACTTTGTCATCTTTGTCCAACTGAAGTAGAGACACTACAATACTGCATGAAGTGCAAAGTTCATTCATATTTTATAAACGGTAGGAGCTTTTTTTTGGTGTGGTAGCAGAGAATTATATTTTATGATCAATGATAAAAATGGGAGAAAATTTGGTTGGTGGGAAAGTAGTGGCAGACGGCAACAAAGAGGCGGAAAAATATGTAAATCTTACGTCATACCACGACTACTAGGGAACGCTTTCACTTAAGAGTGTTGAAATTTCCCGCACGGCCTTTTTGGTAAAAAGTAAATTCAATTTCGAAAATTGGACTAATAAAACACTTCCTACGAAAATTTCGCTTTTCACTATATATTAGGGCACTGCCTAAGAACGCTCAGACGTTGGGAGCTGAAAATTGGTGCAAGGTGTTTTTATAACAATAGTAAATACTAATTCAAATGGAGACAAACTCGAACAACGATTCTTGGTGCTGCCATACAGAACTTTGAGTTTACACAATATATTTGAACACTGAATGAGAACGCGTTGACGTACACCGCTGAAATTATGCAAACAGAGTTCCCACAAAAATAATACCTGAAATTTCAAAATCCAAATAAATCGGGCTACTCCGGTAATACGGGTTGCCCTATTTGTCCTTTTCTTAACGGGTATTTGCAATCTATGAGAATGCCATGTGCACGACACGATCTTAGGCTATGTTCAAATATGCATATAGAGAAAAACCAAACATTTTGAATGGCAGTACCGGGAAAGGGTTGGCAACCAATATTGCGACGGTGCTCGAGTGAGACGATATAACAAGTTATTGCCATATCACCAATGAGCTTGAAGGCTCTTTTTTGGACTATATCTAATGAAGCTAAGGCTGTACGACCCGCTTCAGCCCATAAATGGGAAATGTATTCCATTCTAGGTCTGATGTAGAGGAGTGCTAGATTTGATGGGCTGAAATATTTATTACACCTTTCCAGAAATCCAAGACATTTCGATGCTTCTTTGGAAACTGAGAAGATGTGATCTGTCCAATTTAACTTTTTGAAAATATTAATGACAAGAATACTTAGTGCCGGTGAATCTTGTAACTAATGCTCCATCAAGAGAAACGGGAGTGGTGAAGGTATGGTCTTATTTTAATAATATGAGACAACTTTGGGTCTTAGATGCATTGAATTCGCCGCAATTGATATTGTTAAGATCGCTATTCAATGAGCTAATAACGCAATCTCGTTTAATTCATGCTGCACTCCCCCTGGAGTCCGTAAGAGTGTCAAAGGAGTAAGTAAAATCAAGGGTACTGTAAACAGCGAAACTATGAACGGGATTGAAAATATGGGAAAACAGATCATTAATGAAAATTAAGAAGAGAGTTGGAGAGAAAACAGAGACTTGAGCCACACCGGCATTTATGAGATGTGATTCAGATGTAATGCCATCTAATTCAACACGTATGTGGCGACTAGATAAGAAACTTCCAATCCATAATAGAAGAGAATGGGAGAGACCAAGTTCTTTGAGTTTAGCTAAAAGGGCTGGATGCCAGACTCTATCAAAGACCCTTGAAATATCTAGGGCAACGATTTTGAACTCACCAAAATTGTGAAGACTACGGTTCCAACGTTCCGTAAGAAAGGTTAACAAGTCTCCAGATGACCGTCCAGCTCGGAAACCATGTTGGCGATCGTTGGTGAGATGATTACTTTCTAGATACTTCAGTAATTTGGAGTTAATGATAGATTCAAAAACATTTGAAAGAATTGAACTGATTGCGGGATCGCTACCCTCTTCTTTTTTGGGAATATGCTGAACGTGAGCTAGTTTCCAAGTAGTTGGAAATTTTCCTGTCCAATAAGACAAGTATAATAGTTTGCGCAGATGTTTAGCCAAGGATGAGGCACAGCTTTTAATTAACAGGGGCGAAAAGCCATCAGTGCCTGCGGCTTTGGAGACGTTAATCCCTTTAAGTACCTTAAATACATCTCTCGTACGGATGTGTATTGGCTCATGTACACATCCACACGGGAGATGTAAAACAGGTGTTTTTGAAGTGAGTGGAAGACGAGAATTTAAAGCAAATCTAGCAGGTAAAACATTAGCTTTATCCAGAGAGTCAACAATCACTTTACCATTATTAAGTAGGGAAGGTATTGAGGTATTGGTGAAGTTGCTCCTGATGGTTTTGACCAGGGACCAAAAGGCTTTGCTACCTTTGCGGATTTCCAAGATCCCTTGTCCAACATTTTGATCAAAAAGGAATTTTTCTCTCTGGATAATGGAGTTGCTGTTGTGACTCAGGTACCCAATGTCCCGAATCACAACCATAAGGCTTATACATCAATGTGTTGTCCTATACAATATATTGATGTACCACAAGATGACCCTGAAAATATGAAATTATTTATACAAAACTTTAATTGCATTCAAATTCATTCTCCCTTATTATAACAAAATGCAATTTAGCATAAATTGCATTTTGTTATCAGACACACATTCCACACACACGGTATGCATACTTACCGATATACGGTAAATACTTAGTTATATACGGTATATATACGGTATGCATACTTACCTATATACCTTCTTACTTTTTTTCCGTATCGTACGTACATACTTACTTAATCCAATCTAATTGTATGTACATACATACATACAATTATCACAATTATTCGCGCAGTCTTAAAATTAATATTTCAAGACGGGCGCAGAAGTGCATATCAGATTACAGTTTTGCATTGATGCATAAAGCTAGCATCAAAACTTTTTTACATTTTCTCACGTACGTTTTTTCTACGTCGTGAGAAAACAATAAAAAGAAAAAAGAGCTTTTGAAGCGATCACGGGTAGCAGGGTGCAATTTGCCGAAACCACAGGGAGTCGGTTTTTCAACCGCCGAGGAAGTAAGGCCAATCGCGATTTTGTGAAAAAATTAAATAAAAATCTTGTGTGATCAGTTGAAACCCCATATTTTTATAATATATATGTAAATTATGCGTAGATTACTCCGCCTAATTGTGTGACTCAACTTTTCTGATTTTTAATAAAGAAAAATATAACAACTAAAAACACTTTAGAGTTTTCTTGTTCTATGTCTTAACAATATCTTGTCAAAAAGGGAGTCTGTTTGCTCTCTGTCTGGAGCATGGCACACAGAATACAACATTGCAGGTGTTCCGCGCAGTCTTGTAGACTTGTTTCAGTTCCGGATATGGATGTGTTGTATATTTAGTATACCTAATATTCCTAGAAAACCTGAAAAAAGGGGGCATAAGATGAAATAAATTGTATTTCATACTTTTGTTACATAAAATGCAAAAAATTTTCAGACCAGCTAATCATGCTTAAAACAGGAATAAAGAAAATTTCATTAGCAATCTTCCTCATAATCCATAAATTTCAACAAGAATATTCTCATGAAAAATTTTGCATTCAGGAAAATTTGTCGGTAGAAAATACAAAAACAAAAGGAGAAAAAGAAATCAAGAGACAAATCGTACCTTCAGCATCATTTGTCGCGAGAATAACAATATGTTCGTACATACATGATACATAGTGACAAAAGTTTCCACGATTAAAAGAACGTGCAACAATGTATGCGCGGCGCAGTACCTGCTGCTGGGGACGGAGGCTGATGTTCATAAAAGCGTCAAATGAAATTTTTCCAAGCCACCGACCAGTGAAAAATTGTCTGGGCAAGATTGAGCAAGTGCAGAATAGAGATGAGAAGATAAGAAAGTGCAATAAAGCAAAGAGAGAGGTGTTTTAGATTATAACAGGAACTTATTAGTCCCACAAAAAGGTACGTAACAGATGGAATTAATAGGCGCGAAAAGCAGACTCTTTCGCTTTTATAGCTTGTTTGCACTTATCGTTAAACCATGAGCGACTTTGCTGTGGTTGAGATCTGCTGTAAAAATACGGAATGTATTCACGCATGCCAAGATTTAGTAAGTTAATGAATTCTCATGTGCATTTACCAACATACCGCGAAGCAAAACAGACCAGCCAATGAATTTCTCTACGATACTAATTGAGACTTTCGCAATCAGCATTCTTATTGTGCCGAATATGCCTTCTTATAGCTAGGGAAGTGGGGTGGCACAGATTTGAGGTGGCAAATTGAGCTGTGATTTAACAATGGTCTGAATTACCGAGAGGGGAACCGACTGAGATAGAATACTTTTCAGGATGAGATGTTAGAAACAATTCCAGTAAATTAGCTCTATCTCCAGCTGCCTCAGAAAATCCCGTTGGTCCATGCACTAGTTGCTGCAAATTAAAAGATTCACTGAAAAGTTCAACGAAACGGCCCGCAGGACTTCCGGTAGAAGAATGTCTGAGCCACGGTATGTTATGGACATTAAAATCGCCGGCCAGGATGATTTCGGAAGACGGGGAGAAAAAAATGTCAGCTCTCTGCGTTCACGCGTTCTTAGGCAGTGCCGCCCTAATATACATATAATGAAAAGCGAAATTTTTATGATAAGCCCACGAAGGAATTATCCAATTTGTGTCATTTTCGAACCGAAATTTACTTTTTATTTTAAAAGCTCGTGTGCAAAATTTCTCTAAAAGAATGTGTGCTCGAGTTATCGTGAGGGTGGGCAAACGGACAGTTGGATGGACGAACATGCTAAATTCAAAATATCTTTTAATATTTTGTGTGGGTATCCAATTCATTTTGCTCTACCATCATTATTTCGATGCGTTAAAAATGGAATGACAAACTTAGTATACCCTAGGATTTCATCACATAGGATATAAAAATATGTTTTCCTTGTTTATGATCAACCTGAAAAAATTTCCTAAAAAATTTTGCAAAACAGCAAAACAGTGTCTACATAAATGGTGTCTATAAGATTGACGAATTGATCATGAAGAGAAATCTTTTTAAAATATCGTAGGTAAACAATCTCCACAAATAAGGGAACGGAAATTATTTTCTTTAGTGCCCCTATACTATAATAATGGTTTTATACACTTTATCATATTTCTGCACACCATAATATATAAAGATTTTCCAGGCAGATTCCTTGAAGCGGTGTGATAAAAGTGTGATATCAAACTCCTACACCAAAAGAATGATTTATATGCACCAATTTTCATGTTAAGAGGATTTATTTGTATCTCCTACGAGATTTGTCATTTTAGGAGACATTATCGTAAAACAAGACCACTGAAGTGTTCAGCTTAAATATGAAAAGATAAGGCAATTTCACAAATTTTTTGTTTCCATTTATTGCATCTGGATTTATTGTGGGAGAGAATTTTGCTTCAGTTATTTTTGTAAAAAATTTAATTGCTCATATCGCTAATACTGTACTTCAACATATCGCTTTCCAATACGATCTTCTATTTATTCGCTTTCACTTATATTCACTGCACTGTCCAATATAAAACTGTAACCTGGTAGTGACAAGCGCCGTATTTATAATCTAAATTGTCCTAGAATCTCCCGGTATATTCCGCTCTCGAAACATCGATTGTCCGAACACAAAGTTGTTTATGTCCGTACTCCACAGATATCGTTTGCCCCTTTTCTGTTGGACGTAACAATATTTTATCTAATTATCTTTTACAAAAATAAAAAAAAAGGATTTATTGCTGGTGGATTTTTTATTGTCAGGATATCATCATGCAGGCATTTTGTTCAATATTATAATGCTTAAATGCTGGTCTTCGCAATAGCGGTATTTGTAATTTGGGGCGCCACAAAAAATGGTTGTTTCTATGCTGTTGGTAATTATTAATACTTCTGAGATTAGCTATGATATCCCGTTTTTGAATATACCGTTTTCAAAATGCCATTTTTTTATACAATCCCTTCAAGATCACTTTTTTTCAATATAATAAAGGTCCATTAAATGGAAGCATGATGCAGATGGGAGCAATACGAAATGCCGTGTACAAAAACTCCGGTTTGAAACAAAAATACCATAATTTTAAAAATAGAGTTTTTAGTTGATCCCGAGAAAATAAAAATAAAAATCTTTTTAGGCCACTTTTATGAATAAGACTTTTTTTCTTTTAAGAATTTTTTACAAAATTTAATCAGGAATATGACCCATATTGATAGCTATAAATGTTTTGGTACGATGTCCCGTTATTCGAAAAACTCTTTTCTTAAATCGAGTTTCCCAAAATAGCGTTGAGAAAATCCCGTCTTCAAAGCCTTCTACTTTAAATTTTTTTTTATAAAAACTCCGCTTTGAAAGGCGAAAATATTTCCACTATACTGTGACTGTATACTGCGGGAGCGATATGATATACAGTGTCCAAAACTGTAAACTAGATTTTATAATACCTATTAAAAAAAAAAGCAAAAAACAAAAAAAAGTCATAAGCTCTAAGAGCAATAAAATTACATCCTAGCTGAAAATAAAAGTTAAATAAAGTGAAAATCCATTGTTTTGTATAGCAACACCAAGAAGGGGCTGTCCAATTTAGCTAATTTCAACTCTCAACGTTGATGCGTTCTCCGTGTCCAGTGTCCAAATACATAGTGAAAAATCAAAGTGTAGTATGGAAACAACATGAAAGGGTCGCCCGATTTAGTCCATTTCCGAATATATATTTACTGTTTTTATGAAAACGCCGTATACAAATGCACTCTACGATAACGGGTTCTTAGGCATTATCCAAATATATATTGAAACACGAAATTTATGTATGGCAACCCTGTAAGCGGGTTACCCGATTTGTCTCGTTTTCGAGTTTGAATTTACGTTTTTTTTTAAAGCTTTTTTGTCCTTGTTCAGCATTTCAACTTAATCTAACAAGCAATTTTTTTTAGGACTGGGTGCGGTATTTAACTTTCTTCTATAGAGTATAGATGCTACTTTCATAGCCCAGTTTTTTTTTTAATCTAAAAATATCCCAGTTTTTAACAATGTTATTAAAAAGTTTTATAAACGAAAGTTTAAAAAAAGGGATCTTTATAGAATAGATGTCGATACGATTTCTTTATTGTCAAATTACGGAATTTTATAACACAGGTTTTTGTAAATACTAACGGGATTTTGCAATACATACTATATTCTCCAAACCAATTAGTTTATTTTCACGTTCGTTCTAGGAAATAGGGGCGTTTGGAACGCAATTTTACCGTAAGTTTATATGGATATGAATGCGCGAAAATATAGCTGTTACTCTGTTTCCAAAATGTTCTGAACAACTAGTACTTAATTACATAAAGGTTATGTTTAATTTTTAATAATTTTTGGTTAAATTTCAAGAAGTCTTGGTAAGTAATCATTCAAATTACGCTTGTGGAAATCATAAGGTATGGTAGAGCTTTAGAGCTATTGTCCGTCCATCTATTTGGTCGTATATAAATTTATGTTATGGTATCATACTATCATCAAATATGTATATGAAATGTAATTTACTTCAGCATAATTACTTCTCATGGGAAAATTTAGAATCAAAGAAAAATTTCAGATTGCATTTTATCGTTTACCGACTGCATGAAAAACAAAAGTGTCTCAGTTGATTTCATTTGGTGAGAAAATATTCAGTTTAGTAAATATTTTTTCCCATGAGAACTTTATGCTGACTAGACTTAAAACATGTATTTAAATGATCCAAGAGAAACACATTCGGCACAAATTCCAAAGAATCAGGGCATTCTAACCAAAGACACAGGCAGCAGCACATCCAGGAGAAACACACTCAGCGCCATTTTTCACGGATCAGGCAAGTCAGCGAGCAGCATCCAAACAATTTGTAACCAAGAAAGAGTGCCATCAGCAATACCAGACGTCCATAGGAGCTCACTACAAACCCAAGCAAGTACAGCATCATAACAAATCAGCACCAGGTCATCAAAGACCAACACCGTGTCTAACATAGACAAGCTAGTGTTGACTCAAACAAGCATTGGGAAGGCCAGCACTCAACTGTTTGGAAACTTCACCAAAGAAAGAACGGAACGCAGATCCACTGATAATACTATCAAGTACAAGCAAAGTCTAGACGAACAGTGGACTAAGTGGAGTAGAAACTGACACTAATGTCAGCCAAAAGGCAACAGCAGGCCACTATGCAGGAATTGACCAAACTTCTTAAGTCAATCGAGCAGGACAAGATTAGCCTATACTTACCAAGCTCTACCTGGCAAATAAAATCACTTCGATTAACGACTATTGGTCTGAAATAATGGAAAATCACAAAGAAATCATGGCTCATTGCAATCAATACAATTATAGTCCAAATTCATTCTCTCACTTAGAAATTCAATATCAGAGCATAAAGATAACTTTGGGAGAGCATCTTCAGAACAGCAATGTCTCTCCTCAGTATAAACTTCCGAAAATAACACTTCCAATTTTTGATGGCAGTTATATGAAATGGAAGCAATTTCAAGGCCTGTTTGTGCAACTCATTCACTATCAGCCAATTGGATCAGCTCAGAAAATATTTTATTTAAAGGGCAATCTGACTGGTGAAGCAAGCAAACTTATACGTCACCTGCAAGCAACAGATCACAATTATAAGGCTGCTTGGGATATCTTACTCTCTTAAACGAGCTACTGTCTCAAACATCCTTATCAACCGAAAGCTGCTCTGGATTAAGACGATTGCATGATACTGCTAAAGAGTGCATTGTGACTATTGGAAACTTCGACATTCAAACGGAGAATTGGGACCCTATAATGGAACACACTTTATTACAGAAGTTGGACAAGGAAAGCCGGAAGGTTTATGAATACTGAACTAGGTTGGGTTGTCTTCGGGAGGCTACCAGTATCGTTTCCTACAAGACACATTTTTTGTATAGCATCGCACCCATCATTAAAGAAACTACAGCAACAGGTCCAGCAATTTTGGAAAATTGAACAACACCACTCTCCGACCAAGCGGCTTACGGAGTTAGAGGTAAAATGTGAAGAGGACTTCCAAGAAACCTTTCATCGACTACCTTCAGGACAATTCATGGTTCAATTTTGTTAAGCATCCAGTCTGTCAGGGAGACTCAATTCAATTAGCCACCAAACGATTCCTTTCTCTGGAATGTAAGCTCACCAGAGATCCTAATTTAAAAAAAACCATACGCTGAATTTTTACATGTATATAAAACATTAGGACACACGGAGCGCATCAACTTTGAAATTCCACCAAAGTGTTATTTCTTCCTACCACATCATGGGGTTCTAAGCCCGAAAGATCTACAACAAAACTAAGAGTTGTCTTCGACGGATCAGCAAAAACCACATCAGGATTATCACTAAACGATTTTCTCGCTGTAGGACCGTGTACTCCGTCATATTTATTCACCATAATTGCAAGATTTAGAGCATACCGTTATGCTGTTACAGCCGACATAAGAGTATCGGCAAGTGCTAATTGAACGAGCTGATCGAAACTTTCAGCTAATATTATGGCGTGAATCACCCTATGCAGTACTACAAATTGAACAGTATCACGTATGGAAAAGCCTTAGCTCCTTTTTTGGCTACTCTCTGTCTAAAACAATTGGCCCTGGATGGAGAGGATACAATGCCTTTGGCAGCAGAAGCTCTGCAATTGAGCACATACATGGATGATATACTGACTGGAGCAGATACTCTAGACAAGGCGAATGCACTCAAAACTGAATTCATCACATTACTGAAAAGTGGTCACTTTGAATTAAGATAATTTTGTGCTAATCATTCAGCTATACTCAGTGATGTTCCTGAAGAGTATAGGGAGAATACCTTGCACATAAATAGTACAGAGGCAATCAAAAACTAGGCCTGGTTTGGCAACCAAAGGAAGATATATTCCAATGCCACGTAAATTCAGAAAAATCAGATAAAATAACCAAGAGAATTGCATTGTCTGACGTTGGCCGCCTCTTTGAACCACTCGCCCTCATTGCGCCAGTAGTAGTCTTAGGGAAACTCTTCATGCAAGAGTTATTGAAGTCATCCATAACTTGGAAAATCCAGCACATCTAAAGCATAAATGCATGTCTTTCAAAAAAAGTCGTGAAGAGGTAAGGCGAATAAAGATTCCCACAGCACTGATCATACTAGAAGCGGAACAAATTCAACTGCATACCTTTTCAGACAGCAGCACCCTAGTATAGGGTGCATGCTGTTATATTCGATCAATTGATAAATATGGTCAAATCCAGGGTTGTAAATGAGCGGACTCATTTATCATATCAACTCATCGCTCAACACAGGATTTGAGTCCGCTCAATCATTGAGTCCGCTCAACAGTTGAGCGATGGTTCATCTGTCGAAATTTGAGCGGACTCACTGGTTGAGCGGACTCAATCGTGAGCGGACTCAGTCTTGAGCGGACTCATTGCTTGAATTGACTTGAGCGGACTCAAGTCTTGAGCGGACTCACTGCCTGAGCGGACTCATCATTTAGTTGAGCGGACTCAAATCATATTTTAAATAACATAAGGAGAATCTGATTTAATTAAAATTGAAACTGAAATTTCAATAAAATAAGAAAAGCTTATAAAAAAATCATTCATTATATTATATTTTATTAATTTCGCTTCTGCTAATTTTCTTAGCCAACATTTCTTCTTCCTCCTTCCTTCCTTATTTAAAATATGATTTGAGTCCGCTCAACTCAAATGATAAGTCCGCTCAGGCAGTGAGTCTGCTCAAGACTTGAGTCCGCTCAAGTCAATTCAAGCAATGACTCCGCTCAAGACTGACTCCGCTCACGATTGAGTCCGCTCAACCAGTGAGTCCGCTCAAATTTCGAGCGATGAACCATCGCTCAACTGTTGAGCGGACTCAAATCCTGAGTTGAGCGATGAGTTGAGTCAAAATGTGAGTCCTTTACATCCCTGGTCAAATCCTTGTGAGACTACTTTGCGCAAAATCAAGAATAGTTCCGCTAAAATCAACAGCGTTAGCTCGACTAGAACTATGTGGAGCTTTGCTTATGACAGAACTGGTGGAGAAATTATTACAAGGCTTACCCATTAAAATTGAAAGGGTAACATACTACACAGATTCAACCACGGTTCTTCCATGGATCTTAAACCCGTCATATTCATGGACGACCATTGTCGCAAACAGGGTAGCGAGAGTACAGATTCTCAATACTCGAGATCAATGGAGGCACATCGAAGACACTCAGAATCCCGCTTATATTGCCTCCAGAGGCGCACTTCCGCAAGCTTTGGCCCAATTTAAACTATGGTTTAATGGGCCAATATTTCTCCTAGCAAAAGAAGACAAATGGCCAACACGTGGCTTTAAAATAAATCTGGAAATCTGAAGAAAAAACGCGATGATTTGCATTTTATAACAAATACGACAAAAGAGAGTTACACTGATATCATAATCAGCAGTCTTCTTTAAGCAAGTTAAAGCGAATTATTGGGAATTGTATCCGACCTGCTAATAATTGTAAACTGCTAAAGCAAATGGGTTCTTCAGGGGCATTGACCAGTGATCGAGCTTTAAAAGAGAATACATTTGTCTGAAAAAGAAGGCACGCTTGACAATAAAAGCCCCATTCTTACCCTCTATCCATTACTCGACGAATCAACTGACATCTTCAGGGTAGGAGTCAGATTAAGACACAGTGATTTCGAAAGGGACGCAAAATACCATATTATTCTGCCTACGGATCATATAGTCACCGAGCTTCTAATACGGCAAGTGTACCTCAGGCATATGCATGCCGGTCCACAAACGTTGACTGCTATAGTAAGGCAACGATTCTGGCCCTTAGATGTCAAGAAAATTGCTCAGAAAATAGCACAAGAATGCATTACGTGTTTCAGATGCAAATCGCAAACCATTACTCAATTAATGGGAGATCTTCCAACGGAGCGTGTATAACCAAGACGGCCATTTCGTACTACTGGAGTTGACTTTTGTGGACATACATTATGATACTAGAAAAAGGGCACCAACTACGGCATATATTGTAGTATTCATATGCTTTAAAACTAAGGCAGTCCACTTAGACCTCGTTAGTGATCTCAGCAGCGAGGCATTTATCTACTCATTAAAATGGCGTATGTCTCGAAGAGGTCTTTGTCGTACAATACACTGTAATAATGCTACCTACTTCATCGGGGCGAAAACAGAATTAAGCGAAGGCGTTCACCACTCTCATTTCAATCAAAAATTCAAGACCTTTTTCAACTCAACTACATTGAATGGAAGCCAATCCTTCCTATATCTCCTCACTTCAGAGGCATGTGGGAAGCCGCGGTAAAATCCGCCAAATATCATCTTATACGCCAATTAGGAGCAGCCAACGTAACATATGAAGAATTCTAAACAGTAATAACTCAAATTGAAGCCATTTTGAACTCTCGACCCCTCACACCATTATCATCAGACCCGAATGATTTTGAAGTGCTCACTCCTGGACATTTCCTCACAGGCGCTCCATTGAAGTCCTTCGCGGAACCTGCCATAACAGAAATAAATTTCAACATACTTTCCAGATATCAACGTCTTCAAAATATTCAACAGAATTTCTGGAAACGTGGGTCAACAGAATATTTTAACCAGTTGCAAACAAGAAACAAATGGGTCGAGAGTAAACCAAACGTAAAACCTGGCGCAATGGTATTATTAAAAGAACTGAACGCGCCACCACTCAAATGGCCATTAGGTCGGATTTTGGAGACAATTGAAGGTTCTGACTAAAAAATACAAGTTATCATCTTAAAAACAGCAGCAAGTACCTATAATCGAGTATCACGAAGACAACTATAATTGTAATACTGTACGCACCACTCTACTGTTTCGCAGTCGCCGTGCCAAGAAAAGGCATCCACAGTAGTCGAGTACTGACGTGCTATCAATCGGACGCTTTTTTGTTTTATTCGTTCTCTTTTTAAAATAAAATAAGATATGTAATATCGCGAATCATTCTTTTTATTATTAAATCCTGGATCCCATCGTCTCACAGTTATTCCTGACACGAGCAATTCGTAATGTATGCCCATTGGCCATTACCCATAGAAGAAGACACTACAGATGTCATATCAAATACTACAGCAAGTCAAAAGAAGAAATTACCGGAAGTAAGCCCAGACCAAATCATTAAAAGAAACCAAAAATCTTCACGTGAGACAGCCCAAGAGAGTCATCAAGTTAACCAAACGACACATGCAATAACAGCTGACAAGACGACTAAATCACAATTTTGTCCAATTAATACCGACTGGTTAAAAAGGATCAAGAGCTATCCAGGAATATGCTATGACAACATAGGAGAATTAAGTATAATTTAAAATAATTGGAACTTAATAGAATATTACAACTTAACCAGCTACTGGAGATAATTACAAGTCTTGGGCAAAACAATAGACAACATCAATTACCTCTGTCATTATTTAGGAGAAGCATGAAAGCACTACTGCATAACAATAACCAATCAATTAAACCTTCAGGTAGCTACACTACATCATAACAATCAAGTTTTCAGAACCAATCATGGACATTCAACACGACTCAAACGATCACCATTTAAATAATTGGCACCAATAGAAACAAGCTATTGGGAATTTTAGATGCAGAATTTGGAAAGAACCTGGAAAAAAACAATTGACGACATTACATTCAACGAAGTCGGAGTCAGGGATCTCGGCACTAAGCAAACCTCCATCATTGATTCAACTCTAAAATTAATCAAAGGGGATGAAGAACGAATTGACAAACTATTCAGAGCAAGTGATCAATGATCTCATCAGTGTGTACAATAATACCACTAAAAAAATGGCAGGACAGCATTTCACTCAACTCGTCACAACAATTTCAATACACGCAAGTTTAATCATCATTCGTTATCAACAAAATCAGAACTCCTTACTCTCGGCACAGTTCTTAGGTGTTAACCTACATCGAGATAAATTTTTGACATTAACCACACAACAAGTCACACATTGCGTGAAGCTTTCAGAAGTGAAGCACCCATGCCCTGTCACTCAACCATTAGCACCACTAAGGAATAATCACCACAACTTCGAAATAAATTTACTCCAACCAAGATCTGCTGTATCATCCAGCAGTTGTGAGTTAAAAACCAGCAACATTACTGAATGGTGGCAAGAGCTTCCCAGCAGAAATACATGGATATTTTGGGTAAGGGACGAAACAACAGTGACCATAGTCTGTGGATTGAACAGCACTCAGGAAGCTCTTAAGTGCCAGCGTATTCTCAGATTCCACAACCAATGCAGCTTAAAACATCATATGACCATACTAACGTCCAGTAGAAAATACTCTAGCATCTTGAGAGGCGCGTTCATACCCACTCTCAACATGTCTATCTACGCAGCAACTAACCAGCTGTGGAATTAATCAATAAGCACCTGAACCAAATATTCCATCATCAAGGGAAAATTGAGTTACTTAGGCAAACTATTAGTGAGCTACAAAACGCATCCAAGCACCATTTTTCCCTCGGGCCACATGAGCTTCATCAGTGTACGGTCAGTTACACCAGCCTTCTCATAGGATTATCTTTTTCTGTAGTGATGTCCTACTACATTTTTTTTCATCAGAAGCACAGCCCTAAATCCGGGCCACAACAGCGGGAAGAAGACTTTGAACTCCAGACGGTGGTTAAGATGGGGGTTTGGCTTTGGTAGTATGCTTTACGGCACGTGTAAAGATATTTCCTATTGAAGCTCAAGTGACTCCTCACGGCACGTGTAAGAAGCGGTGGTAATAAAATCCTTGATTTGGAATTGAGTTTAGACCTTTTGAACAATAAAAAAAGTACTGATATCCACTGATAAGTATTTATTGACTTGAACTTCACTTTGCTAAGGTTACAATCAGAGTGGTTAAAGGCAACGCTACTTCCCTATTGTTAGGCTACAAAAACTACATCGACAAGTATATACAAATCTATATTAATATTACGTACATGTGCAAGATGATAGAGCGAGGCATTATTTATTGTATATGTACAAAGCATACTAGTTACATGTGTATATCGATCAAGTGTGTATTTTAGCAGAAAATTAATATGATTGTCTACAGGAAATGTAACTAAATAAATCACTACAGTTGCAAACAAAATTATTAAAAATAATTAACATTGAAGTAAACTCAATGTTTCTTCTGACTACTTCTTATGGGTCAGAACATCCTCCCGCCGGTTAAGAACACGGTTTCTTAACTAATTTACTGGTAGTTTGAAAATTTTGGTGATTGCTCTGTCAAATATTCCTCGTTTAGTTCGTATACTAACGACGCGTACTAAGTTGTCCTTCCCAGGATGACAGGCTATTACACTTCCGATTAACCATTTCGCTGGGGGTAAGTTGTCTTCCCGGATAAGTACAAGCTCTCCTTCTTTCAAATTGTCCTGCGCATTTCTCCACTTCGATCTTTCTTGCAGAGACGTCACATATTCGTTCTTCCATCGTTTCCAGAAACTTTGCATCAGTTGCTGGACATGCTGCCATCTCCCTAAGCGGGATATCTTTACATCTGTGATATCAACTTCGGGAAGCGTTGTCAGTGGTTCTCCGACTAAAAAGTGGCTGGGTGTCAGCGCCTCGAGGTCATTTGGATCTGATGATAGCACTCCATATGGCCGAGAGTTTAGTATGGCTTCTATTTGACACAGGAGCGTTGTTATTTCTTCAAGACTCAGCACTGTCTCCCCGATGACTCTACGCAGGTGCCATTTCACGGATTTTACGCCGGCTTCCCAGATGCCACCGAAATGGGGGGCACCAGGAGGGTTGAGTCGCCATGTTTCTCTATGCTGGGAAAGAAAGGTTGAAACCAATGGATTATTAGCATTCGATATTGCAAGCTTCTGTAATTCTTGTACGTGCTTTCTACCACCAACAAAGTTTGTGCCATTATCACAAAAAATCTCTAACGGTATTCCGCGTCGTGAAATAAAACGTCGTAAGGAAGCTGTGAAGGCTTCTGCAGTGAGACTACTAACTACTTCAAGATGTAGAGCTCTTGTAGCAAAGCAAACAAACAAGGCTATGTAACCTTTAAATGTCTTCGCACCTCGTGTGACTCTTGAGCACAAGTTGAAGGGTCCAGCGTAGTCGATCCCAACTCTGGAAAATGGACGAGAAATGGTCACACGGGCTTCTGGAAGGTTTCCCATGAGTTGTGTCGTTTTGGAAGCGCGAAATTTGAAACATGTGATGCATTTGCCTGTGACCTTCTTGACCTCGTCTCTAATACCAATAATCCAAAACCGTTGTCTGATTAATCCTATCAGCAATGTTGAACCAGGATGTAAATAAATTTGGTGAAGTTCCAGAATTAGTGAAGACGTGATGGGATGGCCCTTGGGAAGGATTATTGCATGCCTTGCATTAAAGTTGTGAGCGGAGTTTTGAATTCGGCCCCCCACTCTTATGAGTCCATCCGTATCAAGAAACGGATGTAATCTTGCCAGTTTACTGTTTGATTTGACAGGTTTCTCTTCCTTTAACTGCTTGATTTCCGGTTCAAACGCAGAACCTTGGACGGCTCTAAGGCAGGACGTCTGAGCATACGATAGCTCTTTTGCAGATAAAAGGTTGTGCTTTCTAGTTGACCCCTGGGTTTTGCAATTGTACACAAACCGGTGACAGTAACCAATGATTCGTATAATTTTTGAGAAGGACGAAAAATGAAAGAATAATTTGGAAAGATTGTTTTCTTGTTGAGCTTCTTGATAATGCGATAGAATGATGGATCTCTTCTCTTCCCGTATAACCTCCGATTTGAACTCTACCCCTGGATGAGAAGGCCATTCGCTCGGTTCACTAATCAGCCACTTCGGTCCATTCCACCACATATCAAAGTGAAGCAGTTCATTTGGAGATAGTCCTCGCGAAGCAGCATCAGCAGGATTTTCGGTAGAGGGTATATGTCTCCATTGTTTTCTGGGAATCATATCTAAAATCTCTGACGTCCTGTTGGCCACAAAGGTTTTCCAGCGTCGAGGAATATCTGATAGCCAAGAGAGCACTACCGTGGAATCTGTCCTGGCATGAACTCCTACATCTGTCAGAGAAAGTGACTTCATTACCTTTGCCATTAGTCTGGCAAGCAGCAAGGCTCCGCACAATTCAAGTCTTGGGAGAGAGATTTGGTTTAATGGTGCAACCTTCGTTTTTGAAGCGATAATTCGTGTTAGAGGCCTTCCATTTCTATCCGACAGTAAATGACCGCGGCATAAGCAAGCTCTGAGGCATCTGCAAAACCGTGTAGCTGAATACCTTCACTATTGCTGTAAATATACCTGGGAATTTTTACAGCTTCTAGTACTGGTAACTGTTGCGTTATGTCTTTCCATTTCATCATGATGTTGTCTGGCAATGGATCGTCCCAATCGTGTTTTGTCAACCAAAGTAGTTGGTAAAGGATCTTAACAGATATCACCATTGGGGCCAGCCATCCCATTGGATCGAAAATACGTGAAGACTCACTTAAAATGGTGCGCTTAATGTGCTCAGTAGAATTTATTGGAGCAATTTTAAACGAAAAGGTATCTGCTTGTGGGTCCCATTGTATTCCCAAGATTTTCGATACTTCAGAGCCATCGTCAATCGAAACAACGTTTTAAACTACAACGTTTGAATTGTTATGTTTCAAGAAATCTCGTGAATTAGACCGCCATTTGGTTAGATCGAAACCACTGGAACTCAAAATTTCGGTAAGTTGATCTGTAAGCGTTATAGCTTGGGTAAGAGAACTTGCTCCACTTAGAAGGTCGTCCACGTAAAACATTGTGTTTATAACGGATGCAGCTTCTGGGAACTTCGATTTATTATCCTCACTAATTTGTTGCAGAACTCTTGTTGCAAGGAATGGTGCACATGCTGTGCCATATGTTACGGTAGTAAGCCTATAATGCTGGACTGGAAGTGACTGGTTTTCCCGCCAAACGATCCTCTGAAAGTTTCTATCGGCTTCGGACACTAATACCTGTCTGTACATCTTCCCTATATCCGAACAAAATGCGATTTCATACCTGCGAAAGTTTATTAGTGTTGTCAGTAGATCCGGTTGTATTGTTGGACCAACCATTAGCTTATCATTAAGGGACACACCAGAGCTTGATTTGCAGGAGCCGTCGAAAACAACTCGAATCTTTGGTATAGGCTCTCTTTTGAAGACGGCGTGATGCGGAAGGTAAAATGATTTCGATGCTTCAACATTTAGTTCCTCATATGGTACCTTTTCCATGTGTCCGAGCTCCTCATATTCCTGCATGAATTTCACATATTGCTCTTTCAAGCTAGGGTCTTTTAGAAAGCGACGTTCCATGGCATATTGACGCATTATGGCACTTTGTTTTGATTCTCCAAGCGCCCCAATCTGCCTGCGAAAGGGCAATGAAACACTATACCGGCCAGTCCTCTCACGCTTATAGTTGCTTTGGAAGTGCAGTTCGCACTCATTGTTTTCATCTGTTAATTGAACTTCTTTGGAAAAAGGGTGCTCTAATTCCCAAAAACGCGCAAGAGATTTATCTATATCTGTTGATATGCTTATGTGATGACTTGTCAAGGTTGGATGAGTTGTTGGAAAATTACCGAAAAGTACCCACCCGAATATTGTTTCTTGAGCAAAGGCACGACCAAGTTCGTCAATCTTCTTGCCAGGCTTTAAGACTTCAAAAAAGTGGTCAGAACCGAGAATGATATCAACCGATGAAGGTGTGTTGAAGCAAGGATCAGCAAGCTTGAGTTCCTCAATATGAGACCACGTTGGTATAACAAAGCTTTCAGACGGGATTAAAGAGGTGAGCTTGTTCATAACAAAGGCAGCTACCTGGATGTTCAGCGTTTTTTCCCATCTGGACGAAATACTTAATAGGATTTTCCTTTCGTAACTCCTACGCCAGAAGATGCTAGTCCGCTTATTGATACTCGTGCGTTTTCACGCTTGAGCGAAAGTCTTTGCGCACACGATTCAGAAATCAGAGACACTTGAGACCCTGAATCTAGAAGTACCCGACATTTTTGAACATTACCATAGTTATCGAGAGCATGAACTACAGCCGTTGGTAATAAGTTTGTCACTACTGGATGTGATGATTTGACACAAGAATTCAGAGATGAAAGCTCACTTGCTACAGAGCAGGAGGCCTCCGTGGTTACTTTATTTGTGTTGATAGAAGAAGTTGATAATGGAGTGTTGATTGTAGTGGTTGAAGGTAGAGGGTTGATTGAAGAGGTTGATTGTTGAAATTGCGACGGATTACGATTGATATGATCTTCAGAGTTGACTGAGATCATCTGAGTGTTCAATAATGTTGCTTTGTCTGCATTTGAACCATTTGACTGTAAAGTATGAGTAGCTGTCTTGTTCTGAGTGGAAGCACCATGAAGCAATGAATGATGATTGCCTTTACAATATCTGCAATGGATCTTGGAATGACAAGCCTTAACTGAATGCGTAGATCCTAAGCACATAAAGCAAAGGGATTGTGTGATTACCAAAGCCTTGCGATTAGCTGGAGATTGAGCTTTGAATTCATCACAATGGTATAGAAAGTGATTATCACTACACTTTGGACAGCTTATTTGATTAGAACTTGAATAGGAAACAGTATGAAAAGATTTCATTGACGTTGCCGCACGCTTGGACATGACCGCGCAAGTTTCTAAAGCATCACATCTCTTATTCAGAAACTCAATTAATTCATCAAACTTTGGGAATACCTTATTAGTTATTTCCTTTGACCATGCTTCACGGGTATCGGCGTCTAATTTGTTAACGACTATGTATATTAACCAAGGATCTCTTGCCTCGGCTGAAGGACCTAAAGTCTTTAATCCCCGAATGACCTCATCACACAAATCACACATGCTCCTCAAAGGCTTTATTGAGAGCTGATTTAGATGAGGCTGCTCTAGAAATATCTTCACAAGACTTGTCATTATATGACCCTTTTTATCAAATCTCTCCTTCAATTTTTTCCAAGCTTCTTCATAATTGGAATCGCTGATTGCGAGATGACGAATGATATTAGCTGCATTTCCCTTCAATAGGCCTTTAAGGTTCTGAAATTTTTGACATGATGACAGCGATGAATTGCTATGAACTGCCGCTTCGAACAAATCTTGAAAGCTTGGCCATTTTTGTACTCCCCAGAGAAGCTAGGAATATTTAGTCGAGGCAAACGAGTGTTCGTTGCAGGCTCATTATTACTCCGATCAAGAAATGATTGTTGCTGGCTAAGCAAATGAGAAAGGGTTAGATTTATTTCCTCATGTTGTCTACTAGGTTGTCCCACATTAGGTGTTCGAGATCTTAGCGCACCCAATAAGGAAGACCTTGCCTCAAAGAATTTCGTTTCATACTCCTCCATTTCAGACGTTTGATCATCAAACGTAAGCAAAACATCTTCAATATTACAAAATTCTGACCAATTATCATTGAGTCTCTCCAAACGCGACGATATGTTATCAATGCTAGTGTTTGCTGTAACACTATCCGCAAAGGTCTTAATCCGCGTAATTGTTCCCTTTACCCTTCCTCTTCTTTGTAATAATACACTTTTACTATCAGGTTGTTGTGCCGTGGATGAAGCACAATATATTTCAAAATTTCAAAATTCAAATACTTTTAAAAGTTAATAAATTTGGTATGAAGCCCTTTTTCACTACAAACTAGATTAAATCGTAATTGTCCAATCCCTTTTTATTTATTTATTTTTTTTACAGTTCACACAAATTTCTCAAATTCAGTAAATGATAAGCCAATTGTTTATAATTTTAATTCGAGAGTTTATCGTTTTAATTTAAGGGAATAACGTCACTCAAGAAAGCAGACAACTTAGATAGGTATTCATTCATATCACACTCATTAAAGAAGTTGGGTTATTAATTTTATAAAATTTGCAAAAAAGTGCAACAGCTTTAAACAAAATAACTGGTTTAATGAACAAACAATGCAATTGTTATCAGATCTACTTGCCACTAATCTCCCAACCAACTCTCAATGATGTTTCTAGAAATTTTAGATATGTATGTATGTAAATGAATGCGCACTTATTTGATATGAATTCACTGTTTCTATTTGATGAATCAAATGATCATGGCACGATATGATCGAAATTGCTCAAATTTGATTTATTTTTATCACTTCAAATTTTTTTGTAATTTTTAAATGTTCATTGCTAGGGCTATATTTATACAAAGTCTTCTGCACTTGTTGCAAATGTAAATTTTCGATTAAAGATATTGTGATCACCGCACGTTATGATCACTGTTTTTGTGAAAATTTCCAAATTATAAGATACAGAAAAATGCTACTTATCTGATATACTACAATAATGTTGATTGAAGTATTCCGTTATCCGGCTTTGAAGGACCAATGGTTAAGATGGGGGTTTGGCTTTGGTAGTATCCTTTACGGCACGTGTAAAGATATTTCTAATTGAAGCTCAATTGACTCGTCACGGCACGTGTAAGAAGCGGTGGTAATAAAATCCTTGATTTGGAATTGATTTTAGACCTTTTGAACAATAAAAAAAGTACTGATATCCACTGATAAGTATTTATTGACTTGAACTTCACTTTGCTAAGGTTATAATCAGAGTGGTTAAAGGCAACGCTACTTCCCTATTGTTAGGCTACAAAAACTACATCGACAAGTATATACAAATCTATATTAATATTACGTACATGTGCAAGATGATAGAGCGAGGCATTATTTATTGTATATGTACGAAGCATACTAGTTACATGTGTATATCGATCAAGTGTGAATTTTATCAGAAAATTAATATGCTTGTCTACAGGAAATGTAACTAAATAAATCACTACAGTTGCAAACAAAATTATTAAAAATAATTAACATTGAAGTAAACTCAATGTTAGTTCTGACTACTTCTTATGGGTCAGAACAGACGGTATGAAAGAAATCGTTCTTCATAGGGACGGGGAAATTTTATCCTGTCGTACTATCATCAAATATGTATATGAGAATTAATTTACTTCAGCAAAATTACTTCTCATGGGAAAATCTGGAGACAAACAAAAATCTCAGAATGCATTTTATCGTTTACCGACTTCATGAAAAACAAGTGTCTCATTTCATTTCATTTGGTGAGAAAATATTCAGTTTAGTAAAAATTCTTTCCCATGAGAACTTTATGCTGACTAAACTTAAAACATGTATTTAAATAATCAGATTTGTTAAGAAAAATAACACCTGTTAAAAGTAGGGAATATGTCAAATTTGGGTGCTGCTATTTTATGAATGGCATCATTTAATAATTTATACAAAGCCATCGAGCAGATTTGACACAAGTACGATAAATCTATTTAAAATAGACGCGAAGAAGAGATTTACAATTATTTTCAATTTTTCACGGATCATGATAAAAATAATTACTTAGTTGGTAATAGGCCTCCACTTTTCTCTTTAAAAAAAAGGGAGGGACGAAAATAAGAGATTTCTACTCTAAGCATTATTCACTTTAAAGGAATCATAAAATTTAAATATTTTAGAAGTCTTTCTTTGAAGGGTGTAAGCTTGGCTGCTCCTCTATGTTTATTTTGAAACATTATAAATTGTTTTAAATATGGAATGTATGGGGTTACACGACCCGGTGGTTCAGTAATATTTCAGAAAAAAACCACATGATTATAAGCCATTGTTTATTTTCCAGAATATTCCGATATTTCGGCCTTTGATGTAGAGTTGTAGACGATTATCGACGCCAAAAATTCGGTATATCAATTTTACTTTAGTGGGCTGTTAAAAACCTTATGTCAAAGATTAGAAAAAAACAAGTTAAAAATGAATGACTAAGAGACAAAAATAGCCGCTATCAAAAAAATATCAAATAATCAATAACAATATTAGTTTGTTAGTCACCGTATTAGTTTGTTTTTCTTTGATCGTTATTTTATTTATTTTTCTATTTTATTTAATCTTTTTAAAATGTTTGACTTTGCTAAAAATTGTACTACTGTTATTGATTATGTGATATTTTTTTGGAGCGCAGCTTTTTTTTGTCTCTCTAGTCTTTTGTTTTTAACTTGTTTTTATTTAGTCTTTGATATAAGATTTTTAAAAATTCATTAAAGTAAAATTGATATACCGAATTTTTAGCCTTGATAATGGTCTAAACCAAAGACGGGTATATCAGAATATTCTGGAAAATAAACAATGGATTAAAACTATATGGTTTTTTCTTAAATTTTCCTGGATTACCGGGTCGTATATTCCCGTACACTCCATATCTAACGGAATTTAAGGCCCACAAAACTCTTTTTCTCATTACAAATTGTTGTTTAACAAACAAACGTAAGTATTGCAAATATCGCAATTAGTATTAGATTGTGATTGGTATTAATTTTAAGACCTTCAATTTCTTCTTACATTCTTTTATTAATTTCTAATTTCTAATTTTATTAACCAATTTATTTATTATTTGATTTTTGTTATTTTTCGTTATCTTTTTAATTTTTAAATTGTTGAATTTTTCATTTTTCTTTTCTGTGGGCTCTGTACCTTTAAGTTCTCTTTTAATTTTTGATTTTTGGATTTTTTTAATCTTATTTTTTTTTAATTTAAGGTTTTTTTTCAACCTAATGGTACGATATAAGACATTGTAATCTTCTGTACAGTGCATAATAAATGTATTGTATTGAGTTGTATTGTATTGTATGGTATTCTATTGTTCCTGGTTTATACTGAACATTTATTTTGAAAGCAAGATGGTAAGCAGATGTAAAATCGCTTTTTATAACAACAAAGGATAATTAATTCGTCTAAAGTAATTAAGACCGTTACTCTTAAATTAAGATTTGTTATTAACGCACGATTGTATGAAGTTACGAGTATTTTTACTTAAATTATATTTCGGTTTACTTTAATTTGTTGAAACTATAAAAACAAAACTTTCATATTGAAGATTTCCTAGGTTAATTTGACTCACACTGGAATTTCCACTTCAAAATGGTAACCAATAAAACTATGAGGACATTTAGATCATGCCAAGATAATTGAGCTTTACACTATTATGGGAAGGCCTGTTGTTTTTATTAATCCACATTATTTTTAATTATTTGATAAATTTCGTTTCAATATAGCTGAACAATATCCATTTTGATTCTAATATTGTAGTTTCTTTTGTGGACTGTAAAACTATTTCGGTTATTTTCAGCACTTTTAAATTGCTTTTCGGACTAATTTGAAGCTCCAGGGAACAAATGAAGGAAGCATGTGAAACTAATAAAATTAAAGAACTTAAGCCTTAACGTACTCCCACCGCAATTGATTTTTTAACTACTCTAACTCTCTACCAAACGTAGCTTAATTATTCAAATGATTGCTCTTTTGTAGATTCCAAGTTCAGTCTGGATGGAGACAACATGTACCAACTCCTCTTTTCCAGGATGAACTTGTACTGTGCGCCCTAAGAGCCATTTTGTAGGAGGCATATTATCTTCTCGGATCACTACGAGATCTCCTTCAGTTAGAGAGTTGTGTGTCGCCGTCCATTTCTAGCGTTCTTGCAGTAAAAAAAAATAATCAAGACGCCATCCATCGCTTCCAAAAATCGTGCATCATTACTTGGATATGCCGCCAGCGATCTAGGAGTGATATTTTGCTTTTCACTATGTCTGATCCGGGGAGTATGGTAAGAGCTTCGCCTATTAGGAAATGGCCCGACGTTAAAGTCCTCAGGATCAGCTGACAATGCATAGATTGGTCTGGAGTTGAGTATGGCCTCGATTTGTGACAATATGGTGGTCATTTCGTCGAAGCCTAAGATCGTCTCAGATGATGGAATTACGGAACGGACTGCAGCCTTCCAGAGACCACCAAAATTGGGAGCACTCGTGGGGATGAGTGCCACGTAATGCCCTGCTGAGAAAAAAAGGCAATTAGTGGGTCTTTGGATGCAGATAAGACTAATTTGTGTAGTTCGTTTACATGCTTAATTTCTCCTACAAAATTCTTCCCGTTGTCACAGTATTATCCTTCTGGATTCCGCGGAGAGAAATGAATCGCCGGAGGACAGCGACGAATGCATCATTAGTTGGACTGCTCACTAACTCAAGATGTAATGCTTTCGTTGCGAAGCAAACGAACAGTGCGATGTATCCCTTCATTGCTATTCTGGTGCTCAGTGTGAAGGGACCAGGAAAGTCGGCACCTACTTGTGCAAATGGACTTTATATGCTTACCCTAGGTTTTGGTAGATTCCCCATCATCTGAGTAGTCGTAGCTGTTTTGTGTCTTAAGTAGGTGAAGCATTCTCTGCAAAACTTTCGAGCAACAATCCTAATACTGAGTATCCAATATCTCTGTCGAAGAATAATTATTAGAAGCGAAGGTCCTGTATGAAGGTATAAATGATGAGTGTCTCGTAAGAGTAATGACATTGTGATCATTTGGTAAACATTTGGTTAACATTAAAGCTGTATTCTGAGTTTTGCAAGTGGACTTCCAACTCTCATAATTCCATTTGTATTCAAAAAACAATTCAGTTTTGATAGGGTGCTGGCAGCGACGATGGATCGATTTAGCTTCAGATTTTTTATTTCTGTGATAAATGAGCTTTCTTGCATCCATTTGATGCACACTATGATACTTTGGTTGACTTCCTTTGTGAATAAGAATAAGTGATAAACTTCTGATTTCTTTCAGCTTTCGACTATTATCACAAAATCTCAAGAAATTGATAACTATGGGTATAAATTTATAAAAAGACGAATATCGAGTGGACAACTCCGTCAGGGAATCGTTGCAAATCTCTAAAAGATGAGACAAAATACTTCCTTTCCATTCCTCTTGACGTTCACAGTCCTCAGCTTGTACTGGCAAATTGGAGGCGTATTCGACTGGGTCCTTCGATAGCCAAGGGCGTCTATTCCATCAAAGCGATAGATGGGTCAAATCTGAAGATCTGACAGCCCGTGATGCGGAATCTGCAGCGCTATTTTTCGAAAATTCATGTTTCTATTGGGCTCTGGGTAGTTGATCTAAAATTTCATCGCCGAGGAACGTCTGAAAGGTAAGCTAGTACGGTTGAGGAGTCCTTCCAATATACTTATATTTTCTAATAAAAATGCATTGGAGACCATCTTCATCAGCAACAATAGAGCACAAAGTTCCAGTCTGGGAAGTGAGACTTGTCCTTAAGGGCGACTTTGGTTTAGGCGGCTACTATTCTAATCGAAATCTATGCATCATTTCTCTGGCTTCTACAGCAGACTACGGCCCCATATGCAAGCTCCGAAGCATCTGAAAATCTATGTAATTCACTGCCCAATTTTATTATACAAATTCTCCTTGAAATTTTTACGACAAATTTGCTTGTAAGTCGCTCCATTTTTTCTTTATTTCAGCGGGCAGGACTTCGTCCTATTCGTTCTTAAGAATCCACAGCTTCTGAAATAGTATCTTTATTAATATTAGTCTAGGAGCTAACCAAAAAATCAAAAAGTCAAAAATTCTCGATAGTATCTTTTTTTGTGTCTGCTTGAGACGTACTTAGTTTAAGATGAAAGAAAACGTGTCAGTTCCAGGATTCCATTTTATACCTAGAATCATCGTAGTGTCACAGTTGTCTCTGATTTTGAGAATATCTGTGCGTGAGCTGCCATGACGGATTGCTTTTCTATCATCAGCAGCGTTTGAACACCATTTCACTAATGAAAATCTACTTGACTTTAAAACCTGTGAATCGACTTTGTAGCGCTATCGCGTCTGAGAGGGAGTCGGCACCAGATGGAAGATCGTCGACGGAAAAGGCCTGGGAAAGTCCTTTTATGATCTTCGCCGATTTGATTCAGTGAAGGATGAAGCTGATGTACCGTAAGTCACGGTCTTTAACCTGTAATGCTTTATTGTATTTACTGGAAATGAGGGATCTTCCCGCCAAACTATGCGTTGGTATTCCCTGTCTGAAGGTGCAATAAGTACTTGGTAGTACATTTTTTGCACATAAGCTGAGAGAGCTCTCTTATTGTTGCGAAAGCTTTTCAAAGCTAACGCCAAATCCCTTTGAATTGTTGGCGTAACAACTAAGTTGTCATTTATTAAAATCCCCGCCCTTGTTTTGCAATATCTATAGAATATTACGCGTATTTTTGGGTTTAGCTCATTTTTAAAGACCGCGTGATGAGGAAGATAGAAGCAAAGATTATCTTCAATTTTAATTTCCGATTCCGATATTTGTTCCATGTGCTCGAGCTGCTCGTATTCGTGCATGAAGGCTGTGTACCCGTTTTTATAACTGTCGTGTTTGGAAAAGCGACATTCAACGGATTATAAACGCTAAGTGTATTTCGTTTTGAATGTCCTGAAAGTTTTTCATCTTTTTTAAAAGGTAGCGATACTATATATCGACTGTCTGCAGCGCGTGAGGATATCTTTTGGATGTGTATTTCCGCTTGCATATCCCCTCCACTTAAGGTTGGGGACTCTAATCCCATATTGTCAGTTGTCCAAAAGCATTATAAAGTTTTGTTGAAATCAGTCAACGGTGATATGCTTATGCTCAAAGCCGAGGAGTGATTTGCAGAAAGGGTGCCTGCCATTACCCAAGCAAATATTGTATTGTGAGCAATTGAATGACCTTGATTGGAAGATTTATGAAAATCTGGATCGGCCACTTTAAGAGTCTTTGACGGTACGTAGGATATTAAATTATCCATAATTTGCGCGACTACTTGGAGTCTATGAGAATTTTCCCAATGTGGAAAAATATCTGAGTAAAGCTTTCCGTTAGTGTGCATAACGCCAACTGATGATAGTCCGCTAATGGCAAGCCTGGCGTTATAATGCTTCAGTCTAAGCCGGTGAGTGAGTTGCTCAGAATTGAGTGATATTTGTGAAGCTGAACCAAGAGTACCCTGCAAGAGTGATACTGTTCATTGATATCCATTACATTACACAAAACGGTGAGCATAATATTGACGGTTGAAAAGGCGTCTTTAGGTTTTAGGTGTTAAGTGCTGATAATAGAGGGTCTACATGGCAGCATTAGGTTTGATTGAAGAATCGGTATAATGTGTTGATTGTTGAGAGTTGATTGAAGAAACAGACTTGATTGAAGAAATAGTGTAGTACGTAGCGCTGTAAAGGCAGCTTCGGGATATGGGAAATGGCGGTTACCCTTGCAGCGATAACAACGTACTTTAGACGTACTATTTTTAACTGAGTGATGTAGGCCTACACGTCGAAAGCAAAGTTGATATGACGAAAGCCTTTCGATTATCTGGAGAGTCAACTTTGTTAAGCAGTGCATTGTGCAACGTTTTGACGGAGTGAGATATTTTCTTATCAGCTATTCCTGCCGTCTCGAGGTAAATGTCGTATCAGACTTTTTAGGATACCTTTCACTAGACACCTAAAATGTTGGAACGTTTCTGAACCGCTCAAAAATCCATTCCCATTTATTGACGCTTCAAACAGGTCTTTGAACGAATTCCACTCTTTATAATCATCTGAGAATTCGGGAATATTTAGCTTTGTATAACCGGACAGTATTGAGCGAGTTTTGAGAACGATAGAGCTTGTTAAAGAAGGATTGCTGCTGAGAGATAAACTGATGCATTGTTGAATTCATATCACTGTGCTCTTGTTTTGTTCTTGGCTGACGTGAATTAATGCGGGTACCATTAACGATTTTACTTCAAAATACTTTTCTCAATTTCTTCGATCTAAGATTCTTGCTCGTCGGTAAGTAGTAGGTCATCTTCTATAGCGCAAAACTCCATCCAAGTTTCTTCTAACTTGTCCATACGAGCAGCTACGTCTTCTACTACCGTGCTATCGCCTATAAGCTCTGCAAATGTTTTCAAATGTGTAAGCGCATCTTTAGCCGGATCTCGTTTTCCTATTAAAGATTTCTTTTCTGCCATTTCAGCTTTACGAAGTTTTATTGAAATGTTGCCACTAAACCTAATATGAAATGTCCAATAATCTGACTGAAAGTTCTACGTGTATATAGGTATGTATGTATATGTAAACGTACCGTTCTACTATGCACACTTTCATGTACACTAATTTTGATATAGTTCCTTTGGATTATCTGTAGATGATATGCTCTGAATTTGTACTGCTAATTGCATATGACTGATTTCACAGGGGAAAGTACGATAAAGTGATTTCTCGAATGATCTGGCTTTATTTTGGGTACTCATAATAACAGCATATTTCTTGCACACTGCACAAATGTTCCAGCCACACTTTAGCTATTTTTGCTATTTTTTTTATGAAATAAATTATTACCATGTACTTTTCCTTTGTGGACTGTAAAATTATTTCTGTTATTTTCAACACTTTGAGATTGGTTTTCGGACTAATTTCCAGTTCCAAGGAACAATAGAAGGAAACTTCTTTGTACAATGATAAGCACCGAGGAATGTCGGGGTAAAATGGAAGATTTTTTCTTTAGCAGAATTGAACTCTGTATTTTAGTTAGATTAAATTCAACAACACAAAAAATGTATATTTAAATGTTACAAACAAAGTAACCGACATGTGGAACTAATAAAATTAAAGAATTTGAACCATGTGGTAGATCTTTTACGCCATCTAGGTTTTCTTCTTGGATACAGCTTTCTCTCTCGTCGAGTGCTCTAGCAAGAACGTTGCTCATTACGCTTGTAAAAAGAAGCTACGAAATAAAAATCGATGTCTAACCCCAAAATGTACTTAAAAGTTTCCGAGCTATGTACATAAGTTTGTTGTACAAGTATGACTATCATGAAGTGCAAGGTCGTCAACATCGTCTTAATGGTCTCTAAGTGTAAATTCCTCTGTTCAACGAATTGACAGCTTTCCCATAAATAAAAAAGCAGCAAGTCTGTTCTAAACATCAATGTTAATAAAATAAGGAAAAACCGAGTTTTCAAACAAAACTGAGGCCAAGCCGCATGAAAAAATAAAAAAATAAAGTTTTCTTCACACACATAGGTGGACTCAGATTTTTTGATTGGGACATTTCTCTTGAATATTCGTTCTCTTCATGAATCAAATCACTTATTACCTCTGGTTGATCATACTGAAATATATCGGTGATTGTCAGCGAATAAAATCTGAGTCCACCTCTGTGTGTGAAGAAAAGTTTATTTTCTACTTTTTCATGCGGCTTGGCCTCAGTTTTGTTTGAAAACTCGTTTTTTACATATTTTATTTTCTGCCTTTTTCACGTTAACTAAATTGTTATTACGTGCTGCTTTCCATGTTTTCCACAGACTTTTCCTATTACTATGAAATTTTATTAAAAATTTACATGAATTTTCCTCGATTTTTCATGCAAGCTTTCATGATTGTTGAAGAGAAAGTATTGATGCCAGTAGGACGGAAAAAAATGATTCCGCATAGCTTATAAAACTTTTTTGTCTGAAAATTTTCCGGAAAAGTCGGAAAATTCAGGAAATTTTCGGAAAATTTTCCAGAAAAATTGGAAAATTCTGCATTTTTCCGGAAACAGATTTATCACTAACCATATCGATGAAAATTAGTCCGATGATTTTCCCGCTTTTCCGGGTTTTTCACGGAGTTTTCCACAAAAGCAACTTTATGCATCTCATTTCGCTCTACAACTTTGTATAAGGTTGCAAAACGCTCACACGGTTCCTTGGTCTGACGATAAGTGGGTCTACGAGTGTGTCGAATATAGTAAAAAAGAAATATATAGACAAATTAGTGTACGAGTTAAAGGGAATGGCCTCAAAAAGACAAAGGTGATTGTGGGCCCCACGCCTACTGTTGTTAATAGAATTACAATTTCAATTGGGTCTCGAACCTTCAGGTAATATTGAGTGTATAATTGTATCCTTGTCAGCACGAAAAGTGATTTTGTGCTAGTGGTAATCGAACAAACGTAGCAAGGAACTATAAGTTCAAAACTAAGTAAATTGATGATAGAATGGCATATTGTACAGAGTGAACGATATGATCTTTGTGATTAGGATAGACGACCCCGACATGAAAGGTATGCATCAGATACATTTTCACAAGCAACGTTCCCCTTGCTTCATATAGCAACCAACTTCTATAATTAGACTAAATAGCGCAAGCACATCTATTTGTATATATGTATATTTGAAAGCATGACAAAATCTTTCCGTCATAACCTTATTATTATACATCACCAGCACAAGCACAGCATATACAACAACAAACCAGCATTTATTACGGTCTAGGTTAAATCCGTTAAGCTTGCTCCAGATCACCTCATAAGCTTTAGTTGAGAAGTTATTATTGTCAGAGTCAAATTGTTAAATTGAAATTCCTTTCTATTCTATTTTACATCCCTAATATCCTTAATAAGCATAAGAAAATCTCATGTACAAACTCAAAATAGCAAAAATTTCACTCAACCCAAAACAATCACCTTATAGGAATAGCTTAATTTTCTCGGAAGAATTACGTCACCCCATCACCTGAGCATTCGCTGAAAAGACTTTATTTAACCTGTAGGATAGTTTCAAAGTAGCCTACCAAATACGGGGCTTTAAGGATATGAATTTCATCTACAATTTGTAACGCAGTTACATACATTTCAGCTAGACACCAACGAGTGTCTAGCAGCCGCAACAATGTAAACCAGCCGCCGAGAGGAGAGCACACTACTGATAAGCAGCTCAGTAGTGTCCCGTGCTGGTGGCGTGATAGTAGAAGGGGGCATTCTGCACCCGACACCATCAGCCAGCCTGCCTATAAATAGCCGGCAGCCAGTAGTAAGATCACTCAGTCGATCAGCAAGCATCGAAGTGAACTCATCCGAAAGCTACAAGTCACCGTTCAGTAAAATATCCGACCGCGAGAGTACAACTCCAAAGTAAACAGAGTTGACCCCCACCAGTGGAATACCAGAAGGCTGGCTATAAAAGTCAGTCAAGCACCGAAAGATTAGTCAGTTGCCTCCCAGCAGCTCGACTAGACACATCTCCCGTCCAGTCCTATCCGCAAGTCGTGTTGACTAGTTCAACGGCAAGCGCACGTTAATCGTGCTGGCCTGAGAATTAGTAAGCGCACGCATTCCGTCCCCGTACCCCCGTGTAGGCTACTCTGCCGATAAGCGCACGTTAATCGTGTTGATCAGAAGAGTAGCGAGCGCACGAATATCAATTCCGTCCCCGTACCGTGTTGGCTACTCTGATGACGAAGCGCACGTTCATCGTGTTGGTCAGAGGAGTAGTAAAGCGCACACGTACATTCCGTCCCGTACCCCCGTGTTGGCTATTCTGACGACAAGCGCACGTCATCGTGTTGGTCAGAAGAGTAGCGAGCGCACGCTCCGTCCCGTACCCCCGTGTTGGCTATTCTGACGACAAGCGCACGTCATCGTGTTGGTCAGAAGAATAGCGAGCGCACGCTCCGTCCCACTCCCCCGTGTTGGCTACTCCTAACGACAAGCGCACGTTAATCGTGTTGGTCTAAGGAATAGTAAGCGCTCGCTCTTACCCCGCCCCTACGCCGCGTAGTCTTAAGTTATTGTAAGTAAGTGAAAGAGTGTAGATTAAGTAGTGTGTGTGCTACGTATACCGCCCGAACCGCAGAGCTAGAACAGCGCTCTGAACCCAGCAACGTCGGAAAACGGCCCTGGACAATCTTCTGACTACACGCACACCAGCAACCGACGTTACAAATTTCTAATTACGTCTTAAAGGTAGCTAGATTGGGCGGATACAGCGGGGAGCGATCGAGGCGTCACCCCCCCCCCCCCCTAGAGCCCTAAGAAATCTAAATTTATACTATAATCAAATGAAACAGAAAATACAAAAAAAAACTTTTTAAATCTTCTAAATCCGCATTAAAAAAATACAAAATAATTTCTCCCTTGACTTACATTTAATTAAATATTAAAATTATATTACATTTGTGTACAAATTTTAAAATGTTAAAGGTTTACAAAGAAAGCAAGACCTGGGGCCGGATTCCGCAACTAAGATGAGTTTAAGCGTTCACTCAAAATTTTGTGTACACCACCTTGTTTCGAATCCGCAAAATATGGAAATGAGTTTTTCTGTCAAAATTTTGCACACCTTAACTGATATTTTTTTCCCACCATTTTGGTCGTGGATTTTGAAGAGGTACCTGTGAGTTTTTGTCAAGCGTTATTTTCAAAATTATTTGTTATATTATTTATTTGACATTTTTCTAAGCCGTAGTCGCCTTAGTACTAGTGAATTCATGTAACTCAATGTATAACAAAATGCTTAATTAAACTACTTTGCTTTGACTTTGCGTCTTTGTGTACCATGAAAATTTTAAAATTTATACACAAATGTAATATTTGTTCAATATTTAATTAAATAGAAAACTCTAGATAGTTTTTTAAAAAGTTATTTGTTATATTTATTATTTTTTCTGTTTTAGTCATAAATTATTTTGAAAAAATTTAAAATTATATCACTAAGGTATTTTCAGTACAAGCAAAATTTTTGTCCTTTTTTGTGATCGAAAGCTCATAAAAGCTGGGTACTTGATGAAAAGTTGTATGTTGGGAAAATTATCATAGCCGGGATAATTAATCTCAGATTCAGTTTTCCTGAAAATATTTAATTTAATTTTATACATATTCACCGTGCCTAATTAGCATTCCCCGAAAATTTCTTTAATTATTTAATTTGCAAGAAATTTCAGTCGAGCCCAGGAAATTATGGTGTTTGAACGAAATGCAAGCGACCTTTATATAAAAAACACCAGCAGTAAGACAAGCAAGAGGTGTATAATGTCCATTTTATGTGAGACTAAATTTTACTATGCTTAAGGGATCAAAACCTTATATTTTATAAATAAAAGAACTCCGGGGATATCTGAATGCTAATGAAATTTTCATGCTGCAAATAAAAGAGAAAGATATATAGAGCGGTCCACAACTGTTCGTAAGTGCGTTTATAGGGGGCGACGGGGGCGATCGACCCCCCCCCCCCCTCCAGAGCAAATGTCTCGATCCGCCCTTCAGATTGTTATGGATATCTACCTACGTGTACAATTGAATATTCAGAGAGGAGTGGATAAAATGGAATTCTACAATTCAAGTCTATAAAGTAAATTACATTTGAGGTTTGTTCGATTTGTGTAATGAATGCCTTGGTGCGGTGGTTGCAATTTTATTGTAATTTTACTTGATCTATCGCAGTGGCGTTTTGTGGGATTCAGAAGAAGTGAAGCAATTCATTTTATGTAAATTATAGCTCCGCTTTTCAGACTATTTTATTGCTACTATAAGTAATTATACATGTATCAAAGTCAATGATGTCAATAATACACAATATAAATATTCACATTTATTCTTGCTCTTGAAAGAGAAGGAAGCCATTATCATCGATAACTAAATCAGCGATGCAATCATATCTTTCATTTAATCCATTCACAGCAAATACTACCGGCTCCATAATTAAACAAATACAAAAATTTCACTCAATATCCCCTTTCACAACGTACGCAAAAAATCTAATCATCTTATTCATTCTTTTGAATTCAATTACCATTATTATTGTACTTAGGTGGGTATAATCGTTCGCCGGAATACTCAAATAAAAGCCAGAATTCTACATTGTCTCGCAATTAAACAGAAAGATACGTAATATTATAGATAGTCAATATCTTATTTTTGCGCAATATGAATAAAATATGTTTAAAACAATTTTATAATAAAAAACATTCAAACATTTACAGTCAAACGAGAAATATAATTTTAAAATATTGTTATTGTGTAGATTCAGTTTTGCAATGAAAAAATAATTTTTTACTTAGCCTATAATTTATTTATGAAAGTTATTTATTTAAAAAGTTTTTTAATATATTTTATTTTCCAATCATTACATTTTTGCTAAAAACTCATATAACAGGACATACAGTACGTTTACATGAATTCTTGAGTACTTGGCTTGAAATCCACTTAAAGTTCAGGTAGGGCGGTTGATTGAATTAATTCCAATTCCATGAGTTGAGTTTTTCTTGAATTTAATATTCCAATTACTTAAGTTGAAATTTACGCATTGAATGAGCGTTTTCATGATATTTTGATTACTTCAATCATACTTCAAGTATACTTCAAGTATTCATGTAAACGTAACTGATAAACTATTAATATATGCATATTAACTCGCATCTACGTTCTTTTGCGAATGTTGTGATGTAATTTTTTACCTCTACGGTAAGTATAGTTTAGAAGATTATCGCACTTTAATGTAAGTACTTCCACGTAAAAACGTTTTACACGAAAAATATTCACAAGAAATATGTAAAACATTATCCTGAAGCGTTTAAAAGAAAAATCAGCCGTCCGCAAGAACTTACATCCCCGTTTGTACACAATTTCGAAAATCACACATTTTAAAGATATTCGGGTGAAAAAAGTCGGTTATAAAGTTTCTTACAGAACAAAAGAAAGTATACCATTTGATAAATTTCAGCAAGATTTCAATTTGGTATTACACACAGCCAAAATTGGACAACGCCATGAGTGTAGTTACCACCCTCCCCCCAAAACCCTCAAAAACGTAAAAAATTAAACCCACTGACTAATTCTAAAAAAAAAAATCCCATGTAAATCCATCCACGTTTACTATTTTAAAACAATTCCTAAAATTTCACAATATTCGTCACGAAGGTCGGATAAAAGTTATTTAAAACAGCTACGAATTTGTTAGCATCTGGCAGCATTTAAATAAATCGTGAGCAAGACCGACACGCACCCGCACCAGCATATACTACAGAATTTATTAATGAAAGTTCCTAAATCAATTACCAAACGCTACGCTGCTGCCAGCGTACCATAGCAATGTACGCATGCATACTCTTGAGTGAATATAAGTCTAGAAAGTTAAATTCATTTAACATTTTACATTGGCTTTGTTGTTGTAAATACGCTGTAGCGATTTCAGCGTCACTGCGATGCCAGTGGCAACGGTGTTTGATTCTAATGAAGTTCCATCCATACCACGCGAATATTATGTAGTTTGCTTGACAAGACAAATCGGGGTGGATCTGGTGTTGGGTGGAATGATGGCGGGTGGGTCATACGCTACATTTTGGTCAGCGTACCATACAGAATGTTAGTAGCGATGTAATGACATTGGGCTGGGTGGTATGTTCTTAGTTTGTAGGAGAAAATTAGGCGTTACTTATGAATTATTTCAGGTTGTATCTAGTGATGCCAGAGGAGTAAACTTCTTTGAATTTTATACATTTTTTTAATATTCTAAGAATATTTTAAAGCAAAGTGTTATGTTTGGATTTTTTTATTTTGTCAAGGGAAGCAGTGCTTCCTTTGATTCCAATGAGGAACCGCCCCTGATCTATCGATACTGCATAATATTTGTTTGTTCTTTTATATATTGTTTTTCTTGACCATTGTTCAAACTTTTGAAAAGACCGAGTTTGTAACCATAAATGTCTGTTCCTTTTCTTATGGAATTATAATGCCTTTTTAAAAAAATTACAGAACCTGTTACGGTACTCATTCTCAGTAAGTCTTTTCTTACAGCACAACCTTATATCTTCAGTCTTCCTTACTGTCAAAATAACTCTTGTATACTGCCAGCATATTTTATTTATTGACAACTGTTACTCCGAATACTTCTCCAATTTTAAAAGTGATTCGAATTACTTTGACAACTTCATAAGATTTATAAGACTTTGAAGTAAATGAACATACTCAAATTCAAATTTATTGAAGGAAAATTGCTGATCGCTCAATTTTTGAATAAAAATCGGGAAATTTGAGCGGAAAAAACAAAATTCCCGAAATCGAATGGAATAACAATTGAGAAAAGGTTCGACGTTCGATTTCATGCATAACAAGATTCAGGGTTATCATAATTTATGAAATTTCACGTCACCTTATCAATGCAACGAAGTGCAGCCATTCAACGGGGCACCTGTTAGGTAAACTCCCCGGTCTCAGATCGGTCGGTGACGTAGTCACGTATTTGGCTTTAATTGTTTCTTCGTTCGTCTTTATGAGTGAATCATAATGCTGGCGCTAGATCGTACTGCGTTTTTATTTTGCCTTTATCATGTGGAAGAAATTATGATCTTTTTAGACACGCGCCAAATGGGATAGAATTACGGGTACCTGCCGGCTGTTATTTGTTGTTAGTTACATTGACTTAGGTGTGTGTCCTTAATTCTTGTGAAATGCATTTTGGGGAAAGGTGACGATAGGATGTTAGGCATTATGAATGCAGAATTAGGGTTTAGTCTTGGGTTATGAGTCCGAGATTGGGTAATAAGTAAGATTGATTTAGTGGATTCAGAACACCTTCCCCCTAATGAGGAATTCGTATTCTTGAGGAGAATCGAAATTATGTACACGTAGGTTATGGTCTTTGAACTAGGTATTCGTAGTTTCCATGGTAATTTATGCTACTTAGGTTGGTAATTGGTTACTTATAGGTTTTATCTATAATTTATATATAATTTTTGATAGGTAGATTGATATGCCTTTAGATATACTTTCTTAGTGTAGAGTTTAATTCTATCTATTTCTAAATTTTTCCTATATTGGATTTACTTTTAGTACATTAGTTTATAGTAAGTTGAGAAATATATTTTTTAATTTTCTAATTAATGATATTTTGAGTAAAAAAAATTTTTTTTGGGTATATCAACAATATCTTGGGTAACTATATTTCTAGTCTTGTTTACTAAGAGTAGCGTTTATTACAGTATTATTTCTTATTATATATGTATTTCTAGTTTTACGAGGCATTTTGAGAAAACAATTAGTATTTTGTCTAAAAATTGTTTTTCCTCTATTAGGATTGTATTATAGGTATATATGTATGTATACTCATTGTGTAATAAAAATTTTCTTTGTATTTCTCTTTCTCTCTTGTCTTTCTTTTCCTTAAGGTAATACTCTGGTTAGAGGAAATTTATTAGTTTTAGTGGTTTCTTTATTACTTTCATTTTCGTTATCACTCTCTTGAGTAGATGTAGGCGCGTTCTCCGCAAGTCTAAGCCTGTTAGCGTTTACATAAGGTAGCGCTATTTTTATAGAGCATATTATTATAATAATCATTATCGTTATATAGATAATGGAATAGTGGTGAATATCGTGTGCTGTCACGTTAATTAGTTTTTCGTTTTCTGATTTTTCTAAGGTCTTTATATCCTGGCTTAGTTCAAAAAGAGCCTTGTGTTCGTTATTTTTTATACTGATTGTATTTGGAGGATTATACATAATTTTATGATGCTCAAGGGTGATACTCGTAAGGTTGATAAATGGTAAGTAGAATTTTTCGGTGATCGACTTTTTTTCGAAATGTCCATAGAGCGTTTGATCATCGCTTCTAATATAGCAGTTAGGGGATATTTCTAGTATGTCGGTTGCTTTTATCGTGATAGGTTCAATATTATTTCCACAAATATTGTCTATATTACGGGGATTTTTTAGACTGAACAACCATTTATTAGGGTTGGATAATTGTATGCATAAAGAAGATATGTTTAAAAGGTTTATTACGCATGAGGGGGGAGGAATTTGGGTATGCCTCAATAACTCCATTTCACATTGGTTATCTTTTGCATTTATATTATGGATTGGATGTGTAATTTGACAAATGTAATTGTGGGGGCTCTTTCCAAACATTTTGCGATGTCTTCACTACTAGAAGGTTAGTGTTTTTCCCTGTTTAAGGTGACTAACAAGTTTTCGGTAGTGGGTTTTATGTAAATGAAAGAATCGTTAATAGGAGTAGGTAATGGAATTACCTTACACATTTGAAATTCTGTATTTAAAGGTAGGGGTATTTTAATTTCTATGATAATTAAATTATTCATTTTATTTGTACTTGTACGGCTTACTCTATATAGATCTAGCAATTGGTTTTGTGTAGTACCTACAGGTAAGGTTGTACCTGATGGAAGGTTCTTTCGAAGAGTGGATAAAAGGTGCTCAAGTTGATAAGGAGTTATTGTGAGCGGATTGGGAGTTCCGTGCTTTATATCTAGTAACATTTCTAAAATGGCTTTTTGTGCATTTTGGTATCTCATTAGAGACAATATTGTGATAGATAAAACGTTCTCAAGGTCTAATATTGCGAAGTTTTCATTAACTTCAGTCGCGAGTTGATTGAATGCCTCGGTGACTTTCTCAATTTTATCTTTGATCACCTTGATTTCATTTTGGATTCCTATTGATGTCCTGTTAAATATGTTGACTGTTTTGTCGACAATCAGGGTTTGAGATTTCAACAAATCTAAGAGATGATCTTCGTTAGCTCTTAGTATTTGTATTTGTTCATCATAGTGTTTAGCATCTTCTTCATCCAGAGTCCCAAATAAAGATTTGCTTATACTACCAATGATGTTCAAAAGGGTTCGTTTCTTCTCAAATTTGTTGGTTCCAAAATCTCGCTGATTTGATCTATTTCATTCGAGATCAATTTTTGGGTGTTTATTTGATTCACACAATGATTTTTGCCTGAGAATTATGTAACGTTATGACATATATCTTCAGCTTGCCTTGCTTGCATTTTTAATAACTCTAATTCGAAATAGAAATTATCTAAATTATAATACGTATCAAATTTCCATGTATTATACTGTAGAGCTGTGCATTTCAGAATTCCTCGATGTAGATTCCGGGTGTGGCTGAGAAGGGGGTGACTAGAGATCCACTAGTTAGTCTGGTGCATAAAACAATAGCATAATGATTCCATTAGCGAATGAGTTGATGAGTGGACTCATTTTAATCTGAGGGGAAGAAGTGAATATTTTTGGAGTTAGGCTAAGAATAATTTTAGGTTATTATTGTGAATGGAATTTTCTGCAGAAGTGGTATCTATCAGTTCGTATGGGCCTTCCTATAGTGGCGCTAACTTATTTTTTCTAGTGTGGTTTTTGATTAATACATACTTTATCACCAATTACGATTGTTTTTTGCATAGTTGCCTTGTCATAATCAGACTTAGAAATTTCCTTATTTTTAATGAGCTTTTCTCTTGCCATCTTGTGAGAATATTGGAGTGGACCTTTTAACACATTTACGTAGTTATCATAGTTATATGGGAGTTCGGGGTCTTTTTGTATGGAAGACGGGATTTCTACAGGAAATCCGTATACAAGTTCGTGTGGCGTATAGCCAGTGCTTGAATGGGTAGAATTATTATAGGTGAACATAGAATAGCAGATCCAAGTGTCCCAGGTTAGAGGATCATTTGACACGGAGTGTCGAAGATATTCGGCTAGAGTGCGATGACTTCTTTCTAGCGCTCCGTTTGTTTGTGGTTGGTAAGGAGTTGTCTGCAACATGTAAATTTTTAATAGTTTGCAAGTTTCGATAACCACTGAGCTCAAAAAATTGGAACCTTGGTCGGTTAGGTAGTCCGTGTCTACAGACAATATCTTTAACGAATGCTTCCGCTACCGTATTTGCTTCTGCGTTATTTAATGGAATGGCTTCCGAATATTTTGTTAAATCATCTTGGAACGTGAGCAAATACTTATTATTTTGGTAACTAGATGGTAAGGGACCGACAATGTCCAAGAAGACTTTCTCAAAGGGTTTACTACTAGTTGTAGTAATTTTCATTGGTACCTTCTTGTTAGGTCTTAATTTGTTCACTTGACATTACGGGCATTTTTTTATAAATTCCCTAATCTCTTTAGCCATGCTTTTCCAATAATAAATTTTCTTTAATTTACTGATGGTTTTTGCTTTTCTTTGGTGACCGCCTAAGGGAGTGATATGATAATCTGAAAATTGAATTATTTTGTCGAGAAAGAAGATAGGTTTATTATTCGAATTTTGGAATTCCTCAGCGCATAATAATTTCAATTCGAGATTACTCGATGCGTTGATTATAGTTATTGAAATACCAACAGTTTTGTCAATGGAACGTGTTCCTTAAATATTTTGAGAATATTCCTGACTTGATCTCTATCGACTGCGGTCCTAATGGGAATAGGTACACGTCCGATTATAAAGAAATCTTTCTTAGTTCTATGTTCTATTATATCTCCGACTGGTATTATAACATCTTTAGGCAGATATGTTTTTAACAAATTTTCTTGAGTTGTGTTATTTATATTAATTAATTAATTATTTATTATAATAAGCTCTAAGGATTTTCCTCAATGATAGTTGGAGTAGAATTATTATTTTGTTTAATATATTGGGTCTTTAGTTGACTTCTTGTTATAGCTTGTATAGCTTTTGTTTCCGGTATAGCACGACTGAGTGCGTCAGCATTTGAATTACCTTTACCCGGGTTATAAGTGATTTGGTAATCGTATTCTCCTAATTTGATTCTCCACCTCCTCAATCGGGAAGTGGGATCTTTTAGATTCATGAGCCACGTGAGGGGCTTATGGTCGGTGACTATAGTAAACCTGCGACCATATAAATAAGGACGAAATTGTTCAACTGCGAACACTATTCCTAATAAATCTTTCTCAATTGTTGACTATCAGGTGTCAGGAGGGTTTAGGGTCCTGCTGGCGAAACATATAGGTTTATCGGCACCAATTTTTTCTTGTGAAAGAACTGCGCCGATTGCAAATTCACTTGCGTCTGAAGTTACTATAAATTCTTCATCGAAACGAGGAAATTGTAAAATGGGGGAATTAGTTAATTTTTCTTTTAATAATTTGAATACTTCGTCACAAAATGCGTCCCATTTGAAGGGAACGCCATTTTTTAATAAAGTAGTGACAGGTTTGGCCAATTTGGCAAAGTTTGGGATGAACCGACGATAGTAACTGACAAAACCTTGAAAGGATTTTACGTCTTTTCCTTTTCGAGGTACTGGATAACGTTCAACTGCTACGAGCTTAGAAGGGTCTGGGCATACTCCGTTTTCTGTGACAAAATGGCCAAGATAAGCTATTTGCCTGCTAAGAAAATGACATTTCTCAGGCTGTAACTTTAGATTATGTTCTCTGAGTCGCTCGAAAACGTGCTGGAGTCGAGAATTATGTTCTGTTAAATTATATCCATAGACGCTGATATCGTCCATGTAAACAATACACTCGATGCCTTGTAATCCTACCAATACATTATTCATCAGCTTCTGAAAGGTGGCTGGAGCTCTTTTTAGGCCAAAGGCATCTGATTATAATGGTAGTGCCCGAAAGGTCTACTAAACGCAGCCTTTTCTTTGTCGGTTCCGCTCATGGGAATCTGATGGAAACCATTAGCTAAGGTACTGAAGTACTTAGCTTTCCCTAGTTGGTCCTGAAGGTCAGTTACATTGGGGAGGGGGAATGCGTCTCCTACGGTAATGTCGTTGAGACGCCTAAAACCAATCACTACTCTCCATTTCTTATTTCCAGCTGCATCTGGTTTTTTGGGAACTATCAACAATGGTGAGTTCCATGGGCTAGACCTAGGGCTAATTATTTCGTCTTCACGCATTTTATTTATCTGTTTATTAATCTCGTTACGTGGGGTTTCTGGCAATCTATATGGCCTGACGTTAACGGTGGGTTTTCCTGCTAGCATGGGAATTTCGTGCTTCATTGCACTAGTACAAGTTAGAAAATCTCCTTCTAAGTAAAATATGTCGTTATACCTACGACAAATATTTAGAATGGACTGATTTTCTTCAGTGTTACAATGGGAGAGGTCTAGCTCAGACCCGTTTGATGAGGTTCTAAGAGTGTACTCCCTAGTAACAATCCTGACTTCAACTCTTGATGTTCACAAAGAAAACTGTCTATTTGTGGTATTTTTATTTGACTAACATTTGAATGCGAGTTGGTACTTGAATACTGCTAACTTCGCTTTTATTTGATCTACTTTCTTTATTTGTAGAATTTTTTTATTGAGACTCGCCTTTCTTTACAGGGGTCTGTTTGATATTTGTTTTTGCTTGAATATTTATATGGTGAGACGCGCCTTTCTTTGAAGAGGTCTGTTTAATGAACTTATTTACTTTAGCTTGAGACTCGCCTTTCTTTGAAGGGGTCAGTTTATTGAGCTTTTTATTTAGGCTTGGGTCATACAAACCTCCATATCTGCTATTTGCGCTTATTTGGGGGGATATTTCTGAGCTTGGGTCTTTCAAACCTCCATACTCGATAATTTTATCTGCCTTCTTAATTAAATCCATTTTATTAATGGGTATTTTTAATGTCAACGTTTTATTTTTATAATCAATCAAGCATGAAAATTTGTTAAAAAAATCGTGCCCTAATATACCATCGCATTTTAATTGTAAGTTGCCCTCAACCATGTGAATGTGGTGTGTGAATACGTCACCGTTTATTTTCAAATTGCATTCAGCTGTTCCTAGCGTGGACAGGGGTTTACCTGCTAGTGAGGAAACAGTAATGCTTTCATTTTTCTTTACTAGGGTATCACCTAGAGCACTTGTAGCTTTGTGGACTGATATTTCAGCTCCTGTATCAATAAGAAAAGTGCTAGTACTAAAAGGGGTAATTGAATTAGCGATCGTCACTACTAGCGAATGGTGATCAGTTATTAATGGGATATTTAGTTCTGTTGTTGATTTCTTGGCTGGGAATGAATATCTGCTGAGATAGCCATTTGATTTAGGCGAGACTGAGACTCCGCCAACTCGTCTCCCCGAAGACCGTTTTCCGATTTCTGCATATTTCTGGAGTATGTTGGTCTTTGTTCTTTGGAATTTGTCCAATTTCGCGCGGTTCTAATGTTGTGATTTCTATTAGGATTATTTGCGTTAGGGGGTAAGTGCGTAGTGTGGAGGTCCATTGTTTTGTGGATAAGAGGGAAAGTGTAGCGGGTGAGCTCTAGTCGGCTGATGATACAGAAAAGCTCTATTCTGTTGGGGATATTGCTACGATCTGGGTGCAAAATTGTTAACAGGTTGCCTGTATTGTTGTTGCTGAAATAGACGCTTTCTACATTCAAGAAATTGATGATTGGGGGTTTTGCAGTATGAGCAAACAAGTCTGGGGCTCTCTGTTCTTCCTTTAAACGAAAACCGAGTTTCAGCGGTGACAATTTGCACAACTATTGAGGCGTTCACTGATAGTACTACTACTTTCGGCTGGCTCTATAGCGAACTTCATTGAATCTTTAAGTTCAGTATGGCTTTTGGCTTTTGTGAGGAGACGGATATAATCGTCTTTTAAACCGTCTTCAAAAGTTCTGAGTACAATTTTCTTGTTTTCTTCCAATAAAAGATTTTTAGAGTTTGCTCGTTAGTTAGGCTAGAAGTGGCGTCGTTGTAAAGAGGCAATAATTTGTGTGCTCTAAAAGCATATTCTTTAGTTTCTTCTTTAGAATTTTTCTTTAGAGATAGAATTTCATTCTGGATAGAGATACAAGGACGTGATTCGAGAAATTGGTCATGGAGGACTTTTTGAAGCTCTTTACAATTGTTAATCGTGTTACGTACCTTTGTGGGGATGGCGGGTATTGTATCCAAAACACTTTTGTTTGTTTTTCTTTTTAAATGAATTTTTTTTTATTCGTTTTACACTCAATTCGATTTTAATTCTTTTTCAACAAATTTTTTTTTTATTCGTTTTACACTCAATTTGATTTTAATTCTTTTTCAACAAATTTTTTTTTATTCGTTTTACACTCAATTTGATTTTAATTCTTTTTCACTCAACCTCAACAACCTCAACTCCTTTTTGTTTTCCTTTTTTCTTGTAAAAACTCGACCGCCAACCCGCCGTTTCTCAAAGTCAAAACAACCAACCCGCTCGTAAATGATTTTTTTAATTCAACTCGCTAGTAATCGCTTTTCTGATTCGACTGTCGAACCGCCGCGTATAATATTTAAAATCCAACTCTCTAACTTGATCACATTTTTCTGTCATCAAGCTTCGTTGTTCAGAGTAGAAAATGCTTAATTGCATTTTCTACCCTGAGAAAATTATTAAAAATTATTTTGTTCTGGACTTGTTTCAACAAGTCCAGAATATTTTTCATCGGATGGTCGCCTAAAAATGTAATTTGACGCTTTTGTCAACACCAGCCACCGTCCTGTCGTTCTGAAATCGCGCCGCGCATATACATACAATGTATTTCGGCGGCGCGCATTTCTCACGACGAAAGCTTTTTGTGCAATATATATGTACGTATGTACCTACATATTGTATTTTTCTTGACAAATCTTACTGGAGGTAAGATTTGTCTTTTGGTTTTTTTTTTTATATTTAAAATATTTCCATGGCAAATCCTGCTGAAGGCAAAACTTGCCATGGGAATAATATGGTTAAATTTTGTGGCATGTGAAGAAAATTGCTGATGCAATTTTTCTTCACTTTTTAAAAGATAAGCTAACCATGTTTTAAGCATGGTTAGCTTATTGAGAATTTTGTACTAAGTTTTATGCTTTAGGGTATGTATATGTGTATATGTCTTTTCACATATACAACATGCCTTCCCCCCTTGAATATGAGAGCTATTCTTTGAAGAGGAATAGCTCTCGGGGATAACTTTGTATCAAGATTTGTGCCGATTTTGCATTTTCCAGGTGCCCTTTTCTTATCTGGGCCAACTCGCTTATCCGGTGTGTATTGTGGCTCATTCGAGTTTAGTTTGAGTTAGAATAGACAACATGATGCTGGTTGCGGAGATTGTAGACGCTGACCATGTGTTCCGGAGTCCCGCCAAGCTTTCCACCGTCGTATATGGGATATACGTTCTGCACGTTATGCCTGGGTGGCGGGGCCCCATCCGGCTCATCTTGAGGAGGACCCGTAGGCGCTCCATTACCATCTGGGGTGCCGAGGCCACCGCGGGCTATTATTACCAGGTTCGCCTGCAACTCTATCCCCATCAGGGCCAAACTTGGACGGTTTGTGGTAAGTTTTCGTTTTGTTGTTGCTGTAACGAAACAGATTTCTTTGGCTTACCCAGTTTTTTGTGTTGTTTTTTTTGTAGGTGGAGCTGTTGTTATCAGCGGGGTGCATGGACTTTGCGCCTGCTGCTACCCTGTCTTCTCTCCACCGCTGACAGCCCTTCTCCGGGAGCTCATGGCTACTCCGCCCCCCGGCGCTGCTGACCTTATCGGTGCGTAGGTAGAGGCCAGGACCGAGAACTAACTCCAGAGGAGTCAATCCCAGCCTATATAGTTTATATCTTTTTTGTATCTATCCTATTTCTCTTCTTTTTCCATTTTATTAATAAAAGTTTTTTTTCTACTATTGCACATTTGGGGATAATTTTTTTTTTTTTTTATGTATACTCCCGTTTCCCTTTGCAGGTATTGATTGGTGGGGGCCCGTATATCTTTGTCTAATTTTAGGTTTACTACGGCTGGTCTATCTATCTTCATGTGTAATAACAAGCTTTTGCGCTGTGTTAATGGGACGTTGGGTGGGACCCCGCCGGGAGCCAGTGTGTGGCGATCGGCTTGGTTCACGAAATTATTTTGGTTTACTATTGTTTTTTTTTTTTTGATTTTACCCTATTTACGACTACTTGTTTTTAGTCTATTTTATTGGCTAGGTTAGATTAATGCTATCTTTATATTTATTTATTATTATTATAGGCTTTTTAGGTACACAACAATCTTTCCTCCTGAGAAAAAGAGAATTATTCTTTGAAGAGGAATAATTCTCAGGGGAAGTTGTCGTTGTTCTAATTTGTATTATTTTATTCCCCCTTTTTTTTTTGTTATATGCTAATTACTTTTGATTAGTTTAATTTTCCGAATTTGTTTTGCTTTTAGGTCTGGTTAGGTTGGTACTGATTTGGTTCAGTCGGTCTCGGTTGAGGTTTACAACATTTTTTTTTCTTTTTTTTTTTTTTTACCTATATATTATAATAATATAATTTCATTTTTTACATTATTTTTTGTGTCTACTATATCTATCATACTAGTATATATATAAATTTCTAGTTTAAAATTCTATTTGTTGGTAGTAGCCTGGTAAAGCTTTTGCTTGCTTGTCTGTTCCTTATTCCCTAGATTTCTAACTGATTAAACTTGCTTCTGCTGTTATTTCGCAGAGTTGGGCACGCTCTTTTGGTTTGATTTTATTTAGTTGTTATTTTCTTCAAATGTATCCTTTTCTTTAGTTTTGTTATTTTTATCTTTTCAGTTAGAACATAGTTTTGTGCCCCTCTTTTTTTTTTTTTTTATTTCTATATATTTTCATATTTATTTTATTTCTATTTATTTATGTCCACTTTTGAGGTGGTTTTTCTTTAATTTTACTACTTAATCCGGTTAGATTTAAATATAATGTATTTTGATTTTATTTATAGGTATTTATTTATTCTAACTTGTATTTTGTTATGTAATTTTAGTACATTTGTGTGCATATACCTTTTATTATTTGCACTATAACTAATTATACTATATACTATATGCGTATATTGCTGTGTTTTTTTTTTGTGTTAAATCGTTACATATACATAGGTTGTTATATACATGCATAGATTTTCTTTGAATGCTTTACCCGGTCTACCTTTCCTATAAATTCTACTTTGATTAAGTGGCTCATGTTGACAGTGTCAGTGTTCCATTTTTTTTTTTTTTTTTTAACGATTTGGACTGATTTTGTTTTGGAGAGGCTTCTGGCTCGCCTTAAACTGGGTTGGGGAGCAGGAGTTCGCTCTTCTAAAGGAATTCCCTCTGATGAAATTTCGGGGTTACCTTGTGGTTGATTTCTCTGTTGTCTCATCTTGATGACAACAGGGTTAAGATATTTTACTGCCACAGCGATCATTATGGCCAGAACTAGTAGGCTCGTAAATGATAGAGAAGTTGTGGACAGGATATGGGAGTTTTTACTTGATATCTTTTCTTGGTATTTTATAATTTTGTTTTGGATTTCTTCCAGCGAATGGGTGTCGGTATAAATTGATTTATGGATATTGTCTCCCGTTAAGATTTCGATTTTCCCCAGACTGTGGTTTTGAGTTCCTTGTAAAATTTCAGTCAGGTTTACGTTGAGTAGAGAGTGGTTGAGCTCAGGAAACTGATTCGGCTGGATAATTTTTAGTGGAAATTTACTCTGACCTTCGTATTTAAGCACTTTGTCACCTATTTGAACTTGACATGTTTGCGTTATCTCTAATATCCCTTGTCCTTCCAGTTTCGAGATTACAAAGTGATCTGGACATGTGATGTGTAGCACCGTGGAGGTGATAAAAGAAAATAGCCACGTATTGGGCTTACTTAATTTGATCAGCATGTCTTTTTGTGGGATTTGTACTCTGGTCTTGCATTTGGGCACTTCACTTAGAGGGTTGTATAGCAATTTAATGGCACATTCGTTGGACGTTGCCGCTTTGATTATAGGCGTGTTCAGCCGGCCTACATACGTGTTTTCTTCCAAATTACTTGTTATTTTTTTGAAATTTTTCATGTCATCGCCTCTTAATAAGAGAAATTCCTGAGTTTTTTCGCTATTGGCTATGTATGAATAACCAGGGTCTGGAATTAATGAGTAATTTGCTGACTTGGATACAGGATAGCATTGAATCTGTTGTAGCCTCATTTTTGGCAGATTGAAAATTGGGAGAGTAATTCTCACCACCAATTTATTCTGCATAAGGAGCGACTGAGCTCCTGCTGTCTGATATAGGACAAATAGACAATTTCGGTCATTTGGGCAATTCGAGGCCGTCTTGCGGTATATCTCCAACAGATTTTTGGGAGACATTAGGAGTGGATGAATATGATTGGCTTTACTAGCCATTATTATATCCAGGAGGGCTTGTTGTCGATATTCAACTTCGATGATTTGGAGCAATAAGCTTGATATAATCTCTTGTCTCAGTTGCCTCCTAGTTAAATCATCGGCCACATGGTGGAGATTTTTTGTTGTCTGTCTATTAACATTGCCAGCGGTTTTTGAATCTTTTCCAAGGTAGTTTTTACAACACTGATTTGTTGTTTCTCTAGCTCGGCTAGGGCTTGTGTATTCGATTCAAGTTCTTCTAACCTGCTGTAAATTTCTTTTTCGTTGTTGCTGTCCATAGTTCCAAACAAATAGTGCATGGCATTGCCTATTCCATCAAATAGCGATCTGGCCTTGCGTTTTCCTGGTACTAGTTCCCTAATAGTTTCCATGCGCTTTCGTACGCTGTCTATAATAGCGTGTATGTGTAGTTGCTGCACGTTACAGAGGTCTTCTGGGTTTGTTATATTTATGCAGAGTTTATGCACTAAGTGCTCTGCATATTCTGCTAGCTTTATCTGTGCATCGAGTTCATCCAAGTCTATCTCGGTGAGGACATTCCAGGTGTCATGATATACCATCAGATTTCCTAGGTCCTCGAAAAATATACCCGAGCCATTTAGCTGGGTTATTACATAAGGTTTGTCAGCGGTTGCTCCAGTTGTGTACTGATGAAGAGGACAACTATGATGAATTTTAGCGCCATTTCTGTGGACAATTCAGGAGAAGAAAACAATCCTTTAAGCATACTTGTACGTACATTGTGCCGATTTAAACTGGGCAGTGGAGTGACTCCACTTCATGCAGCGGTTCGTAGGTATTGGTCCCATGTTTTGGGATTTTCATCTACGATTGTTCGCAGGTATTCAATCAGCGGCCTGTGGGCACGCTCTAGTGCTCCGTTAGACTGGGGGTGGTATGCCGAAGTCTGTAACTTCTTTACCTTTAGAAGCTTACATACTCTTTTGAATAATTCACTCAGGAAATTTGTTCCCTGATCGGTGAGTATTCTTTTGGGTATGCGATAGCGCGTAACGATTTCATCAAAGAAAACTTGCGCTACTGTGACTGCTTCTGCATTAGGTATTGCATACCAGTCGACAAAATTTTGTTAAATTATCTTGGAAGGTCAAGATATATTTGTTACCTGATGTGGTCTCTTCTAATGGACCTACAATATCGAGGTAAACTTTGTCGAACGGTTGCTCTGCGATGTCCGTGATAACCATTGGCATTTTATATTGTGGAGATGCTTTCATCGTCTGGCACTTTGGGCATTTTTTAATGTATTTTTTAATATCGCTAAGCATGTGTCTCCACCAATACTTGCGTCTTATGCGTTTGTAAGTTTTTATGACACCTTGATGGCCACCAAATGGAGAATCGTGGTAATCTTTTAAGATTGTTCGGATTTCCGTAGCGCTCGTGATAACTTCGGGTGTCTTGCCAGTACTTACTTTTTGCTCAGGCGATGCTGGGTTTAGTGTTTCCGCCTCAGTGTGTTGAATTTCGTTTTGGTCCGCTTTCGTGTGCTCTTCTGTCTCCACACTGGAGCTATTTAATATCTCTTGAGCCTTTTGCTTCTGAGCTCGAGTCACGACGAAACAATGAGCGGATTTCTTCTTTCTCTTGTTATTTGTGGAATTGTTTTCCTCCACATCTGAGTCCATCGTGTGGTGGACTAGGGCTTCTACCGTTAAGGTATTGCCTAAACTGTCTTCTTTTAATGCTTGAGGGATGCGACTTAGTGCATCGGCATTAGTTTTGTACTTCCCTGGTTTATATTCGATGTTGTAATCGAATTCAGATAATTTGTGGTGAAATCTCACCAAACCGGAAGTAGGGTCTTTCACATTGAAGACACCTTTGAGAGGTTTATGGTCAGTATAGACCGTGAATTTCCGGCCTTGAAGATAGCACCTGAAATTCTTGGTAGCCCAGACAATAGCCAATAACTCTTTCTCTATAGTAGAGTAATTTCTTTCGGCTTTGTTTAATGTGCGGCTTGCATAGGCAATGGGCTGGTCCTTTCCGACTTCTCCTTGAGAAAGAACAGCTCCTAGAGCCTCGTTACTTGCGTCTGTAGTGAGATTAAAAGATTTCGAAAAATCTCGGTAAATTAAAAGTGGTGGAGAAATTAAAGCATTTCTTATGCTTTGGAATGCTTCTTGGCATTTCTCTGTCCAAGTGAATTTTACATCCTTTCGGAGTAAATTTGTGATTGGACGTACAATTTTGGAGAAGTCTGGAATGAATATCCTGTAGTAATTGGCAAGTCCTAAAAATGACTGGACTTGCCTTACTGTTCTTGGAACAGGAAATGTTTGGACGCAGGCCGTCTGACTTGGGTCTGGTAGGGCTCCTTCGCTAGAACATTTATGTCCTAGGTAAACAACTTCTCTTCGTAGAAACTGGCACTTTTCTGGCTGCAGTTTTAAGTTGTTTTCTCTCAACTTATTGAAGACTTTCCTCAACTTTTCGTTGTGGTCGTTTAAATTTTTACCATAGATGACAATGTCATCTAGGTAGACAAAACATTCGAGGCCTTGTAGGCCTGTTAGGACGAAATTCATTAGGCGTTGAAATGTGGCGGGGGCTCCTTTGAGCCCGAATGGCATACGCTTGAACTCGAAGTGCCCATAACTTGTGCTGAAAGCAGTTTTATGTCGATCTTTTTTGTCGACAAGGACTTGGTGATAGCCGTTGGCCAAATCGAGTGTGGTGAAATACCTTGCGTGACCTAGTTGGTCGAGAATATCCTCGATTCGGGGTAGCGGGAATGCATCTCCAATTGTTTTTTCGTTTAATTTACGAAAATCGACAACGACGCGCCACCTTTTTTCACCGTCAGGTCCCGCTTTCTTGGGGAGAACTAGTAGAGGTGAATTCCAAGGGCTCTTACTAGACTGGACTATACCGCTGTCTAGCATTTCTTTTAGCTGCTCGTTAATGACTTTCCGCTATGTTTCAGGTAAGCGGTACATTTTTTGATTGATTGGTGCTTGATCTTGCACCAATGGAATATTATGCGTTATCGCATTTGTATAGGTGAGTTTGTCACCTTTGAGGAAGAAGATACCGTTATACTCTTCGCAGAGTTCTGATATCGAAATTTTTTCTTCCGCGGTTAAATTAGGGTCTAGGCTGAGTTCTAGCTCTAACCTAGAAATACGCGGATATTGTTTTGGGTCGTCCGGAGTCTCATTATCCGGGTATAGATATCGTACATGTTGTAATATTGCCGTTTTGTCGGCTGAACCTTGGTTTGACTTACTCTTCCTTTTAGGTTTTTGACCTGTAAATAGATGAGGATTTTGCGATTGCTTTTGAGGCTGTATTTCGTTGCTCTTAATAATTGACAGGGTATTTGCTTCCTGCCTTGTTGACGGCTGAGTTTGGTACACCTGTGTGGTCTTTGCCTTAGGTTGTGTGTTAATATAGGCTTTAGCGACTCGCTACCGTTTTTATATGGCCGTTGTTTGTTTAAGAGTGATTTATGCCTCGGGATTTTGGACGGAAGAGTTATATGCACCTTTTTGGCAGGCTTTAGACACTCAGTTCCGTCTCTTCTGTTGTTTGATATTGCCTCTAAATTTGGTAGTGGAATGTGTGTTCTTTTGTGGTCTTTTGTGTGTGTTAATGGGACTATGATGTAGTCGTTTATTGGAAATAGCTGTAACTTTAAGCTATGTATGACTACTTGATGACTGTTAGCGTTGAGAATACTGACCAGCACTAATTCTTCTCCAGATGACAGCAAACTGTTTGCCAAGAAGACTCCATCGCTTATCTCTTGTGATAAACAGAGCATTTCTTCTTGAGTTTGTAACGGGACTGGGGCAACAATTTGAGAGCGCGCAGGTATGCAGATTGGTTTTTTAAGGGTAACCAATTGCCGCCTGTTTTCATCGGTCTCTTGTTCGCCCAGACAGCCTTTTTCACATTCCTTGGGCTCTTTTGGAGCTTGACAGCCAGCTTTTCTCGTTTGAGAAGCCTTGAAGACACTGCAGGTGGATAGTTCAGCCTGTTTAGACTCAACCTCTTCTGCAAGTGTTCTTACTTCGACTGCTTTTTCAGAATGTGGCTTGTCCGTTTCAAACTCTAATGGCAAAGCAAATTCGTCTGGATTAGTTTCCGTGCGAGGAAACCTTAGTGCCTTATTAGGACCCTCAACGTTACAGTTTTTTTGCTAGGAAATCATTTCCTAGAAGTCCATCATCGGAAAGGCCAGGCAAGTTCTTTACGACTTGAAACTTGCAGGGAATTTTGTTTTGAAAACGAAGTTTCCCTGGCAATTTCCCAGCGTCTTTCCGGTACCAAATGGGGTCTGAAGTGTACATGCCTCATTGTGGTTAATTTCTTTGAGATCTTTTAATGACCTTTTCTTTATTATACTAACCTCAGCGCCTGTGTCTACTACTAGTTTAGCTTGGCCGTTCAGGCCTATGTCTAAGGGTAGTTTTACTGTAGCGACACTGGAATCGGGCTGCTGAGGGGACCCTATTTTATTAGACGGGAGATTTATAGTCGAGCAGGGGAGTTTTGGGTCGACTGTACGTCGTTTCCCTGACTCCGGGCCTCCCATTTACGTTTTTGTTGGCAGTTATGTACTGCATGTCCAGAACGACCACAAAATTCACACTTTTTTCTTACGTTATATACTCTGGAATTGTTATTGGAATTCTGCGGCTCTCTAGGGCGTTGATTCGATGGTCCACCATTGTTGTG